>CM031244.1:299941239-300091239 GCA_018340775.1 Taxus wallichiana var. yunnanensis | reverse complement strand
GATAAAAGCACACAATATCTGAGTGAATTATAGATTCACACATGTTTCATTTGCATAAATACATAACATACTTAACTCAAACTATGATGATACGCACTACTACAAAACTCTATTTCTTACAATGAATCCCCCATGGGTTATTTATACTACTAAGGACTTTCCCTTCACTAGTATTCCAAGAGATATTAATATCCCTTAAGTTACAACTATTAGTTAAATTGTTACATCATGAGTGGTGGCTAAATATATCCACCTACCGCCATACCTCTGCTCCATATCGTGACACTTCTAAAATTTTGTCACCCATCTTTATTCAAGTTATCATTTTATCCATTATTTTTCCACTTCCATGTAAGTGTTCCAACTTGAAACTTGTGGTTTAATCTTGGCCTTGTCTATAAACTGTCCTAATTTTCCTACATGCCTTGTTTGAACTTGTATTTGATGTTCTCTCTTTTATCCTTTCTTAGGGATGCCTCTTCACCTTCCTTAATCAGGTTCTCATTTGTCTTATGTGCATGGTTTTTATTCTCATTTTGTAAGCATTATCCTTCATCCATTTTCGCACGCTCACTTCTTAACATCGTGTACTTCATCCCCATTCTTATTTTTACACAAAAACTTCCTCTAAATTTTGTACATCCCTCTAAAGAATAGTATACCATTAATAAAGAATGTTCAGTCCTACTACAAGACATACACAATAAATAACAAAAATTCATGGGTCCAACACATACTTTCATTGCACACAAAGACATTACAACACTTCTATTGAATGTTTTACATCACCTAGTCCTTAACTAGGTCATTACTTGAAGATGTAACACATTTCTTGGGTTTGATGTGATTTTTGAGTGAACAATATTTACCTAATACCCCAAATTTACTTTTTCTCTATTTATATCCACTACCTTAGGGGCATTATTATTTAATTTACATTTCACTTCTCATGTTTAAAAAATATAAAAAATATATTACATCATAGAAATACAAAATCAAGACCTACATGTGATATACTGGTGCTCATCTAGTTTGATCCTTTTAATAATTCATATTTAGTATGGTACACTACTTTATCACTTGACCTTTACAAAATTAATTAAGTAGTTACAACCCATGGAGACTATACACATTACCATCTTTGGGAAATATCCTGTTGAGGGGCATATTACATAGTGAGATTGCTTTGATCACATTGTTAGAAACTTAAGACTTATTACGCCTTCCATATTGGGTAATGCCTACCACATTGGGGGAATACCTACACTAAGTGAATCCATACAACCAAGTTTATCAAAAATCAAATCTCTCTACACTATTCCATTTCATACAACATGCTATGTTACTAATTATGATGTGTCATGTACCATGCTTTATTTCATGATCACGTTGTTTACTTATAGACATAAAATTGACTATAATCCACTCTTAGTTTCTTTACTATTTTTACTTATTAACTACTATTGGCCATTTCCTCTTGTTTTGGCTATCATTTATTTTATTATATTGCTTTTTTGCACTATTGATTGTTTACACTTTGCATTTATTTCTTTCACCATTGATTTCTTCATGAAATTGATTAATCCAATCGCTTCATGCTCTTTAGGTTTTATTCACTAATTTATTACTCTTATTATTATCGATGTTTGTACATTACATGATTTGGGTGTTATGTTACATTTATTTACTTAATTACCTCGTGTTCTTATGTGTTGTGTTCCTTGACTACTATATGGCATTGATTACATTTAATACTACATTCTATTGCATGTTTTATTCCTTGATTAGTGTATGTTATCGATCGAATTTACTTCTTGTTCTTACATATTATATTACTTGATTTTTATAGGACATTGAATGAATTGGATGTTGCATATATTTTTGTGATTACTATTCTATACATCCTTCTTTGATTGCTATAAACACTTTTTTTGAGTTACAATATCTATTTTCTCTAATTTGTCCATGCATTTGTATGTTATCTCGTTATGTTTTATCTATGTTTTTATGTTGTAGAATGTGGTTTATTTGTACACTTATGTGATCTATGCTTTATCTTCTTGATACAATTCTATTATATATTGTTTGTTTGATCATATATTATGGATGCCCACACATGATTTCCTTTATTTATTTTCTTTAATCTCACTCATGATGGGAGAATACTACCCCTTATACTTCCTATGATACATTATTGGCTATATCCTTTATGAAAAAACAAACATCCAACGACACATTACTTGTTATATCTTTGACATAATCGAACATCATATTAAATATTGCCTACGCCCTTGAGTTATTTTTGTTAGATACGTAATGTTATGACATACATTATTTACTATACACTAGGATTGTACACATTTATTGACACATAGATTATGGAGACAATTTCTTAACACACATTACTTGATTGCATCTTTAGTTCTAGGACCTATGGTGCACTTATACTACAATTATTGATTGTTGGCTTCACTTTTACACATTTGATTTTAGCATCTTGACTAATAGATTATTGATCATTACACATTACTCGTGACACCTTACTTGTTACACATTACAATTAGATCATATTTTTGTTACACATAACTTCATGCACATTTGTTGATATACTTCATGATTATGACATTTATTTCTACATATTCAGCTTTATATTACTTTTTGTTGCATGTTTATTCTTGCACATATGAAATACTTATAAGACTACTAACATTGGTCAAGTCTTTCATGTCTCTTTATGATGGGCCTACCATTTCATGTTGTGGCATGTCATATTTTAGGTCATTATGGATCCATTCATCATATCACCGTAATGTTATCTTACTAAATATTACTAATAACACCTTCATTACATGTTTCATCTTTTGATATTGCATACACATTTTTGAGCTTACATTAATTTTATGTTACAAATTCTACTTGATGTTCATACATGAATGTTGAATCTATCATGAACATTGTGTTGGTACATTCCACTCCTATTATGATAAACATTTTTAAATATTACACTAATTTTATTCCACAAATGTTACAAAATACTTGTATTAATAATTGTCTCTATCTTACAAATTATACACATTACACCATGCTAGTTGATACACTAATTTTGGTTTATATGATTGATGATGTTGTTTATCTAGTTTTACATGACTAACGCTTTTTATTTTTAGCTAATTCATTCTTTCCAAAGATCCCTCATATGAGGTATACTATGGATTTTTCTAGCATATTCATGTCCATTTCATATACGTGTAAGTGCACCAAGTTGGGGGCCAAAAGGGGGTCTTAAGTGGACACATTTTTTTGAAAAATAAAAAAATTCAACTTGTACAAGTTTTTTGAAATAGTTACACTTAAAATTGGAAGATGTTGTGTAAAAATGAATCGTAGAATTTTGAGTCTATTTTCTAAGCTACTAGTTTTTTTTTTAAATGAATAACTTTAAGTGGGTAAAATAACTAAAATACCAACAAGTGCTCCTATTTTTGTTAAAAAAACATAACAAAGTGACTTTTGTGCCCCCACTTTTTTTTAGCACCATTTAGTAATTTTGAAAACCCTTTGGTAGAAAGATAGCTAGGAGCATCTAGTTTGTGCTAGAATTTTATTTAGATTTTTTTATGATTTTTCTAGTACAAAAATTTTATGTTTTGAAAAATAATGGAGCTCCAACCATGCCCCCCTAACTACCTCAAAAATATTGAAAATTAGATTTTTTTGAATATGTATAGAATTAGGCCTAGTTTGTGCTAGTATAATTTTTTTCCAATTTTGATGACCCAAAAAAAGATACACGATGAAAGATAAACATATTTAAACTTCAAAAAATAGCTATAAAAAGGCATAGTTAGAAAATAAATAATATGGAAACCTTATATTAGTTAGAAAATTTGAAAAATTATATTTTTAGAAAGAAGAAACTCTGCTCTACGTCGTGGTATAATTTTTTTAAACGAATCGATTGTTTTATGTTGATTTATCATGGAGGAAGTGGCATTTTTACATTTTCCTGCAAAAACACATTGTTTGTTGTGTTTTTGTAGGTCCATGCCTCAGGCTTGGGGATCCAAACCAGATCCCAAGCCTTGAGGCATGGCTTGAAAAATTGAAAACGCAAAACACGTATGTGTTATAACGTGTATGTGTTATTTATAGTATAAACATTTTATATGCTTTTGGAATGCTTCTATGTACAAAAATAAATGTTTAAGTTTAGTAAATATAAGTTTTTCATTTATTATTATTTATATTTTATTATTTCTTATACTTTAAATTTATTTTAGTAAATATAAGAAATTAGGGTCACTATGCACCTTATGGAACTAGTCTCACAACTCCATTAGTCATGGTTTAGGAGATAGTTTTTATAGTATAATTTGTCAATACATAGGTAATTTTCAAGATTTTAGCATTCAACCTAAATCTTTTAGCATTTAAATTCTACAATCAAAACCCTAAACCCTAAACCTTAAACCCTAAATCCGAGGCCCTAAACCCTAAACCATGATCCCTAAACCCTAAAACCTAAACCATAAACCTTAAACCCTAAATCCTAAGCCCTAAACCCTAATCCTTAAATATTCAACCCTTACCCATGAGCCCTAAACCCTAAACCTTGAGCCTTAAGCCCTAAACCCTAAACCCTAAACCCTAAACCATGAGCCTTAAATGTTAAACCCTAAACCCTAAACCATGAAAACTAAATCCTAAACCCTAAACCCTAACCCATAAACCCTAACATTGAATCCTAAACCCTAAAGCCTGATCCCTAAGCCCTAAATCCTAAACACTAAACCCTAAACCTTAAACTCTATGACCTAAACCCTTAACCCTCAACCATGAGACCTAAACCCTAAACTATAAACCCTAAACCCTAAACCCTAAAACCAAAACAATAAATCCTAAATCCTAAATACTAAATCCTAAACCCTAAAACCTTAACCCTAAACCCTAGACCTTAGCCCCTAAATAATGAGCCCTAAGCCCTAAATCCTAAACACTAAATCTAGATCCCTGAGATCTAACCCCTAAACCTTAAACCAGTAACTCTGAACCCCAAACCTTAAGCCATAAACCATGAACCATGAACACTAAGCCCTAAACCTTAATCCCTAAACCCTAAACCCTAAACCTTAAGCCTTGAACCCTACACCCTAATCCTTGAGCCCTAAACCCTAAACCTTCAACCCTGAGCCCTGAACCCTAAACCCTAAATCGAGAGCCCCGATACCTAATCCATAAACCTTAAACCCATAACTTTGAACCCGTAACCTTGAGCCGTAAACCCTAAACCATGCACCCTAACCCCTAAACCCCGAGCCCCGAGCCCCAAACCTTAATCCCTAAATGTTAAATCCTAAAGGTCCCAAACCCTAAACCATGAACCATGAGCCCTAAATGCTAAACCCTAAACCTTAATCCCTAATCCCTAAACTCTAAACCCTAAGCACTAAATCCTAAACCCTAAGCCCTAAACCCTAAACCCTAAATCATAAACCTTAAAACCTAAACCCTAAACACTAAACACTAAACTCTAAACCCTAAACCTTGAACTATGCAACCTAAACCATTAACCCTCAACCCTTAACCCTGAGACCTAAACCCTAAATTATAAACCCTAAACCCTAAAATAAAAATAATAAACCATAAACCCTAAATCCTAAACCCTAAACCCTTAAAACTAAACCCTAAACCTTTAACCCCGATCCTCGAGGCGTAAACCCTAAACACTAAATTAAGAACTCTAAGCTCTAACCCCTAAAAATATAGGGTCATCCGTGGATGTCATATTGCAAAAAATAGAAAAATCTCAACTTGTAGGGATTATTAGCTATATGCGCACTCAAAATTAGAAAAATTTATATAAATATGAATCGTAGAATTTGAAATCTAGTTTCTAAAATACTAATTTTTTTAAAAAAGGACAAGTTTAGCTATATTAAACACTTAAAATTATATGACTTAGTTTTTTTTTTGTAAAAACTTATAAGATTGTAGTCCGTTTGCCCGCATTTTGATGACCAAATCTTGTTATTTTTTTCTTTAGTGAACCATTAGATGTAGTTTTCTATCTTGGGATGGATTTTATTTTGTATTTTTTTGAGCAATATTTTTTTAATGATTTTTTTTCCGTGAAAGTGGTCTAAAATATTTAGAAAATGGAGCACTTTCTATTTGCCCGCCATAACTATATCAAAAAATATCGAAATCAAATATATATTTTTAACGTGTATAGAATTTGTCCATGCTTGGGATGGTATAAGTTTTATCACATTTTGATAAGCGAAACAAAAGTTATAGTCTTAAACGTAGACATGAACATTCACGGGAAAAAATGTCTTAAAGACCTATTATTAGTAAAAAATTATAAAATGATATTTATCTTATTCTATTCACTTTAAAATCAATATTTCTACGAAGCTAATAGTCTCCCCTACGCGATGGCACCATTTTTGTGAAATGTTTTTAGTTTTTAGCATGGTTCAAGTCTTTGGAAGAGCAGATTTGAGGTTTTTTGACCTTTTACACTTCATAATGACCTTCCATAGCTTTGGTTGGGGAAAAACAAAGATTTCCCGAGGCTTAGGTTCGCAGATAGATCCGCGATCATGGTTTATAAAGTGTGATCATGGTTTTTTAACACAAACCACGAGCGCACTTTATAAACCACGATCGTAGTTTATAAAGCACACTCATGGTTCATAAATCATATTTACACACATCCCAATGTCTAAATTACCATGTGATTTTTACTCTCTGACCTTACCATATGAATTACTATGAAATTTTGTCTTTTTTTGCACATTTTTCTTATCACCGGAAGTAAAACATCATGGGAGACAAGAAACGAAGTCAAAAAAGGAAGTCATTAAGTAAAAAAACACCAAATGAATTAGAGGCCAACAAAATTCAAAATGTTGAGTGAATGCGGAAACTTCATGAATCAAGAAGAGGTTCATCTTCAACCCCAACTATTGTAAGCAATGAAGAACCGTAAATGTTTCTATTGTTAATGTTGAAGTTGAATTAAATACTCGTGATGAAGATGTTTTTACTGTCAATGTTGAAGAAGAATTAAATACTCATGATGTAGCAAATGTTGAAATTGAAGGAGACAATGAAAATGTGAATAAGGAAATTCATGTTGAAACTGTAGACAGACAAAATTTGACAAAAACACCTCCTAGGATTTTACGTAAGAAACCTAATTTTTTATTGAAATTGATGAAAACATTTTGAAACCAATGTCTGACAAACTTTCTGAATGACAAATTAGAAGAAAAGCCACTGAAATTTGGGATAATCATTTTGAAATTTTAAATGATTCCCAAAGATGTCAGTTGTTGGTTAGTTTGATGAAATTGATTAAAATGAGACCTACATTAAACACCTTAGGATTGACAACATCTAATATACGTGGTCAAACCTCTACAATTTTTGAAAACCTTCATGATGCATATCACATTGTTGGTGTCAAGAGACACACTAGGGATAGTAATATTGTGCGTCGTGTACTTGCTACTAGTGTTGTAAGTGAATCAATAAAAAAACAACGTTTGATTACGCAAACAAGTCAAATGTTGCAAGTTAATCAAAAAAACTCTAATGAAAGCAATTGAAAGACGTAATATCCTTCAATCACTCAATAACACCAATTTTTGGGCATTTTCTGCTAGAGCACCGCGTAAGGACAAAAATAATTCTATGCTATAAGAGAAGTTATTAAATTTTGGCATGATAACACTAGAGTTTCACCTAATACAAGAGATGTTATAAAACGGAGAGTTGGTTCTACTAATCGTGAACCACATCCAAAGCATTTCTTAGATATGACTCAAACTCAATTTTTTCGTAAGTTTGAACAAGAGAATCTGGAAATTAAAATTAGTCAACATTTTTTTGAAATGTTGAAACCATTCTATGTGAAAATCAACCACGCTTGCACCACTTGTTGTTGTAGGCAACATGTTGAATTTGCGATGCATTATGCTAAATTTTTACGTATTCATTCTAATTTTCATTCTAAACTATGTTATCGGAATGTGGTGTTCAAGTTCCACCAATATCTTCCAGGGATTTCATTCCTACTATATTTTGTGAAAAAGAAGTTGACAATTTTTTTATAGTCAGGATTGTTTAGATGGAAGTTGTAGTACATGCGGCGGATTACCTAAATTGGAAAGTTACATCCATGAGAAAATTGAAGGTACAATAGGACATAATTTAGTTGAGTTTGATAAATATAAATCAGTTGCATACCAATTGAAAGATGGAAAAGAGTCTAAACGGTGTGAGCTAGTTATAGAACAAATGCATGTTTTCTAATTTTTGAGAAAATTTAAGGATGAAATTGTTTATGAGTATGCTAGGCATACACATAGAGCTCAATGGTTGGATGAACAGTTCAAGCTATGCAAAGACACATTTCCTATTGGTACTATTGTTTCAGTGGTCATTTTACAGAGAATTACACATTGCAACCACAAATGGAGGTTCAATCGCAATATTACAACTCAGTACAAGTTGCCATTTTTGTGCATATAGCATTTCTACATTCTCCTGACAGTATAAAGAATGATCAAATTTTTTTAAGAGAGTACCACTTTTATATCAGTGATGATCGTACTCATTCTACTAAATTTGTGCAAGGGTGTTTCCAGTTATTTTATGGAAACTTGTCTGATAGGGACATCCACTTCAAACAACATTATATATGGTTAGATAATTACACGTCTCAGTTTAAGAATGCATGAATGTTTTATTGATGAGCAGAATGCATGTCAAGATGGGTGTGTAACATATTTGGAGTTTCACTGAGGTTGGACATGGAAAAGGAGAGCATGACGGTGTAGGGGCATGTGTGAAAAGAGCTCTTGCAAGAGAAGAGTTGAAGTACAAAGATGGTGCTAAATTAAAAGATGCAAAGAGCATAGTGGAATGGTGTATTGACAACATGGCCCGAGGTTCTCAAGAAAATTCCACAGTTCAGATATTTTTTGGTTGATAGAGGAACAACAAATTGCTAACTACGAGGATTGTATGACACTCACTTGGGTCCAGTGATATGCACTCATTTTGTAGCTCAGACGCTACTTCGTGGGCCATATGGACAAGAAAGTTGACATGTTTTTGTGCATCTTGTATCAAATTTGTCACTACTGAGTGTGATTCACAAGAATGGGTGGATGGATGGATTTGTAGGCCTCTAACTCCACTTCCTAGTTATCAACCTCCACAAGCATTACGACTTGTTTCTGCAAATGAAGTTGTAACATCCAAGGACTTTGATGAAATTTTGATTTTGGTGCGACAAGGTATTTATGGTTATTTATTTAATTTTTGTATTGAGTTATGTCCATTGAAATTTTAATATGTAATTTAAATTTGAGTTGTTCAACCTTTGTTTTTTGTAGGACATGTGTTTGTAGTTATTGCGATAAAAAGACAATGAAGAAGGAACAGACTATTTCTTATGTCATTGCATCGAGGAAAGAAAGAAGTTGACTTCTCCTATTATAGATGGTGAAGATATTGAGTATCCTATAGGGTCAGTGGTAGTTACTGGAACTTGGCTTCGATGGTATCCATTAAAAACTCCTCTGTTTGGGTGTTTGAAGACTTTGAGACACACAGAAAATACTCTTATATTCACATCTAGTTCTAGTGACAAATATTCAGTTGTATAGATATCGAGGAAGGCCTAATAACAAGATTCTTTGGAAGGTTCGAGAGTCAGATCATGAAGCAATCTTGTCTGCTATTCAGAGTAGATCCGATCCTGATGGTTCATTGGAATGAATTTACAATGCTCATGTCTGGTATATATAATTTCTTTGATATATATATAAATTTGTTAGTTTAAAGATCTAGATTTAAGTTTGAATATATTTTATTTTAAATTTGTGTATTTTGTATATATAGATAGTATATGGTTTTGATTTGAAACTTAAATTTCTTTGACTAACACTTTTATGTTTAGGTTAGTGGTGCTAGAAAAGCTTCCACCTTCACGTGGTTAGCACTGTTAGTAGAGAATTTTAAATTCTCGAAGCTAAGAGAAGCTTTCATTGTTTGAAAAAGTTTTTTGAAAAAGTTGTAAATTTTGAAAAAGTTGTAAAAAATTTGTAAATTTTGAAAAAGTTGTAAATTTTGAAAAAAATTTTGAAAAAGTTGTAAAAATTTTGTAAAAAAATGTTGTAAATTTTGAAAATTTTGAAAATTGTAAATTTTGAAAAATGTAAATTTTGAAATTTGTAAATTTTGAAAATGTGTTTACAATTTACAAGACCATACCTACGTGTGTGCACCGATTTGGGAAGGAAAAATCCAAGAGAGGATATTGTAGAGGGTCCCTACACTAGGTGTCGGATCGGAGAGAGACATCTCTAGGTGCCACGAGTCCAGTCCAGTAGTCACCCGTCGAAGTTGAACGATATTTTGGTCTCAGGGCTCTTAAGGGACTATGCCCAAATGAAGTAGCCTGGAAGCAAAACCTTTTCACGCATTGAAACACTACCTCCTCTAGCGTTCACCTAGCCACCTTGTAAACATGTCAATGTAGTCGGTTTGGTGCCATGACCCACCGTTTGAAAAATATAGCATTTGACAACCTTATATTGGCTCAAACTGCACTATTTCACGCATTTGCAAACAATAGGGCAAGTGAGAGCACCAAATGAGAAGGAAAAAAAAAGAGAGATATTGTAGAGGGTCCCTACGCTAAGGTTTTGGATCAGATGAGGAATCTCTAGGTGCCACGGAGTCCGAGTAGTCACCCATCGAAGTTGAATGATATTTTGGTCTCAGGGCTCTTAAGGGACTACGCCCAAATGAAGTAGCCCGGAAGCAACGACCTTGTCACACACAAAACACCACCTCCTCTAGCATTCACCTAGCCACCCAGATGTGTCAAGCATAGTCGGTTTGGTGCCATGACCCACCGTTTGCAAAATATAGCGTTTGACAACCTTACACTGGCTCCAACTGCACTATTTCACACGTTTACAAACAATAGGGCAGCGAGAGCACCGAAATGAGAAGGAAAAAACTGAGAGAGGATTTTTAGAGGGTCCCTACACTAAGGTGTCGATTAGATGAGGCATCTCTAGGTGCCACAGAGTCCGAGTAGTCACCCGTCGAAGTTGAACAATATTTTGGTCTCATGGCTCTTAAGGGACTACGCCCGAACGAAGTAGCCCGAAGCAATGACCTTGTCACGCACCAAAACACTACCTCCTCTAGCATTCACCTAGCCACCTGGATGTTTTGGCGTGTAGTCGGTTTGGTGCCACGACCCACCATTTGCAAAATATAGCATTTGACAACCTTACACTGGCTCCAACTGCACTATTTCACGTGTTTGCAAAAATAGGGTAGCAGAGCACGGAATGAGAAGGAAAAAAACCGAGAGAGGATTGTAGAGGGTCCCTACATTGAGGTGTTGGATCAGACGAGGCATCTCTAGGTGCCACGGAGTCCGAGTAGTCACCCATCGAAGTTGAACGATATTTTGGTCTCAGGGCTCTTAAGGGACTACGCTCGAACGAAGTAGCCCTGGAAGCAACGACCTTGTCACACACCAAAAACACCTCCTCTAGTGCATTCACCTAGCCACTCAGATGTGTCATCATAGTCGGTTTGGTGCCACGACCCACCGTTTGCAAAATATAGCATTTGACAACCTTACACTGGCTCAAACTACACTATTTCACGCGTTTGCAAAAAATAATAGGGCAATGAGAGCACCAATAAAATGAGAAGGAAAAAACTGAGAGAGGCTATTGTAGAGGGTCCCTACACTAAGGTTTTAGATCGATGATGAGAGGCATCTCTAGGTGCCACGGAGTCCGAGTAGTCACCCGTCGAAGTTGAACGATATTTTGGTCTCAGGGCTCTTAAGGGACTACGCCCGAACGAAGTAGCCCAAGCAACGACCTTGTCACGCACCAAAACACCACCTCCTTTAGTGTTCACTTAGCCACTCGGATGTTTTGGCATATTCGGTTTGGTGCCATGACCCACCATTTGTTTGTAAAATATAGCGTTTGACAACCTTACACTAGCTCAAACTGCACTATTTCACGTGTTTGCAAACAATAGGGCAGCGAGAGAACCGAAATGAGAAGGAAAAAACCGAGAGAGGCTATTGTAGAGGGTCCCTACACTGAGGTGTTGGATTAGATGAGGCATCTCTAGGTGCCACGGAGTCCGAGTAGTCACCGTCGAAGTTGAACGATATTTTGGTCTCAGGGCTCTTAAGGGACTACGCCCGAACGAAGTAGCCCGGAAGCAATGACCTTGTCACGCACCAAAAACCACCTCCTCTAGTGTTCACCTAGCCACCCGGATGTGTCAACATAGTCATTGGAGTGCCACGACCCACCATTTGCAAAATATAGCGTTTGACAACCTTACACTGGCTCCAAACTGCACTATTTTACATGTTTGCAAACAATAGGGCAACGAGAGCACCGAAATGAGAAGGAAAAAAACTGAGAGAGACTATTGTAGAGGGTCCCTACACTAAGGTTTTGGATCAGATGAGGCATCTCTAGGTGCCATAGAGTCCGAGTAGTCACCCGTCGAAGTTGAACGATATTTTGGTCTCATGGCTCTTAAGGGACTACGCCCGAACGAAGTAGCCCGAAGCAACGACCTTGTCACGCACCAAAAAACCACCTCCTCTAGTGTTCACCTAGCCACCCAGATGTTTTGGCAACATAGTTGGTTCAGTGCCACGACCCACCGTTTACAAAATATAGTGTTTGACAACCTTACACTGGCTCCAACTGCACTATTTCACGCATTTGCAAACAATAGGGCAGCGAGAGCACCGAAATGAGAAGGAAAAAACCAAGAGAGGCTTTTTAGAGGGTCCCTACACCAAGGTTTTGGATCAGAATGAGGCATCTCTAGGTGCCACGGAGTCCGAGTAGTCACCCGTCGAAGTTGAATGATATTTTGGTCTCAGGGCTCTTAAGGGACTACGCCCGAACGAAGTAGCCCGAAAGCAACGACCTTGTCACGCACCAAAACACCACCTCCTCTAGCATTCACCTAGCCACCCAGATGTGTTTCAATGTAGTTAGTTTTGTGTCACGACCCACCATTTTGTAAAATATAGCATTTGACAACCTTACACTGGCTCAAACTGCACTATTTCACACGTTTGCAAACAATAGGGCAATGAGAGCACCAATATGAGAAGGAAAAAACCAAGAGAGGCTATTTTAGAGGGTCCCTACACCGAGTTTTGGATCATACGAGGCATCTCTAGGTGCCACGGAGTCCGAGTAGTCACCCGTCAAAGTTGAACGATATTTTGGTCTCATGGCTCTTAAGGGACTACGCCCGAACGAAGTAGCCCTGAAGCAACGACCTTGTCAGCACACCAAAACACCACCTCCTCTAGCATTCACTAGCCACCCAGACATGTTGGCATAGTTGGTTTGGTGCCACAACCCACCGTTTGTAAAATATAGCGTTTGACAACCTTACACTGGCTCAAACTGCACTATTTCACGCGTGTTTGCAAACAATAGGGCAGCGAGAGCACCGAATGAGAAGGAAAAAACCGAGAGAGGCTATTGTAGAGGGTCCATATGCCAAGGTTTTGGATCAGATGAGGAATCTCTAGGTGCCACAAAGTTTTAGTAATCACTCGTCGAAGTTGAATGATATTTTGGTCTCAGGGCTCTTAAGGGACTACGCCCGAACGAAGTAGCCCGAAAAAGCAATGACCTTGTCACACCAAAACACCACCTCCTCTAGTGTTCACCTAGCCACCCGATGTGTCAGCACAGTCAGTTTTTTTTGGTGCCATGACCCACCGTTTGCAAAATATAGCGTTTGACAACCTTACACTAGCTCCAATTGCACTATTTCATGCATTTGCAAACAATAGGGCAACGAGAGCACCAAAATGAGAAGGAAAAAAACCGAGAGAGGATTTTGTAGAGGGTCCCTACACCAAGGTGTTGGATTAGACAAGGCATCTCTAGGTGCCACGGAGTCCGAGTAGTCACCCATCAAAGTTGAACGATATTTTGGTCTCAGGGCTCTTAAGGGACTACGCCCGAACAAAGTAGCCCGGAAGCAACGACCTTGTCGCGCACCAAAACACCACCTCCTCTAGCATTCACCTAGCCACCCGATGTGTCGACGTAGTTGGTTTAGTGCCATGACCCACCGTTTGCAAAATATAGCGTTTGACAACCTTACACTGCTCCAACTACACTATTTCACGCATTTACAAACAATAGGGCAGCGAGAGCACCGATATGAGAAGGAAAAAAACTGAGAGAGGCTATTGTAGAGGGTCCCTACACCAAGGTGTTGGATTATATGAGGCATCTCTAGGTGCCACGAGTCCCGAGTAGTCACCCGTCGAAGTTGAATGATATTTTGGTCTCAGGGCTCTTAAGGGACTACGCCCGAACGAAGTAGCCCGGAAGCAACGACCTTGTCACGCACCAAAACACCACCTCCTCTAGCATTCACCTGCCACCTAGACATGTGCCGGTGTAGTCGGTTCAGGTGCCACGACATCCTAAGGCATGACTTCTCACTCCTCACCTCCATTCATTTCCTAGGACTCAAAACATTCAATGTCACTTGTTTACCTTCCATCTCTCTTGTTCTCTTTGGACTTGCCTCTATCCTCTTAGGTGCTTCATCACTGTCCTTGCTTTTCTCTCTTGAGCTATGTTGTTGTGGTGATCTCTCTCCATCCTCTGCTTCCCTAGCTATGTGCTTACATGCTCATTATTTTTGCATTAGTAATAGGATTCTTCATCACAGATCACTACACAAAATTAGGAGTATAAGTAAATCATCAAACAATTAAGGGAACACATGTGTGAGGACCTTTTATTCATAAGTGCCATCATTTATTGCATGAGATTAATCATCTCTACCTCAAATTGAAGCAATGTCTCCCATCTGAAACTTCAACCCCTAGTCCATCAAGCAAGATCAAGCATTCATACTGCAAAGAAGGACATGTGACCATTGGGTGAGCATGATCCTTGAAAAAGGGAAAATGATCTATTTCCTGAGATTATCTCTTTGTTTAGATTGTTCTTGGTCATATTTTTGAAAATCAATAGGAATAGAGTTGAGATCAAGAAAGAGAAATTCCATTGGGAAAATAATCTCCCATTTGCGAGTGAGATGAATAATTTTGATTCTCATTCCTTGGTGAGCTCAGGTGTGTTTTCATCTGACTTAGAGAACTTGTATGACATTTTGTCCCATACCATCACCTAGAGGTTTGATGCTCTAAAAGAAGCCATTTCTAATTTTGAATCCCATGAGGAGAATGTATCAAAATTTTTGGAAGATCTTGGCACAAGAATGCATGAGCTTGGTACTCCTCTCAGGGAGAATAATTCCACATGAAGAATCTTCAGGATTCAAATTTTAAGAATTGGTTCAGGAAAATATTTGTGACCCTTTCCTTCAATAGTCAATACTTTAGAAGCCCTTGTAGAGATCATAGGTTATATCTCTAGAATCCTATGAAGAGTTAAATGAAAAATATTTTAGTCAATGTGGAAATATCAATGCCATTCCTGAGAATTGACTCAACACATTGGAGCATGTGAACATCTTGGAAGATGAGAAAGTTTCATTTGTAGTTTCCAGATTCAACAAGATGGTCTATGGAAAAGCCTCATCATTCAAGATCTTCCGCGGAGGAAGACATGAGTTGATTCTTCATTAGAGGAGGATTCTTCATGTGATGGGTGGAACCTAAGAATACTAATAAGGGCTTACTATCAAATTTTTACCCTTTTCAACTTGGGACATCAAAATGCACCACCACATGAAATCTCTCCCTTTCGTCACTTAAGGCTTGTAACATTCTCACTAGGTATTCAATTCCTCAGCACCCCAACTTGATTATGTTTCCCTCTCTCATGAATACTTAACCCCTTCACACATTATCACCCCTTTAAGTCCCTTTGTCACTTAAGGCTTGTAACCCTACCCTGTCATGCCATGTAACCCGGGTTAATCCAAAATGGTCAAGGATGAGTTAGAAGGTGAGTTAGCTAGGTTAATGTTAAGAGGTGAGTATAAACATACACTTAGCCATTTTTTAATCCCTTTTTAATATTTCCTTTTCCTTCATTGCTGCTAGTATTTAGTTATGCTACTAAATTTTCAAGAAACCCTATTGCAAAAATCACATTTTTGCTCATATCTCCTTCATTTTTGCTCCATTTCCCCTACAATTTTTCCCATAACTTCTACTCATGAACTCCTTGAAGATGATCTAAAAATATTTTCCATTGGTACCCTAATTTTTTATAGCATCCCATTTAAAATTTCAGAGAAAAAACTTGCCTTTTTAGATCCTTGCAATTTTGGAGATCGAAAACACTTGAAATTTGAAGCAGGAAACCATATGAAAATACCTAATCTAATGAAAAAATTCATCTCAATCCAAATACAAGAAGACATGATTAAATATTTATTATTAAATTGGCATATGAGCCTTACTAAAAATAATAAGTTTTGATAACAAAGAAAAAAATTTGAAACCTCTGTGTAATCTTCAATTCTAGAAATATGAAAATTGTAAAACTTGAAAATCGGAAAATTGTAAAATCTTCAATGTTGCACCATAAGTAACGTTAAATATTCATATATAGTTCAAGATGAACTCTACCTCACTTATTTCTATCAATGTTCACATTAGTTGATATGCAACAGATTGAGTGTTAGCTTTAAAAAAAAAGTAATTGTACGTAAATTTGCCCTTTTGTAGTTCACCTAGCATGGTTTTGCTTAATGGAATAGGTTTGCTTAACAATTGTACCATGTAGTGCTCTAGGACATGGTTTTTTAATTTTAAATCAAACATACATATCTAGAACTAATTTAAATGGTTATGAAAACATACATAGAAGGATATCATACATGCAATGAAATCAAATCAAACATATAGTTCAGATTTATCGTTATGAAAACCAACACACATGGATATATAAGAATCAAACAAAGTGTGCTCCAGACGCACGTCTCTGAAAATATATGTAAGTTCATAATGTATGTGTACATCTCAACTAAGTGTGTCATAATGTATATAGGACCACATGCGGTCGCAAAAGGCTATATATATACAATGGACTATATGAAGAAACATGTTCACTAGGACCAGATGGCCCATATATATATCTATGTACATCCAGGTGGACTATGAATCTACTCATGAAACATCTTCCCTCTCTTCACCCTGCTAGAAGTAGCACATCCACGACCTGGGGATGTAGTGGAGGGAGATGCCACTACGGATTTCATCCGTGTGGTCCTAGGTGTCTCTAAGCATGCCTGCAACCTAACCTGCACATTCATAAACAACAAGTTTTTAACACCCAAAATTTTAAAATACATTCAAAATTTAGAAACTTGTACAATTTAGTTAAAATGCATGTGAAATCTTACCGCAATGTCATGATCCCTATCAATTTGTTGTTGACGCATCACAGGGACAACAATAGACTCACGAGGGGTAAGCTACATACAAATAATTAATTTTCAAATTAAATATTTCACATACATACAAAATTTGATATTGTAGATTTAAGTAATAAGAAATAATGAACCTCCAAAATTTAACAAATTTGAAAAATTGTACCTCAGTTAGTGGATCTGCAGATGCTATGGCAGTATCTACAGCAGCCTCCACAGTCTGCATATATGGAGGAGTCTCTCTAGCAGTCATAAGCTATACAAAAAACATGTACAAATCAATATTAAAATCTACATGACTGTGCACCACATAACAGAGGTCCAAAGCATGTAATCCACGTGAACTTCCAGTAATTAGAAACAAAGTGTAAAGAGATTTACTAACCTACGTAAAACTCATGTGAGGCATGCCAATAGCCTCAGTTCCCGGAGCAGATGATGACCCACCAGGCTCCTGTGTATAAAAGACAAACATATTAATATGTACAACATACACATGAAACATTATAATAATAATCTAGTGCAATCAAATGAAATTAAAAATGTAAGTTTGTACAACTTGAAACTTACGTTTGAAACACGCCCAGCACAGTAGCTAGCATGTCGACGCCGGATGTTTCCTTCACCGGCTCTTGCTATTTAAAATAAAATAAAAATTAGTTTTTTACATGTATGTACATGACGTACAATCAAATACATAATACATATATATATAAAATCTCAAACATGTGAATTAAACTATTGTATATATATATATTTATATTTATTTATTTGAAATTTACCTATGAAAGACCAATATCAAGTGGCACCAGCCCCAAAAACATTCCCCAAAGATCTCATCTATAGAAAAGAAATCCTATGTGAACCAACAAATGATGTCTCGCCCGCAGTGCATACGGCACCACATGATCCATAGTGGTGTGGTGCGCTAGAACTGGCACCTCCACCAACATCACCAGATGTAATCTGGTCACTATGCTGGGTCAGAGTGTCAGTGAGCTCCCTCAATGCATGCAATGTATCAATCTCCACAACCTCCTTCACTGTAGGAGGGATAACTGAAGGCAGTGGGGGTTTTGGGGCATGGGGGATCCTAGGTTGACCTATGCATGCACCAGGTCTACTCTATGCAGAGCCACCTCCTCGACCAAAAAAGTTAGAAAAGTCAAAATAATTCGACCTCATTAAGCACGAACTCGCAATATAATTTCTTCAAAAAATAAAGAGGAACCTCATTGTTGTTGCATGGTGGATAATCAAAAACCATCCACCATCGGTCCCAAAAAAATTTTTGATTCGGTCATCGTGGCACCAATGGATTGGGAACCGTTTACAAGTAACTGCGGGGGGGCATTGGTTCTAGGGTTGGTAAATAATGCACAAATGAGGTCTTTTCCAATTTTTTTGTCTTTTACGGCCACATGGGATAGTTTATCCACATACCACCACCTACAATCACCTCTAAAGGTATTCCATCTATGTATTTGGTTGGTTGCAGACTCGACTTCACCAATCAATGTTTGCAATGTATTGGCTAAAGTCATGCGGGATGGATTTGTGGCATGATTTTGTCTTATAGTCTGAATTAGGTTCTCAATGACAATTTTATTTTCTCGATTCTTCCAATGATATTATCTTGTGTTCCTGTTGGCTCGGTGGGGACAAGTAAGGAGCCACAGTGGTAGGCGGATCTATGTTTAGAGAGGGGGTTTTGAGGAATGTTCGAGAGGGTTTTGAGGAATTTTTGGTGGGTTTTGAGGAATGTTTTGATGGTTTGCATGATTTTCGAGCTTGCAATTGACCAACCGATAAAACAAGAAAATTGTATACATAAACAAACATTTCAAAAACCCATGAAAATGCAAAAAAACCTAAAATGCAAAAAAAAAATGATTAAAATTAGGGGCTTACCTCCTCTTGGTCTTGGATCCGGCATGGTTGAATCTATCATGATCTAGAAGTCCGATGAGCAATTTTGAGGTGGTATTCAAAGCTTTAGTGAAAAACTTGAAATCTAGGAGAAATCACGGTTTGAAATGGGGATGGGGAAAATAAGGATTTATTTATACCAAACGGTTTTAGTTCTAATTTCCAGATTCGTATCACGTTCCTAAATTTTGGGTTTTTATGTCCACGGAATCCACCAACTAACCCAATATTTATTGGGTAGACATTTATTTGTACCAAATTGTTCTTAGATATCTGTAGTTTCCCTCCTTTAAAATATTAGTAGATGAAAGGCATCAAATTGTGATGACTCCCTTGAATGTTCTACCTATGGAGTAGACGAACCCTTTTAGTTGAATACTCTTTGTCAATACTTATAAGAATGGGTAAGACATAAAACATTATAGTGAGTGAATGGGTGAGCCTAATCCATGAGCCTTAAACCCTGAGCCCTAAACCCTAACCCCTAAACCCTAAACCCCGAGCCTTAAACCCTAAACCCTGAACCCTTTGCCATAAAACCTAAACCCTGATCTTTAAACCTTAAACCCTAATTCCTAAACCCCGAGACCATAAAACCTAAACCCTAAACCCTAAACCCTAAACCCTAAACCCTAAACCATAAATCCTAAACCCTAAACCCTTAACCCTAAACCTTAAACCCTGAGCCCTAAACCCTAAACCCTGAGTGTTAAACCCTAAACCATATACCATAAACCCTAATCCCTAAACCTTGAACTCTATGCCCTAAATCCTAAATCCTAAACCCTTAACCCTAAACCTTGATCCCTAAACCATTAACACTAAACCTTGATCCCTAAACCCTAAACCCTAAGCCTTGAATCCTAGCCCTAAGCCCTAAGCTCTAAGAAAAAATCCTAAAACTTGAACCCTCAAACATAAACCCTTAACCCTAACCCCTAAAAACTAAACCTTAAGCCCTAAACCCTTAACCATCAACTCTTAACCCTAAACCCTAAACCCTAAACCCTGATCCCTAAACCCTAAACCCTAAACCTTGAGCCATAAACCCTAAACCCTCAACCCTGATCCCTAAACCCTAAATGTTAAACCTTGAGCCCTAAATCCTAAACCCTCAACCCTTAAACATGAGTCATAAACCTTAAAATCTAAACCCTAAACCATAAAACATAAACCATGAACCATAAGCCCTGAGCCCTAAACCCTAAACCCTAAAATCTGAACTATGAGCCTTAAACACTAAACCTTGAACCCTAAATTTTAAACCTTGAGTCCTAAACCTTGAGCCCTAAACCATAAAACCTGAGCCCTAAACCATGAACCCTAAACCCTAAATCATAAACCCTCACCCAAAGGAAAGTCCTAATAAGATCATTTAACATGTTTCAATGTGTAGGGAATAGTTTCTAAGGTGATTGATCGACTCATTTAGTTTTGATGAGAGACTACTTCCTCTGAAGGCCTAAAAAGGCATTTTGGCCATTTTGTAGCTAATTGAACACCCTTCAAAACAAGCTAAAATGAGCTAGTCATGTCATCGAGGTATCAAGGACCATCATGTGTGAAGTATTAAGGCATTGTTTGTCTCCATAAGAGACATATAAATAAAAACATGTATGAGAATCATGAATTTGATTCCATGAAAGGATGATTTTAGAGCTAGGAAAGTTGAGGGGATGATCTTTATATGGAGCACCGTGTTTCTAAGAATGAGAAATCATCTAAGTTCACTTGATGCAATTCACTTGGTACTATTCATAAAAACTCATTCAACACCTAGTAGTGTTATCACACCTTAAGGAGGAGACACATTATAATCATGTCATTTTGGCAATAGGAAAGGAATCCCATTCAGGAACAATCCTCTATCTACAAAGTGAGGATCTCTTTTTAGTAAGAAGTAGACAAGCATCATAGAGTTGATTCATGGTCACTAAAGTGAATAATGGATTAGATTTAAAAATTGGTACCAATTAAGAAGCGGTTGTAGGGCCAAAATCTAATTTAGAAGGTCAAAAAACCTAAAAAGTGACTATATGCTTTCCCAAAACAAAGACCGACTATAATATATATGCCCTAAAAGTTTTAGGTCCTTTGTTGAAATCCTGAAAATTAAGTAAGTACTGACCAGATTAGATTTTGAAAAACTATCTTCTAGATTATAATTGTTAGAGCTACATGACCACTTCCATCAGGTGCAGAGTGACCCTAATTTCTAATACTTTGAATATTTCTTATAATTAAACATTTATTTTTGTAAGTATAAGACACCCAAATACACATACATAGTCCATACTATACAAAATGCGTACGTATTTTGACTTCTCTAAAACACGTACGTGTTTTTCCTTCTCTAAAATACGTACACATTTTGGCTTCTTTAAAACACATATGCGTTATAGGTTTGGTAATTACCAAACCAAAAAAATTAAAAACGTACGCATTTTATCTTTTTTTGATTTTTTGTCCACTTTTAACCCCCAAAATTCATGCACTTACCCATACAATGCTTTAGAACACACCATATAAAAATATGCACACAATTATTACATCACAATATTTACAAAAAATATACATCATGACATTTAATTGACTATTACATCACCACATACATGTATTCACTTAGAGTGCTCAATTACTAGAGAAAACCTTTACTTAGCAATGTGATAATCAAATAAGGTATGACATAACACATCTCTACACCACTTTATACAACTGATTTCATTGTAATCACATCTCTCTACACCAGTCTATTATTATTTTCTTACCTATAACACATGTTATAGAAAGCTTTGTTTTATTATCATATTGCTTATTTTTAGAAAATTAATATACTATTTTTATTATTAGAGGTAAAAAAGGGTTGAGGGGACCCTACCCCGAACATCGAACACTCTTTATGAGAGTAGAAAACAACATTGCAATAACATCAAAAAATAATAATATAATTGATCATAGTAATAAGAGCTCTTCGGAGCCCATAAAGCAAAACTAACAGCATAGATGAAAGTAACAGCCAGTAACAGAGACAGTGAAAAAAAAAAACAACCCAACCCACATCATTTGTAGGATTTTTCAATCCCCTCCAACACCTTATCCCATTATTTTTTCAAAGCTTCAATATTAACTGCTAGGGATCCCAGGTCGAAACCATCCAGGGTATCATTTCTCTTCTTTCCCTTAATATCCATGGCATAATAGGTATTGGCGAGCTACCCCAAAGTCCGAAGGTGTTACAGTTCAATTTCACCATCGCAATGATCCATTCCATATAACTATGGAGAATTTCCTTATGCTGATCCATTTCTTTGGTTGTGGCACCAAAGTTAGCCTTTAAAACCTCAAGCTCTCCACCCTGTCCAAAGCTGACCGCTACCTCCACCTGCTCTTTCATCTTATGACAGTCATTGAATAAAAACTAGACTGAGCTCTTAGTGAGCAACATATCACCCTTGATTTCTTCAATATCTACCGTCATCCTTGCCAAGTGGTTTTCCCCTTTGATCGGACCAACGTGACCCATTACCTCAAAGTGTTGTTCTAGTTGAGCATTAATAGGGGTCGAGACATCCTGTTTGTTGGACTCACCCTTGGTGTTTGATGGGGAGCAAGGGGTCTACTTAGATTTTAGGTCCTTAAGATTCTGGGCCGCAACCACCTCCACCTCATCCTGGTCATCATCTAAGTCCCCATCCTGGGAGTCAGAATTGTCACTCGATTCCTTCTCCTCCGAGTTCGAAATAGTTCCATATGCATAAGATTCTAGAGTCAACTTAAGGGAGCCGCTTTTATTAGTGACCAAAGTGTTGCCCTTTTGACCAAGGAAAGGATAAAGCCTTAATGGAGAGGGACATAAATTATTCATATTTTTAACTATGAAATAGAGGGAAATATGGAACGATATAGGAAGTAGGGGAAACTAAAATCTTGGCCACACGTAAAATGATTTATCATAGGGAGTTGGTAGTCATAAATACACTTGTGACGACCCTCAAGGATTAAAAATTGAATGTGAGAGAGAGAGCCACCTCATCATATGGATTAGGTAAAGACAATATAAGGCAACCAACAAAATGGGAGGTGAGATTCTCATTACCTTTAAGAAAAAGATTTAATTCTTCATATGCTTCCTTCTTTGGTTTGTAGACCTCCAGGCTCCCTCCCCATCACTGGAATGCCCACCACTTTTTCCACTGAATCCATAGTAATCTCCATATTGATCCCCTTCATTTCCACCATAGCTCCTTTTTTGGTCGCTTTTGTGCTAGAAAAATCCTTTCTTAGATTTTTAAAATTCCATTCGAATATTTTCAAAAAGGAGGTAAAGCCCTTGCTATCAAACAGCCATAGCTTTAGGGTTGACCCCTTCAAGATTAACAGGTTCAGTTCTCACAAGATCACCCCCCATTTGGCTGAACAACAAAAACCTCTTCACAAACAGACCCAAAATCCAGAATTCCAAAAGATTACTTACACACCAAGAACTAAAGTTTCTACAGACACGGGGAACAAAGGAGCTCTCCAAGAATACATGTGAATCCCATCCTCGATATTCTCATTATTGAGAGGTAAATTCAAAATCATCATACGGTCATCGAGCTTGATGAGATTGACACCCCATGAAAGGATCTTATACGTGTGCATTGGTGTCTTTTAATAAGTGTGCCCGCACCTCGGATCAAGAATTTCCCCCTCCTTCACAAGTGTCAACTCAAGCCCATTAACCCCCAAATTAGCAAAGAATTCCGCCACAACATTTTCCTCCCTATACACATGTTTGAAAGTGATGAAATTAAAAGATAGATCCATTTGCTTAATACTCTTAATAGAGTTATGGTTGGAGATAGAGATGGAACCTTTCCCATTTATGCTATTAATTATGTTCAGGGAGTCCCCTTCCACTTCCAGATTGGAAAAATTGTGTTGCAGAGCTATAGAAAGACCCCAAAAAATCCCAACAGCTTCAGTGACATTATTAGTTTGAGTTCCCAAATTGTGATAGAACCCAAGGATAAATCTTCCTTTAGAATCTTGAAAAAACCCCCCACAGCCCATGACCGACCAGGGTTTCCCTTGGAAGCCCCATCAAAGTTTAATTTTAAACAATCCTTGCTAGGTTTCACCCAACCTTTGAGTTGAGGGTTAAGACCAAGGGGGCTAATGGTAGTGGGTCCCAAACCCCACTTCAAAGAAAACCTAGATTCATTCTGAAGGAAGGAATTTTTTTGGAAGTTCAGATTAGAGAAGTTAGCTAGGATAGAATTCACACAACGGGCTCCAATTTTTGGGGTTATTTTTTGCCTTTAAATATTCTTCTATTTCTTTCCTTCCATATCTCCCAAGCCAAATGCATAATAGAGAAGGTCCATAAAAAATTTAAACCTTGGATCTTAAAAGGACTTGACCATTGAATCCACAATAGTTTTATGGAATTCAGAAAAACCCAATTAACTTCAAAAAGATTGAGGATGGTTTTCCGACTAAGACAAGAAAGGGGAAATTGAGGAACAGTGTGAGGCATCTTCACAATCAGATTCACACAAAACACATCTATTAATCATGTGGAAATTTCTCTTGTTCAAGTTGTCAACCATAAGAATCTTGTCATGGATAACCAACCACCAAAACATATTAATCTTGGGTATTAATTCTTTGACCCAAACACTTCCCTAGTTAAAATTATCATCTTCCCCCCCTCTTGAAAAAAAAGAGTAGTAGGTGCTTTTGACCGAGAAAAAACCATTATCTTCCTTAGTCCAAAATATACTATCCTCTTTAGGATTCTCTTTGTTAATAATAACTCCTCTTAATTTGTTGTTAATAGAAGAGATCTCAATGCTATTAGAATGATCCAAATTTATGGTTTTCCATTGTCCCAAAGGGTCATCCAAATTGAAGAAGTCTCGGACCTTGGTCCCATATTTGGTCATAGAATCTCTATAGACTGTTGGGTAAATAGTCTTAAGAGGAAAGTCCTCCAACCATTTGTCCTCCCAAAAGTTAATGGTTTTCCCATTTCTAACAAGCCATTTACATCCCTCAGAGACCACATGTTTAGCCCAATTTAAATATTTCTAGAAACAGGAAGAAGCATTAGAGTTCTAGGTGTAGAAGCACCATTCATTAGCAAATAGATTAGGCCAGTATTTCCTTCTTATAATACTAGTCCAAACACTCTCTTTCTTTAACAGTCTCCAGCTCATTTTTTCCAGCCTAGCTTTATTACTTTTGGTCCAATCTCTGATACCAAGGCCACCAAGTTTTTTGGGGGTATAGACCTTATCCCAGTGATTAGAGGAATTATGTCTTTTGATTTTGTTCCACTCCATAGAAATATTTTTGTATGATCTCCACTTGCAGAAACTTTAGAGGTTAATCTGTAGACAGACATCGTATAAACTGGTAAATTCTGAAGAGAGCATTTGAGAAGAACAACTTTTCCAGCTTGAGATAGCAGTGATCTTTTCCAACCTTCTAATTTCTTTAGAAATCTATCAATTAGAAAATTTCAATCAACATTCTTTGGTTTATCCACCCCAATAAGCATACCAAGATACTGAGTTGGGAGATTTTTAGAAGGAAAACCAAGAATACCAGTAATTTTGATGCTTCTTCTTTCAGGGGTATTGATAAAGAAGACAAAGATTTTCCCATAGTTGATCAATTGATTTGATGCCTCCTCATAATACTTCATTAACTATTTGAATTCTCTGGCTTCTAGGACAGATGCCTCACCAATAAACATAGTGTCATCAACAAAATGATGATGAGAAACCCTCTGACAGTTGATAACTGGTGAAATACCACTAATTCTACCCTCCACAGTAGCCTTATTAAGAGATTTGCTGAGGGTCTCATCCATAATAATGAAAAGAAAAGGTGAGATAGGTTCACCTTGTCTTAAACCACGCGTGCTATTAAAAAACACACAAGGGGTCCCATTAACCAAGACTGAGAACTTAGCTATGGAAATACATGAGAGAATCAAATCCTTAAAGTCCTCTCCAAATCTGAATCTCGAAAGAATTTTTAAAAGGAAATACCAAGAGACTCTGTCATAGGATTTTTCCATATCAAGCTTAATAAACATGGCTTCCTTCTTATTCTATTTCACCGAGTGGAGGGTCTCCTGGATGGTGACAATGCCATCTTGATTGGTCTTCCCATATTAAATCCTACCTGCTAATCAGATATAATCGTAGGTAACACAAGCTGAATTCTTAGATCCAAATTTTTTTAGCACATTTTGTAAACATAGTTGCACATACTTATGGGTATGAAATTTTTAACTCAGAAGGATCATTATTCTTAGGGACCAGAGCCTGAAAGGTGCTATTTAACTCCTGAAGCATCCTTTTATTCTTAAAAAAATCTGCTATCCATATTTTTCCCCTTGGAAAAATATTAGATCAGCCACGACCCCACACAGAAAGAACCAGAGAAATCACGTTTGAATCCTACAAACAAGTTGCATGGAGACTCTATAGTGGAAGTGGCGGGGTCTACGAAAGATAAAATGACCCCATGTAAGAAGAAATTCAAAAAATGGCTCTATCGAGGAATCCATGCCTCAAATCCAACAAACAAATTACAGGCGGGATCAAAAATGGAATAGCAGGGTTGGGGAAGAAGGCCGAGCAGTGTCAAAGGAACCAAAGGCTCAAAGGAAAAGAAACGGTGAAGATTAAAAGTCTTCGGGCTCTGAAATAGTTTAGGACAAACCCCGAAATCGACTAAGTATAGAGGAGACATTGGAATCTACCAAGTGTCCAAACGACACACCTCTAAAATTTAAAACCAAAGGGGTAGGCTCAAACAAGCACCAAGCCTAGATGTGTCTAGAGCTCTAAAAGTTACACCGGCCGTTGAAAAGTCTTTGACTCAGTGGAAGGGGCCAAGTGTCGGCTCAACACAATTCCAAAATGGGAGCCCAAGGTAGAGACTCAAACTTGCGCCAGCCCTCCATGTAGTAAATGGTCAACAGAGGTCAAAAGGAGAATGGGCCCAAAACGGCTAAGTAATGAATGTAAGTGGAAGGTGCTAGGTGTCCAAACAACACACATTCAAAAGCAGGACCCTGAGTAGGTTGTCAAATGAGCACGGGCCTTCCACGTGTCCCGAGCTCGAAAAGGTGAGGGTGACCATTGAAAATTCCAAAGGCCCACAGAGGTCTCCATGTGTCGTATCCATGCTACTCCAAATGTAAAGTCTAGGGGCAGTTTCTAAACATGCGAAAAGCCTCCACGTGTCTTGGGTCGGATACAGTGCCTCCACCCATGGAAAATACTCGGAAGAATACAAAGAAAATAGGGAAACTTATGGATGCCACCACATGTCACATGGGCATTATTCCAAGAGTGAAGGAAGGATTCAAATCTTAAATGAGTGCAAAGCTGCCATGTGGACTGGTATAGACAGACTCATTTAAATATTATGCACCCATGACCCAAAAATTCAAATGGCCATATCTTTTGACTGAGAACTCAAATTTGGGTGGGAGAAGATTTTTAGAAATGTATCGATGCCCTCTATGCCTTGGAAACATAAAATATCATTTTTTGTAGGTGTTGGAAGGTGAAAAATAGAAAAAAATCTTCTAGGCCATTAATACAGAGCCTAATTTCCCCAATTACCAAAGCTGATTCAATTAAATCCATCGTTCTTCTTCAATACACTAGGTAGACATAGGGAACCAAAATCGATAGATTTGGGGCGGATTTGAAAGGGGCATTGATTGATAGTGGTTGAGAATTCAAGGTAGGATTCAATGCATATCTCGTGGTAGTTGAAACAGGATTCGACTTTTCCCTCTTCTCTCTCTTATTCTTTCTATATATTGTAACACTTCTCATTTGAGAAAGAGAGATTATTCTGGGCGTAGGGAAACTCTATCAAATTTGTTTCCTAACTCCATTTTGAGTTGAAAACCTTCTCCTATGCCTAGCAAGAATTTTTTGCCTCTAAGTAGAAACGTAATGGTCTGTGCACCCATATAGAGCAATAAAACATGTTTTTGTGGTGTTTCTTCAACCCTTTGCATTGTTTTGTTGTCTCTCCATGCCTCTCCCTTTCAAATCTATTTTATGTGCATGTATTTCACATTTGCAGGTGTAGGGCATTGTGTTTCATGGATTTTTGATCATGGATTAGGGTCTAGGTTTGTGTCACTTCTATCTGACCTTCCCATCTTCCTTTCTCCCCTATTTCATCCTCCCTCAACGAGCATCTCATCCCTTTCCTTCTCTAGTGCATCACCACTTTAGTGTAGGCTTTTATTTCACCCTCTCTTTCTCTCTAGTTCCTTGGGATGGTTAGATTAAAATAGTTTAGTTTTTTTCTTCATTAGAGTAGCTCTTGGCAAGTAGTTAGGAACAAGAACCAACTTTCTTTAGAGGATCATCTCGTTCATGCAAGTCCCACACTTGAGAGATGATCCAATGTTATGCAATCACACTCGAATGAACCATTTTAACCACTTCACATATTTGGCCAATCGGGGGAACTATGATTTTGAACTAACAATTCCTAAATAACATTGCAATATCATATCTCACAATCTCCCAAAAAGTTTGGAAGAAGAAAACAGGGAAACCATCAGGTCCCAGGGCTTTATCAGGGTTTAAGGATTTTATCATGAATTCAATTTCTTCCACAGAAGGGATTTTAGTGAGCATGAATTTGTCTTCTTCATTAATCAGACAGGGAAGAATGTCTATAAAATTCTCTTCCTTAGAGTTTTTAGAATCGCTAGAGGATGTCAGAAGCCTACTGAAGAAAGAACATGCCTCTTGTTGAATTTCCTTAGGGTCATTGAGAATAACTCCCTCTTCATTTTTTATGCATATAATTCTATTTGAGATCCTTATTTTGAGAGTGGAGATATGAAAGAACTTCATGTTCTTGTCACCATCTTTGAGCCATGAAACTCTAGATTTTTGTTTCCAAAAAATTTCCTCCTTCCAAAGGATGTTATGATACTCAGCAAGTAAATCCTTCTCATTATTTTGGATGATCATAGTATTGCCCTCCCAAGGAGATTCTAGATCTCCCTGGAGGAGTGAAATATCATTAGCCAAAGACTTTTTTTTTTTAAATGTTACCAAAAATCCTTTTATTCCATTCTTTCATTTTTTTAACATGAGAAAGCTTTTTAACAATTCTAAATAAAGTCGTACCTTTGATTTTTACATTCCACCATCCCTTAACTAAATCAATAATATCCTCATCTTATAGCCACATCTTTTCAAATCAAAGAAAGGATTCTCCTCCTCTCCTTAGCCTTGATCTAGAAGAGGATAGGATTGTGATCAGATCCTATGCGTGGAAGGGAAAACAACCTAGCTTCTTTGTTCAACCATCCCTAAGAGATCAAAGCTCTATCCAGTTTTACCTGAATCAGTTGGTCACCCTTTCTTCTATTAGACCAAGTAAATCTACTTCCTCTAAGCTCAACATCCATAAGATTATTGAGGGAAATAAAATCTTGAAGGTATTCCATGATTTTAGTGAGATAAATACTTCCCCCTTCTTTTCTCCAAGACACAAAGGGGTGTTAAAATCCCCCAAAATCACCCATTTCATCCCTTTGATCACGTTCTAAAATTTGGAGAGATCGTCCCATAGTTTTTTCCTTTCACTTTTACTATTCGGGGCATAAATATTTGATAAGATCCGAACTCCTTGGATTTCTCATCCTGAAAAAGAAAAGCCATATGATTATTTCTATTAAGAAGCTTCGTACCTTTGATTTTTTCTTCATTCCACATAATTTCCATACCCCCAGCGGTGCCTATCGAACTAACAAAAAAACTCTAAAATTTATTGCAATACCTTCCACAAGTCTCTAAAAAAGGGGCCTCCACCAACTTAGTTTCCTATAGAGCCAGAATGTCAAAATTGTGAGTCGTCTCCAAATATTTTATCAATCTCCACTTGACAGGGTTGTTCAACCCCCTAATATTCCAAGATATTATATTCATTTAGTCACTTGGTTCTTTGATCTTCTAAAGCTTCTTAGATCCAGTTTTGATTGGGTTCCATCATCAATTTCCTTTTGACTTTGTTTCTTCCTCGCCACCTATTTGGAAGGTCCCCAGATCCAAATTTTTTTGGGGTCTCTTTGGAATTTTCCCCTTTGAGAGGAGTAGACAAAGAAGTATCAATTACTACTTGGTTAAAGTCCCCTTCCCAGACTTGATAAACTCATAGGCCTCTTCAGTTTGAGTAGAGACTGCTTCCTTAATAATGTCATGGATGTTGTTAAAAACCAACTAATTTTCAGTTCCAAGGGTCATAACATCCTTTTCCTTAACCTAAAGATTTTCAAAGGGATTTGAAATCATTTCAAAAGACTCATTGAAGCTGTTATCACCTAGATCATTTGAACGAAAATTTTCCTTGGCTACTTCCTTAAGCAGATTATCCAATTTTTTTGTGGAAAGAGCCTTTTCAGCTTGAACATGGATCATAGCCTTTTGGAACTGTGGTTCTGAATGGGCATTCTGTTAGGACTTCTTATGCCTTACTTCTATAAAACCTTCCTCATCCATAAAGACAAACTTCAATACATTTTTCTCTCTAGATTCATTTCCATTATTTGGATGCCCTTATTAGTATTTACCTTCTTTGGAGAGACTAGAGGGGCACTTCCTTTTCCTTTTTCCATTTCCTTTGGATGCTTTTCCTAGTAGATCTTAGAGACAATCAGCTTACATTGATGCTTTGCATGCCCCCATCCCTGACATTTCTCACATCTTAGAGGGCAGTTTTCAAAATCTATTTTATGTTCCCAACTACCCAGTTTTGATCACAAGGAGATGGATTTGGGAAGGGAAGAGCCCATCAGAGAATAGATACAAAATCTCACGCAAACCACTGATTTGGTAAGTGTCACATTATCAATAGCAACAAAAGTTCCAAGGGTGTTAGCAACTCCTTTTATAATATCCACATCCCATAGTTCCAATGGTAGACTTAGGAGTCTCACCCAAACAAGGAACTGATTAATATTCTCTCTGTCAGGGTTGAATTTGGGGGTCCATTTCCTTAGGAAGAGGCCAAGTTTCCCTAGGAACCATGGGCCATCATTGAGGATCCTCTGGAGTTGTTGAAACTAAACAAGAAAAATCCATTTGGGAGGGTTGTGACATCCATATGCCCCTTAGGTTTCCATTTTGCAATAGACCAAGACCTAATGGAGTCAATATTTGGTCTACCCCCCACCAGTTTTCCTATCAAGGCATTCTCCATTTTACTCAGATTCTGGTCTATAATGATATCTAGGATATCTAAGAATTTTCTTGAAGCATCTTGTTTTAGCTGAGGAATGATTCCAAAACTTTTCTCTTTCTCCAAACTCAAAATATTTAGATAAGTTTTGGGGGACCCAAACACCACATGATTCCCATCCACTAAAATGGTATTGCACATACCTATTTCCCTCGAAGACTGGGCCATAGCATCTGTAATATCTCAAGGAGGAATTTTTCTATTGTCAATCTCCCATTCATCGTTGTTTATCCCTTCTTCCTCCTCATCTTGCTTGTCCTTCCCACCAACCCGATCGCCCTTCCCGCTTGCCCGAACACCCTTCCCACCCGGCTCGCCGCCCTTCCCACTCCTCCTCATGGTAGTGCATATTTAAAATATTAAATACAAATAAGATTTCAATTCATGTGCTTAGATAAAAAAATTGAATGATCGAGAATGATTCAATTGCATATCATATATCATATGGCTACATTATTTTCCATCCTTTACTTACCAACCTCATTGTTCTAATAATTCTTAATGTTACATCCACACGTTATTCTTAGAAGTAAACAATTGATCTCCTAATTATGTTAAGATCTTTCCCAAGATAATTGTGATTTATTTATATATCCATCAAATGCCAAATATTAAGACTCGTAAACCTAAAAATTAAATGTGAATTCTTAAAGAACCCAATAAAAACATAAAACACATTCAATTGTCCTTTCCAAAACTTTTTGCTTCAAATATTTAATTATCAATGATTCACGATATTAAAAACCTTGAAGTGTTATGTGGATTTATACATCAATACATGAATTTATTTGTACTTCTTAGTATTTCGTAGCCTAGGGTGGTAACACTTTAAACCATAATCTACAAACCTATGCATATCAAATAGGATTGTATTGATAAATTATGCATTGATATAATTACAAAACAGAATCGACATTGACGGATAAACTACACACTTATGCAGACATTACACAATAGAATTATGGACTTGATAAAATACAACACCATACACTGTGCCTCACCAACAACATTTTTTTCACTACGCTTCCCACCAATAACACACGTCTTCATGGTGTGGCCACTAACAACTATTTACACCCTAAATAAATAAATAGGTGTAAGAATTTTACAAGCATAATATTGTTAATCAATTAATCCACATTAACCGTATAATCAATATATATATATATATATATATATATATATCTTAAAATCTTAAAATGCAATAATGGATGAATACTTAGTTGATCTTAGAGGTAAAAAAGTGATAAGGGTGTGTATACTAGCTGAAAACATTGATTCAAACCTAGAAATTCTTTATTCCTAAGAGTGTAATTAACAAATGTCTTTGTATGGAACCATATAACTTCATTGGGGTGTAGTATGGTTTGGTCTTTCTTCATATAGTTTCAAACATATAAATAATGGGGTTATGTAACTTTGTGTTTTTGTCACTAGTCTAGAACTAATCATCATTGTATATTACTAGAGTTCACACAACTTCAAAACCACATCTATTGACCTGTAATAAATAGAAAATCCTAGATACATCAAAATTATAAAATTATTAGATAAAAAAGGATAAATCCATGTGTTAGTGAGGTTATATTGACCATCTAGATTAACCATTTCTAAACCAATTTAGGTGTTATACTAAATCCCCTGAATGATAAAAAGCCTCATGTAATTCTCCCGGTGTTTGTGTAAATAGTTTATACAATCTAATTCAACCCCTATCATGCCCTTGTGTGTCTTGACATAAAAAGTAAGAGGAATATATATAGATAAAATAAAGATGTACCCAAAATGGTAGTGATGTTGTGTGATGTGCTTCAAATGCTAAACTTCCATTTGTCCCTTAAGACCTTCGGTGCTTGGAATGACTTTCTCGTGCTAAGACATAACTCTAGGACATTTGAATGTTTAGTAACAGAGGAAGATAGAATTTGAACCTAGTTTGAGATCTTCATACTTGGGTGGTGGCTACTCTAAAATATGTTATTATTCTTTTTCGTAGATTTAGGAGAACCTTGAGTGATTTAGTTTTAATATTTTCCAATGTATCCTAATAAGAATGTCAAGTGATTTCTTAAGTGCATTTGAATTTATTAAATAGGATTATGTACATGTTGGTCTGAAAATCTGTCACTTGGGCAGATCTATGGATAAACGAGCCAACAGTGTGCAGGGCATAGCCCCTCTTTGAGTCAGCAAAGCGAAACTGGTTTATTGCTATTCTACCAGCAGGAATCTATGCAAGTCTCACAGATTCTGCCTTCGGGGGTTTGGGATCTCATCCCAGTAGGTTTATTTCCGGCTGCGAAGAGAAAGGAATGAAAGAGAGGAGGAAGAAGGAACAGGTCCGAAGGGAGAAAAGAAATGAATTCCAAAGCAGAAAGGTCAGAAGATTTATGTTTTTGGGTTGGTAGTAAACAGAGCCAAACCTACTTGCATAAATAAACAAAGCAATACTGATGATAAATAAATGACAATAAAATAGAAGCAGATCCAACAGAATAAATACACAGATCTAACATAAGAAAGATCTAATGTATATAACACAGGTATTCAGCACAAAGTCCAAATATTGTATTACTAATTTGTTCTGTTACAAAAAGCTCAAAGTCTTTTCTCCTTACTCCTATTTCTCATCTGAAAGATATTCATCCATCCCTCAACACAACAAGTGTTGGGGTATTTATAGAAGAAGAGGAGAAAAGAAGGCAAAAAGGAGCCAACAACTATTTACAAAGATATTTACAAAATATCTAAAAGTCATGTTGAATTTTGACAACTTGATGGATGACATCATCCCATGATGCAACATGGATGATGTCATCATTTGTGCCAACACACTTTAGACATTTCAACAAGAAAGTCAGAGAAGAGAGAGAAGAAGAAGAAGAAGAAGAAGAAGCAATACTGTCATCGTCATCCTGCGGCCGAAAGGGGGTTGTCGCTTCGATGCTTTCAGAGATGATATGTGGAACCGAGCACGGTATTCCAAAACTTGTTAATCATGGGCCCAAATTGATCCCGTGATGGATCCTTGTGCCGCTCGCCGATTGCTTCGCAAGTCTCCCGCTTGCTTATGAGCTTTTCCGGGAGTTTAGAATAATCTTTCTCCGCCTCGACGAGGAACCCGGCGAAGTCCCTACAGCCAGGTTGGTTGTTGATAGATTCAAGTGTCAAATGTGACCTCCGGCCCTTCTCTCGAGAAGCGATCTCCTCAAGATCCGGATAGTCTCATCACCGATCTCATGGTAAAGGAAGGAGTGAGCAGCCCGGAGACATGTTAAGAACAATTCGCTCCATTTGATGCATCACGCCCGTGGCCTCTTCCTTCACCTTGTCTATCTTTTCCGTAACAAATTCCAGCTGATCTATCCGATAGTCCAGAGTGGACATGGTTTTGTTGAGGGCCCTTGGATGGCCAAAAACTCCGAACTTGACCAGATCTTTGACTGAACAGTCGAACATTTGTTGAAAGGTCTCATGTTGGAGTCTAGCATGATCTAGCTCTTCCGATATGGGACCTGCTAATACTTGGAGTTCCTTGTTTGTCTTTTTGATGTTTAGATATGAATTGACATACTCGCGATCACTCTTTCACTTGTCCCGAGGATCTGGCTCCTCCAAGCGAAACGCCATACCACGCTCGCCGATCTTTGAATATTCATTGATTTTCTCCCGGTGAGAAGCTCGAAGTCTCGGTGGCAAATCATGGAGGTGCACTACCCATCTTCTGTAAGGCTTGAAGCAGATATTTGTTCTGCTCCTTCAGTAGCCTTTTCTCTTCTTTCATTTCTCGAAGCTTTTTGCAGAGGGCATCAACAATGGAAAGAGCTTCCCCCTGGAGACTTTCAGAAGACGTCCCCATTGTGACTTGAGTCACAGTAAAATCTGTCGAGACAGATCTTTTTTCTCCTTGAGGGGATCAGGGTATGCTATTTCCATAACTCTCTCACCTGCAGTACTTTGAGAGAAGCGTGTTACAGGATTTTGCTTCTTTGCCCCTTTGGCTGGAATTACTGAAAAGTCCATCGGAGCGATGGGAACTTTCCTCTTTTGCTGGCCCACCGAGAGAGATCCAGGCTGGTCCCATAGAAGAAGGACCAGAGACAGAGAGGAGGGAGCAACAAGTAGAAGAGGGGAAAACGAGGAGACACGTGGCGCGTGGCATTGAAAGGATAGCCGAAGAAGTGTCCACGGGAGGAAGGGAAACCGCAGTGCGGTAGAAGACAAAGGAAGGGAAGGGAGCCCGGAAATGAGGGAAGAAATGGAAGAAGATAAATCAGCGAGGGAGGAGAAGATAGACGAAGAGGTGGGGGAAAGAGTAGAAGAAGGGACAGAGGACGCGACCAAAGGGGTGGTCACGTGAGTCACTTGAGGAGGGGAAGGAAGAGAAGAAGAAGGGATAGAAGGGACTTCTGTGGTTGTAGCAATGCCGACATCCTGAGTGGATGGGCGTATGGGACTATCCCCTGCCGCTTCTTTCTCTGGCGAGTCCAGAGTTATTACCTGTTCTGGCGCTGTGGAAAGAGGACTTTCAGGGGCTTCTTCCTGAATGGTGCTAGATTCACCTTCTACACCTTTGCCTTTTAGCTGCTTCTTGGACCTTGGAGGTGCATTGCCCAATGGGGAAGTCGTGAAATCTACCCCGAGGTAGATCAGCCCGTTCATGCGGCACCAGTGCTCTGTTCTGCGCATAGTCTCCTTGACCCTCTCCTCAATTGTTTGAGGAGCCTTGCTTCTGTCAATGGCCGGGAAGGGCCAATCGTCCCCTTCCGTGTCATTATACACCTTGTCCACTTCATCTTCTGTCGTTTGGAAGCCTTTGGGGACAATGGCCACTCCGTATTGGATAATTTCCGTCAATGCTAAGCGAGAATGATCCTTTCTTCTGAGTTCCACCTCGTGGATGACGTCAATGTACATATCCTCAATTTGAGGGACATGGATCGGATCAAGCTTAGCCCTTGGCAGGCAGCTCCTTGGGTCAAAGGTAGGCCTGGCTGGGAAGTCATGTTTTAAATTGAGCAACTCCAGCTCTGCGAACATTTCCTTCGCCTTGTGATGGGTGGAGCATGTGTATCGGCCTACTGTGAGGGGGAAAGGAGTTCCGCCCTTCTTTCTTTTGAGGCATTTCTCATGGTATGTGACCAGCTGTCTTGATAGCTCTAGTAGAATCAGCTTAGGTCCAGCATACCTCGGTAGCCTGGTTGGCTCTCCCAAAAAGTTGGCAGCCCTCAGATAGGTGAATGTAGGAAATTGGGTGAACAGGGCCCCCCACTTCTCCACGGTTGACACAATGTTTTTGGTCGTGCGACCATGAGTTAGATTTGGCCTTAACAGGCAAATGATGTGATAGAAGAAAGCATCATTAATTTTGGCGAATTGAGGGATGCTATTCTCCAGCCTCAGTTCTGGATAATATTCATATATTTTGACCTGAGGCCAAATTCCACTTCGGTTTAGCCTGGATGATCCTCTCCGACACCGCAGGCGTAGACCACGTAGGAGTTCATATGGAATACTCCCATTGTCTTTGAATCAAGTTAATCGCCGGAAATGGTGCCGCTTATAATCTCCCCAAAGAAAAGCGTTGCTCGTGCACATTTTTATTCATTTTCTCCAAGTACCGCAAATCCATTTATGGAAGTAGTGGGCGCGAAAGCCCAAGACTCGCTCAGAAAGTAATGGTATCGCTGAGCTCTTCTGAGAAGTCACTGCGGTGGATGATTTGGGGCCACCGGGTTACCACCTTCTTGTTCTTCAAGTAGACTTCATTCATTAGTTGCATGCATTGGTCTTCATTATCTTCCCAGGCCTTGATGCACTCTTCTTGGCTGACGGCCACGAAGTGCCGGTGGTGAGGGATGCCAAGTATCATCTCAAAATGATGGGCAGTGAGGTTAATGACTACCTTGCCCTTACTGTTTTCGACACATCTGGTGTCTTTGTTGTAAGACTGAGCAACCACCATTATAAATTCATTGTTGACAGACCGACCGGGGGATTCCTCCAAATGAAGTGCAGGCACCGCCTATTAATTTGTCCATCCACGAACTTCTTGTAACCTTCGAGTTCTAACCTGCAATTCTTCCATGTCAATGTGACCCACCCCGAGTCTCTGACATCCATACTGCATTCAGCCTGTGATTCGGCATCCCGACCCTTTGATATTTGTACTTCATCTCTTCCTCTCGTAAGCTTAGCCTTTCCTCTTGGTTTGGTGGGTCTCTTCTTTGGATGTAGACATATGTTCTTTTGAACTCGATTGTTGATCTGCATGAAGAAGAAGCGAGACCCAATCCAAAAAGGTTGAATTAGCCATTTGATCTTCCATTGGAAAGTCAGCAGAAGAAAGAGTTAGAGATTTTAAGGCTCAGGGCGCAGGGCGCATGAAAAAATTGCAACTCATGCAGCCAAATAAATAGGGCGCATGGTGCATGGATGTTCAGTAGATTGCATTTTATAAAGGGCACATGGAATTTTCATGTTGCATTGGATTTGGTGCGCCCTTTGGTGCATGGGAAAAGCGTGTAACATGGACTTTTCGTGCGCCGAAGGAAATATGGCGCGGCGCACGAAGAGTTTACACAACATAATGTTATTGCAATCGGGGATGCGCCTGCGCCTTTATAGCTTCATACTTGCGCAGATAAAGCTTGTGTTGCATGGAAGCTGGGTGCGTCATGGGCGCATGAAAACGTGATGCAGCACAAAAGGATGGCGCGCCAAAGGGGCGCGAGATTTTGACACTTGTAGCATGTGAAAGAGACGCGCCAAAGGGCGCAGAGGTTAATGATGCAGCAAGCAGAAAGGGTGCGCCATTGGCGCGGGTTTTGCTCACGTTACAAGGCGGTCAGATGCGCCAAAGGGACGCAACTGTTCTTAGTGTTGCAGGGGTGACAGACGCGCCAAGGAGAAAAACAGAAAACTAAACTCTTAAAGGGGGTTTTTTACATGATTCTTAGATTTCTTCTCCTCTCTTTTTTAACATGCTCAGTGGGCAAACGAAACGGTTAAAACCAAGAGGATTACAACCATGGTTTCAAGAAAATGACCTTCTCCAGCAGATCTGGAAAGAGGAAGGATAGCATGGGGGCAGACAGAACAAATGGAGGAGGCTAGGCCGATCACATTTATATATAAACAACCACCCAACAAGCAAGAACCAAACCAGGAACACACCAGGAACTGAAAGCACAAAACGCACAAGAGAGAAATAACACCTCTTACCTGGATATATAGCAAAAGTTCGGGAACGGGTCCACAGGACGATGAAAACGACGGAGCAGAGGCTGACAAGTTCAGAACGATCACGTGCTCAACAAAAGTGAAAATGACATTTGGGAGCGCACTCACATATATATAGAAAAACTGGTCATAAATGCGCCAACCACTTTTTCAAAGGCGCATGAGATTTGTTGTCGACAGGAGAAAGCGTGCGCCCTTTGGCGCATGAAAGTATTTGACAACAGGAGACAAAGCGCGCCTTTGGCGCACCAAAAGCATTGTCGACATGAAGTTATGTGCACCCTTTGGCGCACCAAAGAGTGGCGCAACAAAAGTTGTACCAACACAAGCGCATGCGCCTTGGCGCACGCAGGGAAGGTTCAACATTCTTTGGCGCATGAAAAGTTGTGTTGACATTGAAAACCATGCGCCAAAGGCTTTTAAGGGGGCGCATCAAAAGTTAGTGTTGCAAAGCAATTTCATGCGCCCAGCCAAAAAAGGCTTAAAAAGACTAAGTTCGAAAACTAGATTTCCCGGGAAGGGATTTTACAACATTTCGAACACAAGGGATCCCTAACGAGGGATCGGAACAAAATTTTCGTATGGTTATCGGTAAAATTGCCCTTGTCAATTTTACGGGATAACAAGACATTAGGTATCACATTAAGGTTGACATAGGGAGATGAAACACAACCTATAAGATATTCAAATTAAGAAAAAATCAATAAAAGAGATGGGATGTGACTGTACAAAATGTTATAGACTATGGTATGACTTGGTCCTGTAGTATATGGTCTCATACATGGATTTAATGATGAAAAGGTTATATTCCAGGGAAATATCCTTGGGGATAAATTACTTATTTGGATAATTGAGTTTTTAGAAATGAATTACATAAAAATGTGTAGAGATTAGCATGTCATGTAGAAGAGAGATTGATGTGTCAATTAATCTTATAATGTGAACGTACCTCATAATATAAGAAAAAATAAAAACTTGTTATTAGGAAAAAATAAGTTACCAAATTCGAGTGTCTACATCCCCCCCATTTAAGTTTGCAAGTAAAATTGCACACTTAAAGGGAAAACATGCATGTGTATGCAAACACTATTTGTATTTTCTCATTTTTATTCCTCATGTTGGTGGTGGCACATTTTATGGTGCAACTCATAACACATAGTGTAGTAAATGTCCATGGGAGAAGTTTAATTGTAAATCAAATGTAAAGTGTATAAGTAAATTTGAAAATTGAATTTTGCATAGTAAATTAAAGAGAAAAATCATGGATGACATACACCTATTCACTTTACCAAAATTGGATATAAATTTCTTATTGTATTTGGAGATTCTAATTAGTGTTGAGCTATTGAAGGATTGTGAGTAATCAATCCCCAATTTTTTTAAAGGAGAATTTAAAGTAGGATAGGAAATGAGTATGTGTGACCCAACACCAAGAATATGTATTGAAATACATTTGCCCCAAAAACATTACAAATAAGGAAGAGAAATATACATAATATCTAGCCACTCTAATATCTTCCCACAAAAAGAATAATATAGAGAGAATAAAGAAGAATAACATATTAAGTATCTATCAACTTCATTATATTCCAACCCCACACACCACACCACTTCAAATATATCTAGGTCTAATTTTGTATAGCACAAAGTGAAAAGCTAATTGATGACCCATGCCTCAACCGTGTTTTAAAACTATTATCGCCAAATCACTACACCCTCCAAATGGCCAGAATGTGAACAAGACGTTCGGTGTGATTAGGTAACATGGGATCACCTCTCAAGTTGTGGGACTTGGGTTTGGGGAAATATCTCGGAGAAGGCCAACTTACTCTTCCTAAACGAAGTGTTGTACTACTCCTAGTGAAATAAAATGGTTATCTAGACCTATGTTAACATTCTTATGGGATTTAGGGAGAGAGATTTGTAGGAAATAAAAATATACTAGGGATGGTGATGCATCAAATATAGGGTATTGCTAGACTCGGGAAAGGTTGTTTTGAAGAGGGTGTTGTACACCACAAGCCAACTTCACCTACTGCAACTTAGAAAGGGTAAACAAAATACCACAAACTAAGAAGCGTGTGTTCCCTTTGTTAAACTCAACTAGACAAACAATCTTTCAGTCTTCCAATGAAGAAGAATGAAACTGAGAAGGGTGAACAAGCACCACAACTCAACTGCATGCAGAACTCCACCACTTGATAAGCACAAAACTCCAAGAACCTGTAATGGAAACTTAAACTTGCACAGTGTACCTGTAAGCATGAGAAAGGCACAAATAAGTATATAGGATGATAAAAGGACTAACAGTAGTCACAAAACACACTTTTATTACTTCAACAATGTGCACAATGCATCATTACATTCAAAGAGGCAATGGTTGTCATTACAATCTTGGAAAGGAGGCTTGAAAGTTCCCCAATCCACAAATCTAACTTGCAGAAGAGAGAGGATTCTTGAAAAATATGCACTTGTCTAAGATGTCTAACTTGTCCAACCTGTGTCACACGTCTAAGTTCTGCAACCAATGTGTAACCCTTAGAATGAACTTCCAACTTACATTTATAGAAGAATTCTATGAGAGAAGAGAGGAGAAGTCATAAATTATGGGGCATCAATAATGGCACATGATGGCCACCATGTTTAATTACATCACTAATTGCATTTACCCATTATGCACAATAAATTCAAAAATTGAACTTATCCTCGAAAAATAATATTTTTAATAAAAGATTTAAAAAATATAGATTTTTAATATTTTAATATTAAAGGTTAATGACTTGTCGACTCAACCACTTTGTTTGAAATGAGTCATCCAAGTCATATTCTATTCCATTTCTACCTTTATGCATTGGTGAGCCCTTACATTTATTTATTAACTCCAAATACCATGACTACATGGCGGATAATTCGTTATAACTCGACATGAAATTAAATGATCTCCTCTCCATTCGTGGCATGCTTTGTGTATATCACGTTGACCACCACGAGTCCTCAAGATAGCCCAATTACCTTAGCATTGACCGAACGCGTCTCGGATTTATTATTTAACACGTTCTCTTTATGTCAACTTACCATGTCTCCTGTTTCATCAAGATTGATCGAGTTTCCCCTTGCCTTGCCGTATTATATTCATCTCCATGTTTACCACTTGGCAAGATGACTTGGCCCATACACTTTGCGTTTGTTGGGTGACTTGCCACATATCGGAATCCTAACATTCATTCGTTCCTTGTCAATCTCCTCGGTGGGTCCGACCTCTTTGCAAGCAAGGAGTAATGAATTTCCTTGGCTCATGTGCCTCAATCCCGCATCTTGGGGTCCAAGACTCCCCTAATCCCACATCATGCTGCATTGGCCAAATTGCCTCATCTCTCTGATTGGCCGTGGACCCTCAAACTCCTTGAGTGCGAGAATGTACCTCAATTTTCCATTTCTAAAACTCACGAATTCGGCAAATGACATCCTCACATTCCCTCGAGCCCCCAAATCTTCCACCATGCTCATCTCCTCCACTCGGTGACATGAATTTTCCAACACGATGTTGAACTCCTCTATGTTGCACTCGCTCCGAGCTACCCTCCAACTAGCTCGATGCTTAGCTCGCCCATGCGAGTTGTCTCCTTTACCAAGCCAACCTTGTACCTGCGAATGTTTCACTATTCTCTGTCCCGAGCATCTACCAGAATTCCCACCTTGCTTCTATGTTGAGCTCGCCGTGGCACATTTTTGGCCAAGCCATCTAAGGAAACTAACTCGATCCCCTCAAGCCTTTTGCATTGCACTTCCCAGTGTTCAATACACGTGGCTTGGCTTACCTCAATTTATAATTATTCATCCAGCTATGCCTTGGCGCTGATTCTCATTTTGTTTGGGTTCACTCCATGGCTTACCGTGAGTGAGCTCTCGAATTGATGTGCCGGTTTCTAAGTTTTTCAAGCTCATGCGAGATATATGTTTGTCAAACCGTGGATTCAGCGCTGATTTGTATTCGATACCCCTAGCTCAAGCCTCGTGAGCCCCTTACCGGTGACTTCGGGCTATTATGGCTTTGACTCCCACGCTTTGAACCTTCAATCCTAGACCAAAGTTGATCTTGATGCATTGTTGTGATCTCAATGGCCGATTTTAATGGTGATGCTCGTGCCCTTCGTGAATTGACAACGCATCCCGAATCTCGGGCTCTTGCATGCTTATGAGATTAATGTCAAGCTATTCATCCTATGCGATGTATTCTTTCTTCTTGAATTGACTCTCATGGCCTTCATGATGGATTCGAGTTGATTGAATCTCTTATGAGATCATTTCGAGTTCATAAGCCCGTCATGTTGCATTCTTGGCATTTATTTTTTCCTTCACGTGGCCAAGCTAACACACATTGTAACCACCTAGAATTTCACATTTACTTGGAGCACTCATTCCTTTTTGCCACTTTGTGTCTTACTTCCCACTTATATACACCGTACTAATAACTCAAACAAAGCTTATTTTCATGGATTACCAGAGCCTTACACTCAACAAATTGCAAACTTTTTCCGAGCATGCTTATTACCAAATTTGACCGAGCTATATTTGATGGCTCACTGAGACACTCATGAACTCACCTTAGCCCAACACATCGAGCTAACCTTTTGCTCGGTCGTAATGATGACCTGCATGAGCTACAATAGAACTCAAAATAATTTGCACATTCCTTTGGCTTTGCCAATTTGTTTACCTACCATACGCTCTCCCATGGCTTGTCAAGCCATTTCTGCGAAGCATCCCAAACACTAGGCTTGAGCCAGCTTAGCTTCAGCCTTCCTCAACCGAGCTATGTCATAAATTTCCTCTTTCAAAAACAATGTTTTCTCCCCACTTCAAGCATTGATCGATAGAGCTCTAAGCTTAACTTTCACCGTGACACCATCGCTCGATTCCGAGCTTACTACTTGAGTCACACACATTTGGATTTGTTGTTGAGCTTTGAACCACATTGCCCCAATGAACTACGCTTCTAACTCTTCGTTGTTCCTTTTTCTCGTGTAACTAAGTTGATCCTCGCATGAGCTATGATCTTCGAATCTCCTAATGCCTTGCTTTGATTTACTTACCGATGTTACCTCAAACCATTCATCAACCTCCCATGCTCTACATTCATGCACCAAGCCTAATTTCTCCTCTAACACAAGCCCTTACAAGCTCGACCTTGATTTAGTCAACAAGTGACTCAACCAGCTAAACCAGACTCTACCTATCAATATCTCACCTTGAGCCATTTAACATGCCTTAATTTATTTCCCTAGCCAATGTCACTCGGTCTTCATCCGAGCTCAACCACGAGCTTCTTCCACTCGCATGGTGAGCTACCTTTAGCTCATGACTATGGTGCCCTCAATGTTTGAGTTTGATCCTTATTTTGATCCCCATGCGGTCTTTTTTTGAAAATGGGGAAATAGTGTGAACATAAGAAGACACCCCTAAAATAATGAATTATCAATTTTAAATATTTTTCCCGAGTTGACTAGAAGTGGCCTGTGCTGTGGGCCAATTTTCACACTCTTAGTGGACCTTGAGCCTCCAAGATCTAGAAAAGAGGAAAATATAATTTAAAAAAAATCATCCTACAACCTCTTGTAACACCATAATGCTCTTTAAATGCAAAATTTACTTGAAATGATCTTAAATGTCTCACGAAAATCCTTTTTAATGCTAGAACACAACAAATTTCGTTGTTCAATTTTTCCCTAAGGGGAAAATTGGATAACATGTACCAAGTGATACATGAAAATTTTGAGTAATGCAAATGGAAAATAATGAGAATGCCCCAAAACCTTGTATTTGCAACTATATCTAAATAATGTAGTGATGAAGGAATGATATAGTCATACCCCTATATTCTATTTTGAATTATGTCATATATATACCAGTAAGTAAGTAAATGAATGAAAGAATATGAGAATGCTGAAAATTTTGGTAGATTTTCTCCCAAGATGGAAACTTCAAGTCATGAAGCATAACATAATACGCTTTCATCCATTAATGTATTGTTTTTTAAAAATGTTAAGTATGTCTAAGCTCCATGTTTTTTCCTATTTTTGAGGTTTGTACCTTATATAAATATGTGTCTAAATATTGATTTTTCTGCATCATCAATATATGTGTAATATAATATATACCCACTAAATATCCCCTCTTTTGAGGTGTGTGAGATGTGTTAATAGAGCATGAATTTTGAAATAAATTATGTACCCATGTCAAATAAATATGATAATCTAATTTAGATGACATAGAAGACTTATGTGGTAGCCACTATTAGAATCTTGTTCTTGTAATAGGGTGCACATGGTGGAGGTGATGGCACACAAAAGATAGTAATACATATCAATCAATAATCAAAATAAAAATCATGTATAGTAGTAATAACCACAAAGGAAAATGACTATACAAATAATCTAGCAAAAAAACACAAACAAGGTCACATATATGTTAGTCACACAAAAGGCTCAAGAGGCCATAAACATAGGGCACAAAGTTGTCACACACATAAGCACGTACACGAGGTTGTCAAAAAATAAACATATAAAATGGCATATGATGCATAGGGGGTCCATGATCTTCACTCTCTCGGGAGTGTTCCACATAGTTTTTTTCATTTTACTAATGTTTTATCTTAGCATACACCATTGGCTCATTAACTCACAAAATAACCTGTCCTTAGGGATACTGTTGGGAGTGAGGAGTAACCAAAAATGGTTATGTGCATCCTTTGGGTTGCATTAGGCTGGTCAGGTTGTGGTTCTTATGAGAAATTTGTGATGGGTAGGATGATTTATCACCTATTACACATTTTTATTCCATTTAATTTTCATATTTTGTACCCCTTACAAGTATTCTTGTACATTATCCTTGTAACATCATCTTATTGTCTCCTTTTGTTCAATGTTATACCTAATTTCAACACTCTCACACCTTTTTCATTATCTTCCTTCACAATAAATAACATCTCACTAATAGTTTGGATTACTTTCTAGTCTTTATGATGCCCACATTTCCTTCTTGAATGACATCAAGTGTGGTCGATGTCATTTTTAAGGCTGATTTCCCTTGCCAACATGATAAACCATAGTCAATATCATCAAGTTAATGTTTTTTCACAACTAATGAAATTAACCACATTTGATATATTTACCTAGAACATAAAATTAACACATGCATTAGGCTATTTATACTTAGTTTTTGAGCATCCATTGCACATCTCATGCATTACACACTCGGTTGCTAGATCTCACAAAGCTTTCTCTAAAAGATTAGAAAATTTTGAAGTTTTTATTATTTATCGTATCTAGAGTCCACACTTGGCACATTGGGTGTTTAGTATATACACATATAGGAGTTTTACTTTCCATTATCTATTAATCCTTTGGACTCATTAGAGTCTTGAATTAGGGGTATTCCCGGGTCTTTGTATATCTATTTTTGGTCCCCTACATCAAATATCTCATAAGACAATGTCGACCCTTGGGAAGATAATGCATTGATGGTGTCTTCATGTAGGTAAGTATCTCTAACCTCTATTGTTCCTCTACTTTCATTTCATATTTGTATGTTTGGGATGTGGCCATGTAGGTAAGTATCTCTAACTTCTATTGGTTATTTCCTTATAATCCTTTATAGTCCTTGATATTTCTTTGCGATCTCTTGGACCTCTCTTATAATCCTTAGGAATCTTTCCTAATAACCTCTTGTATCTCTTATCTCATTATTAATATGATAACAACATTATTTGCAACCTTCTTATCATCATCTTACAATTGGGAGCTAGTCATATGCCACTACCCTAAACTAGGTCTACAATTTGGAACCCTATACCTCTTAAAGACTCATGCTGAGTAACACCTCCCTAGTTCCGTGTCTACATAAATTTACAATCTAATATTTGCATCTTAATGTGACCCCATTTATTATCCTAATCTATAATACCCCCATTATATAAAGATGAAAGCAATTTTTATAGGACCATTCTTTATTTGCATACACTCTAGTGAACCCCATGTGAATCTTACTCACTCTTCCAATTGATTCTTATTCACATTTTCTCGAATCACTTTAAATCATTCTTAAATCTTTTCTAAATTACTCTAAATATTTTCAAACATAGATCATCTTTATAGTTCTCAATATAATGACAATTCTTGAGACTTAGACTCCTTAATCAAACCTACACTCTTTCATTAAGATTATAATATGGGTGACATCAAAGTCAAAGAAGTATCCCAAAAGTTAACAAATATAGGAGGATAACTCGATCTAATACCAACATTATAATCCCATAACTAGAGACTGAGTAGGAGTAAGAAGAATAAAATGTTGAATATGTATATACTCTTTCCATATAAGAATTTATCTTATCTTATTCCAATTTCATTATCCAACCTATGAAACTCGTCATGGCCCATAGGGATGCATACAATGTCCTTTAGGCCATAACTTTTGATATTTATCCTTTGTAATTTTTGGTCCAGCTTTTATAGAGACTTAACACACTAAACGTATTCATTGATTAATTGAATCATAATAGAATACAAACTAATATATAGGAAATATCACTCTTACAAATGAGGAGTTTTTAAAACCTACTAACCCCCAAATCCTTATTTAAATTTGATTGTTACTCATGTAACAATACACACCCTAAACAATAATATCTTTAAAAACTTGTAATATGAGTTGTTATTATAACTCACCCATATACATATATTTTCTCATTAATGTGAACACTAAACAATGATATTCCTAACATTCCCCCTTAGTTCAAACATGGGGAGAAAAACATCTTCAAAATAATCATATTACATATGTCTTGACCGTTGATGCATAGAAGGTGGTGAACCAAGTTCAACCCACAACAACAATTTTAGTTTCAAGATCATCCAAATCAACAAATCATGCAAAACTCAAGAACTCTTCAAATGCATATATGTAAAAATGATTAATTGTAATGATTCAATGATTACATTCAGTTTGTACCTTATTTGATTCATCATAAAAACATGTTTAACATCTTCAATAATTATCAATACATCAAAACATTTCACTTTAAATGTTGACCTTGCTAGTCTGTTAGTAGCCCTTCTTAACTCCAACCTTTATTTTCTAGAATACCTTGCAAGGACTTAGAAACTTATGTTTACCTTTTTAGATACCCTTTATGGGTCTTCAAATCCTCACAAAATTGTAGAACCCATCTTTAAGCACAACTCCTTCAGTTTGCCTTCTATCATTTTCTATTAGGCCTCTCCTATTAGCCATGTTTACATGAAAACCTTATTGTTGGGAAAAAATCATTAACACCCCTATGAAATTAATCACACATTTCAATACCCTTTATGGATTTTATACTTCTTACCAAATTTTACAATCTAACTCTTATAGTAAATGCTTCATTTAGATTGATATTGTTTGAATTAGGTCATTTGGGTCTTCTTAATTGAGTTATCAAGGCTATAATTCCTTCCTCTAGGTAACATACCTCAACCACCACCTTAAACCACTTAGATCAACCTTATACAAGTCCTTAACAATACTCAAACTCTATGTTCACTTCCAAACCCAACATTTCACTTTCTTGTCTTCTTGGCCATCATTATTTTAGTTAGTCTTGACTATGTTTTTAATATTCTTGATCTATAAACTTTGTGTTTCTTCCTTCAAACCTTATTATCACCTTTATTACTTCCATATACATATATTTAGATCCTTTTATGCAAGATTTCATCACAAATTTTGACACCTTATTGAATTTTACTTCAACACTAACTTTTGACTCAAAGAACAATATGGTAAAGGACTCGTATCTCTAAGGTTTTAGGCTCTCGAAGTAACTTGTAATTACTATTATATCCAAGTTAACCTCTCATGAATCCTACATATACCTTATAAAAATTTCCAACATGAGATAAGGACTAATATTACATATTATGTCATTTCCTCCTTTAAACACTCAAAATAGGGTACTATATGCATAATCAAATTGTATTTTTAATTTTATGATAATAAAACTCATCCATTTTATATAAAAATTTTGACATCTTGTTTCATACCTCATATCAACTCTTCACTAAATTCCAACCTTTACTATTGGTTGAAATCTAAGTTTTGTTTATTTTTCTCCTTACTAAACCCTAGATTTGGTTTCTTGCTTATTGACAATCCAATTTTTCATCTTATAACCTAATATTTCTACTTATTTCAACTTAAAACTTCATGAATTATTTTATTATCCCTAACACTCTTTGTCCTCTAAGATATAGAAATAACCACTTTATAAATTTGAAGTTATGCTTAATTTTGACATTCCCAAACCCTAGAACAGGTATATAGGCAGCGATGAGTATTTTTGAAATATTTTCATTTCCATAGGTTTTAAAGATTATACAAGGCTCTAAAAACTCTAGTGTAACCATATATTCTTCCTTCATAATTTTTCCAATGCTAAATTTTCCTTACCACTTCACTAAATCCCTCTAATATTCATAAAACTAGTCTTATCAAGATTGTGACTTGTAATTTACCAGTGCAAGGTTTTCCCCTTGAATAGTCACATGAAACAATGCTCAACAACACTCCCTACTCTTCCTCACCATGCAAACTTGTTCCTTTCTAATTTGAATCCTTATAAAGTCACTTCAAATGTTTTAAAACATAGATAATACAAAACCTCTTACCTCCATCTCATAATGAAAATGTTCCTACATGGATATGGCTTCACCATTTTTCGATCACCTTATAACACCTTATACACATGATTCATGAAATTTTACAATCCTTTCATACATGTAAAAACATTCAATAAGCCATATGAAACAAGTATCGTTCATTATTCATCAATCATTCACATTTTCATAAGCATATACAAGAATATTTCTCAAGAAACTCTTCATAATATAAATACTGATTCCTTGATATTTTTATCTCTTCAACAACTACCTCTACCTTCTCTAAACCCTTATCATACCTCTCTTATTTGAATGCTCACCTAATATGATCAAAATAATAGGTAGTTACATCTTGGAATTAGGTTTTCAAACCAAGGTAAGACTAAGATAACATGGTTAACCCCACTTCATGGGTGAAGAACACCTCAACTTCATAACATGAGGTCTTTAGTCACCTTTTAAATCATTTATTTAACCTAACTTAACACCTAGACTCCTAAACACAACATTAGGAAATTCAAATATTTGAAATGGTGGTTTTGGAGGGAAACTCCAAAATCACATTATTACAAGCCAAGAGAGATCCAAATGGACTAGAATCCATCCCAAAACACCTAAGAGGACCTCCTACACCTAACACACTAATGAAACCAAAAATATTAATATATATATAATGAACTCATGCTCCTGCATCAATGTTACATGAGCATCTCTCCTAGGATTGCACTTTTGGTTTGACATGTAATTTTTCTTGTTAAAAGGTTTAGGAGTCTTTAGAGGTTCTATAGGACTCATTTTGTGGCGTTAAGTTGAGTTGAGGTGTTCAAAAATTTAAATTTAAAGGTTTCCCTCCTTTTTGTAAATTTAAATTTTTGAAAGATTTATAGCCATTTGGCTTGTAAGTGTATATTTAAAAGGGGTCTTAGAACCATTGTTATGTATTTTAGGATATTTTCATAATGTTTAAGTGGTCACATAGTTTATAGAATTTTCTCTTGGCTCCCTTTCTACAAGATGTAACCTTGCCTTATGACCATAACATTTAGTTATGGGTGGAATTCGAGGCAAAGATAAATAAATATTAAACTTAGAGTTAGTTATTATGGGGGATGAGAGATCTAAGCAGGATGTGGTATCAAGAGAAGTTTTGTAAGATAATACTTTGGTTAATAAAGAGATCTTTTTTTTGTATTACAAGGTTTGCATTTTTCACAATTATTAGCAAGCTCTTGGAAAGTGTTATGATGGATCGATTATTTAATTTGTGTGTGAACAACTTGTGAAAGAAGAATCAAATCAATTAGAATAATTTTAAGGCACGTCTTTAAAGAACTAGACAATATTTTTCTTTGAAGACTGTGGAATGTTATAAACCCTTCTTTCTAAGAAACAATACATGTGAGTAAGTGTTAATTTCATAATTTGGAGGATTAATTAAACCTCACTGTCTAAACAAAAATTTAGGTAGGAGGCACAGACCATTATGTGAGTTTTCAAGGTTTGACGTTTTGTACATTTATTATTATAAGACTTTTTATCCTACTATGTGACTTGGAAACCCTACCTAGGGTTTGTTGAAAAATAAATGTTTAAAGACCCTAATCTCTAAGCCAAGTCTTGAAAGTTTCAAGAAAGAATTGTGGCACTCTCCTTTACCTGCTTTTAATAAGTTAAAACTCTAAAAGTTTCTTTGGTAAATGGGAAAATATAACATTCCTTTAACAATTATGAAATTGTGCCTCATGGACCTAATCCCAAGAAGTCAAGATTTGAGAAAAGGGGTTTATATTAGAAATTTGGTGTTAAAAATTCATATGCAGGTGTAATAAGGTAAAAGGTATCCTAGAAGCTATTTTTTTGTCTTGAAGAGCACTGAAACAAAAATTATACCTAAAAATCCCTTAGAGAAGGGCTACAAGGAGCAAGGCTTAGGCCAAGAAGAGAAAGTTATGATAATTAGGTCTAGGTTTGGAATTGAGTCATAAAATTTGACACACATCATTAGGATCCTAAAGTGTATCTAGAAGTGGTTTCAATTTTTTTGGATGTTTGTATATATCTCTAAACATGAATCCCTTGAATGACTTTGTTCATGAGAAACACTTGAGGATAGTTTTGAGAAGATAAAGGAGTTTGAATTTTGTCTTTCCTTTTCATCAATGTGATTGGTATTATTGCATGATATAGGGCATATAAATAATTTGTATTAATTAGAATAGGAAAAATAAACTAAAAGGAGAAAGTTTTGCATGTTTTTAGCCATTTATGCTTGAGTAAGTGTTCCCAAGGAAGGGTATAAAGACATTTTTTTGATATTTTGATTATACTAACTTTGTTGACTAGTTGAGTGTATATGATCTCTACATAATTTTAGTATTAGAGTGAGGTAGGGTATTTAAAATAAGAAGTGAAGAGTGAAAGAAATAATGAATAATAAACTTTATCCTTTGAGAAGGCTTGGAAATAGGAATAGAGAAAAGTGAAACCAGATCCAAGGTGAAAATACTTGGAGGGTAAAGAGAAAAGAAAATAATCACCAAAATACTAGGAAAGGACTAGGGTGAGGTGTTGAGAAAAATCAGGTGAAATATACTTGCTTGCTTGAGAAGAAAAGAGTGAGGTAAGAGAATAAGATAGTAAAAATGAAAGGTTTCTTGTTAGATAACTACTACAACAAGATGAAAAAGAGTGAAAGGAAGTGTGATAAAATGGAAACCAAACCTAGTACAGACAAGAAACTTTGGAAATTTATAAGTGGGAGGAATAATATCAAGAAAGTATTCAAAGGAGGGAAAGTAAGGAAGATGAGACTAATTAAGGTGTTGATCTTATGAGAGAAAAGGATAAATTAGAGCTCTTAGGAGCACAAGAAATAGATAAGGAGGAACAAAATTCAGAGAATGATGATGCTATGGAAAAATTATACTTTGAGAAAGAGAATAACAATCATGTAAGGTGGATGAAAATAATCCAAGAATATAATAATCTACAAGATCAATAAGTAACTCAAGAGAATTAAGTTGAAGAAAGGAAGCATGATATATAACGAATGACCAAGAAGGCTAAGAAAATATCGGATTATCAAACTAATTTTTATTTGAGTGTTGTGTGTGCAGGTTTAACAACTAAGGAGGAGAGGATATTGTCAAAATAAGGTGATCTATTTGAGAAAAATTATCTAGTTTTATACTTAAAGGTAATGATGAAGCAAGAAAGACAAATTTAGAGTAGAAAAGATTATTTCATGTCCATGGTTAGTCAAGAATCAATGAATTTATAGCTAGAGTAGAGGTGGAATGATGGAGAAGATATAATGAATACCAAACACAATTCCAAGATAATTCTTACACAAAGAAGCCAGGTGTTGGGCAACATAAATGACTATGTACTAGCCATGCACATAGGAGAAAGATCACGTGCAGGAGGGAACACGCAAATAAAAAATAAATGTAAAATATCAGGACCACATGGAAGTGAGCATGTAAGTAGAGAGAAAAGACAGTCATCACACAAAGGTCCACGCATGCACAGGGGTTTAAAGACTTAGCCAATTTCAGAGCTAAGACTAAAAATAGGAAAAATCATAGATAGTGTAACATGCAAGAAAGGTCAAAAAAATAGGTGAGAAAAAGGTAAAGAACATGACAAGAAGGAATCTATTTATTGGATTAAATCATGGTAAAAGTCGGGCTATTTATAGCTCAATATAAAGTTAAAGTAAAGCATGCAAATTATATTTATGATGTTTATTCTTAGGATTAACACATGTAAATAGTGAAGGGAAAGCTCCCACCACATATAAATAGGTGTTGCACTCTTTCTAAGTGTGTGATTTTTGTGTGGATGTATGCAACTAGGACGTAAGTGTGTTATGAAACTATGTAAGTATAGTATTGAATGAATTATGCATGCATGAATGTAATCATCTTATGAATGTAATCAACTTATGGATGTAATTAGTAAGTATATGTAATAAAATGAATTGTGTTTATAATGGAAAATTGTGGATTTTTATGATTAGTAGTGATGGAAATGATGTTTCCATTTCTAAGTTTTTCTATTATCTTCATTCATGTTAAAATGTTTAAGTATACAAACTACATCTTGGTAAATAACTAAAGAAGGACCTGGTGATTACACGCACTTTACGTGAGAATTTAGACCTTTTTCGAATGAAGTGCTAATGTGCCCAGATAAGCATTGGTACATAAAAATACCATATTTTGGTTCCATTATCGGGACCTCTTTTCATTTTTCTCATCATGATGTGGCGTGTATATGGAATTCCAACTATCCTTGCATAATATTGAGTGTTGAGAAGATGATGGCCAAGATGAGTTTTCTCAAAGATACAACACCAAGAAAGATTTTAATGCACATAAATGGGTGGAATAACATATATATGATTCATTTTACAAGACATTCTTCAGTTTATTCCCGATAGAGTTGTACGAGTGGCTATCAACTTACGTGTAAAATAGGGGAGTCTGTCTAGGCAAGAAGCAAGTTTGGAGCCAAGATAAGTACCAAGAACTCTATAATTTGGATGAACCATGGATGTGTGTTGTAGAAAATTTGTGGGAAGGTCTACTATGCAATTATACCTTGAGTATATGATTTCAACGTACTCATTTCCGAGGAGGCAAAGTTTTGGTTTTTATACAAACCAAGGGGATCATACTTACACGCGCTACCTTTAGAAATGAATATTTTGATTATCAAACTAAGGATGGAGAATTTACCCATGGAAGGATAAAAATACAACATGTGGAAGGGTAGGAAGAAATTTTGGGAAGGATGACATTGGTCCAAGTAGAAGAATGATATAGAAAAGAAATACTACAAAGGTATAATGATGCACAAGAAAGGGAGGTTAAAGAGGCATTGAGACTAAGAGGAATGATGTCTAGCGGAAGTGATGAAAACCCTGTAGAAGGTGAGGGACCACAGGATCATGTATTTACAGTATTGGGGAATCACAAGATAATGACCTCTTCGACATATAATGAGAGAGAGTATGAGGAAATAATGAGAACCTTTTGTGTGCATCTAACCCATCTTGTATACCTAGCCCTTACGAATGGTGCTTAGAATTTGAAAGTAGTTATAAAGGATCATCACAGTGATAGTGAGCAACAAGGTAATTAAGGATCACAACATTTGATTGGAGATACAGGTAGGCACATTTGAGTATCAACACAAGAAGTGCAACACATTAAGGAAGTGCATATGACAACAAAAAAATTCTCCCATGTTTGGACAGACTTTGTTTGGAAGTAATCTAGAAGGTGCAAATTCAGGAAAAAGTAGTGCACACTACATGTTAGAGGTAATCCTATAGGTGGAGTAGTGGGACAAATATTTGGTTTGAAATTCATAACTACTATAGGGACATAAGGTAGTACTTCTACAAGTCCATAGGATATGTCATGAGGCTCGAAAGGCTCAGTCCTCCACCATGCCGAGGAAATCCTAGTGGAGGTTCAGGATCAAGATCTAACCCCACTCTAGGAAAAGGAATACAATAACCAACAAAGCAACCACATCAAAAACCCCTCGGACCTTCTTTGAGATGTCCCTTCATTTTCTAGAGTATTAAGGTATGGAAGATACAAAAATTATGTGCACAAGTGTGAACTTTTATGGATATCTAAGGGAATAACAGATCCATATCGAAGAAGGTTAGTCAGTTTTACAACAACACTTTTGGGCCACATGCATAGTTGGTATAGAAAGTATGATCCACACTATACAATTGTGGCATATGATTTATTGTGCACTTCCTTCTTGGTTTAATTCCACATACCTAAGTTTTATCAACAAATCATTAGTGCATTGAAGGACATAAAGTAGGGCTTGTCTGAGAGTGTTAGGGAATATGATGCATATTTTAATACCTTATTGTCTAATATTTCTTATGACATCCATCAGATCCAACATGTGTAATGGTTTTTAGGAGGCTTGTTGACACCTTTATGAAGGGAATTATCACATAAGATGTTCACCGACCCACGCGTGGCATTGGAAGGAGCACCGCACGTAGAAGCAATCGGAAGCATGAACACTAGGGTAAGTCCATTTATTTAGGACCATATTACAGAAATGGCCACTCAATTAGAAAATTTATATTCCAATTCAGCTCATGAGACATGTAGTGGGTTTTGGTGCATTGATTGTGAAGTAGAGGAGCATTCACAGGATAGTTTTCTATGCAGGAATGTGCACGCACTATTAACAACTTGATTTTTTTCATAAGAACCATGATGTCCATAAATATCCTCTTTTACAACATGATATGCAGAAGAATGTTTCCATATATTGTAAAATCTATAATGCACATACTCATGACATGACCAATTTTCATCTGATTGATTAGATTCAGAGACTTGTTAAATAGGATTGTGTCGAACAAAGTGTAGAGGGTAGCTCGCATGTGTAAAAATGACAAAATACCAAGTGATGGAATAATGGTAATGGATTATTTCAAGGTGGATATTGGGGCAGAGGTCATGGTGGTGAGGAAGGTTTACACGAGGACACATGTTACACATTTAGGTCACCTAGTCATTATCAACACAAGTGTATAAATAATCGACATGTGCATATTGTAGCAAGGTGCATAAGGTCAAAGATTTCCTGGATTTGTATGCCCAAATGTGTAAGAATAATAATAAGGAAAACAGAACACCCATGATTAATGTTAAATGTATTAAGTAGGGTAAACAAATGCCTAATAATTTATATGTAGTATAATCTCATCCATTACTCATCACTACACACATAGATGAAGCATGCATGAGAAAGAAAAAGTAATACTTGCTCATTAGAAGAGAGGAGGTTATTCATACAAAGTATCTAGATGCAGGCCAATAGAAAGAAGTATATCAAGAGACTATGGGAATCATTAGGGAACTCCAAGGAGAGATACAGTTCTTGAAAGAGCAAGCACATGAGAGGGAACACATGAGGAATATTGAATTACCATATAAATATGTGGATGACCTCATGGAGGAATGTAGAATTATTATGCAAGATAATATCATACCAGTATTGGGAGAATGGTTACGAGATAAAATACCACATGCAGGTGTAGAAAGGGATCCCATATTCTCCATGCCAAATTACCACCTCAAGATCATGAGTATGAAAAATAAATCACATTAGATGTAGTGATTAATGGGTGGCTGGTAAGTAATATCCTCATTTATACATGCACAGAAATCAATGTCCTCACACTTGATGCTTGGAACCAGATGGGAAGGTTATCATTACAACCATATTCAAATGTGTTATACATGGCTAATGAAACAATGGTTTTTCCCATTAGGGTACCAAAGGATTCTTCTATAACCATTCAAGGAGAAAATTTCAAGGGTGATTTTGAGGTGTTGGAGCTAGTTGAATCGATAGCTTTCCTGCATTACTAGGTCATCCTTGGTGTTATGCCAACAATGCAAACTTTCTCTTTAACAAAATTTGTGTGAGTTTTAAGAAAAATATGAGTGCATTGTGATACTAATGGATGATAAAAATATTACACATTACATATATTCCATCAATGAAGAATATCTCAATCAAATCTAGCTACATACGATGCACGACCCAGTATGCGAAGCTTCAAAGAAGAGGACACGTAGTCCATCACCGATACTACTATCATGGCTTATTATAATTAGACTTATGGTACTTACAAAATGGTTGGTTGTGAGGTTTAAGGAAGAGTGACAAGGTTCATTAGGCCATGACCCATTAGGTAGATGGGTAAGGTAAGTTTTTTTAAGTATACTAGAGAAGAAAATCCTGAATCATTCTTACGCATGATGGAAGAAAAATGGCGCAATGAGGGAGATAGGAGAAAAATGCTGGTATACACATTACATGGGACCATAGTGCATTAACGGGATATGCATAGAGACAAATTGGTTTGTTGGAGCAAGATCAGAGTATCCTTCTTGACAAGGTTTGTCTGGAACAATCTCCCTTCACTAATACAAGATTATGATGGGAATACTTCTCCCATGGTACATGTTCAAAATTATGAGAAGAATTAGATGATATGGTAGGATGTTCTACACCCATCCTTGTGGGCACATAATTTATATTCTAATTTTCATTGTTGTGCATGTTCCTAGTATGTATATGTTGAGTCAAGCAGAGACAATGAATCGGCACAAGATTACTTTAGGTATCACCCATACTTTTGATTACTTTTCTACTAAACCATTGGTTCATGAAGATCTACTAATTATGAGGTAAATTACATTATTGGATAGCATAAATTTTGAAGAACTAGTGACTCGATTATTTGGTGAGTATGATACTGAAGCACATGAAGACATGGTGGATTCAGAGGATACCTTGTTGGGGTGTGCTTGGAAAGAAAAGGAGAAAGGAAATATTGTCTATTTGATAGATGATTAAGAAGTATAAGATCTAGATATTAACCATAAAAAATGTTTGCATGAAGTATTGGACTCTGTAGATGAGAAAGTGCAATCCTACCATGTTTTTTGAAGACTAAGAAAGTAAACATCGAAACTAAAGATGTGTGAAATGAAGTGATACTTAATGATTATTGGTTTGAACTATAAGTTCCAAAATCATTGAGTTACTATGAGACTTTTAGGATATGTTTCTAAGGTGATATCATGAGTTAAAGGGCATGTATTCATCATTAGGTGAAATGAAAATAAATCTCAAAGAGGGTGCACATCTGGTTAGGAAGAGGCCTTAGTAGATGAGTCCTAATCTATGCATCTAGGTGAAAGAATAAATTGATAAAATTCTCAACTCAGGAATTATTGAGCCCATTAAAGAGTCAAAATTGATAATCCTGATGGCTATTAGCATTAAAAAGGATGAGAGGATAAGTATTTGTGTTAACTATATAACCTTGAATGCTTCATGTGTAATTGATTCTTTTCCCATGCCATTTACTAAAGAGATTTTAGAAGGTGTTGTAGGGCGTGAGATCTATTATTTTATAGATGGATTTTTAGGCTATCATCAGGTAAGGATCACATGTGAAGACCAGAAAAGACCAATTTTACAACTAAATGGGGATGTTTTACTTACATGGTTATGCCCTTTGGCTTGAAGAATGCACCAATAGTGTTCTTGCGCATTGTTGTTCAAGCATTTCAATATTTCATTCATAAATTTCTTCAAGTATATTTGGATGATTGGACTATTTATGGACTAGTTAAGGACCATTATGACTATTTGAGGTTGATTTTTGAATGATGCAGGAAGCTCAACATCTCTTGAATATTAAGAAGTGTATTTTTGCAACACCATTTGGTACCTTGCTTGGACATTATATGTAAGGAAGGATTACTAGTAGACCCAACCAAAATTGTAATCATCTTAGGGTTGGAGGAGCCAACTAACTAGAGTGAAGTTTGTATATTCCTTGGATATTTTGATTATTTTTGTAAATTTATCAATGGTTATGAAAATATTTCCGCCACTTTGGAATATCTGTTAAAATTAAATGGAAAATTCTAATGAGGTGTTGCGCAACAAGCTTAGCATTTGAGACTTTAAAGGATAAGATAACCACCTTGCCTATTTTACGCTTCCCTTCTTATAATAAGTCATTCCATGCTCATGTAGATGCCTCTCAGTACAATAGTTGGAGCTGTATTAATGTAGTCGGGGAAGGTAATTCGATCATCCCATTTGTTTTGTAGCGGAAGTGACATCACCGAAAAAAATTATACCACCATAGAAATCAAATCGTTGTCAATGATGTATGCTCTTCACAAGTTTAGATAGTATTTTCTAGCAACATTGTTTATTTTATACATTGATCATGTGACACTTAAACATATGGTTAACAAAATAGTTTTGCAAGGGAACATTTATCATTGAATCCTTTTCTTCCAAGAGTTTTATTTCTCAATAATAGTGAAGCCCAGAAAGAGAAATTCAAGACTAGATCATTTATCAAGGATTAACTCTAGTGATAATACACAAAGCATAGAGAACACTATGTCAAATCATTAATTGTTTAGATTACATCACATGCAAGTTGACTTGGAGGATATTGTAGTATTCTCGACGCACAAGAGTTGTGCTTAAAGGTATAAAGACCCTAGAGAATAAGCATTTCATGATTCACATGGCACCTTACTAAGTAATTGGAGGATATTTATAAGGTGGGTAGAGACAAATTCTTGCGTAGGTGTGTGTTGGAGCATGATTGAAGCATAATGGAAGCACTAATGGAATCATTATGCAGTGAAGAAACAACACTCAAGATATTACTTACTAGATTATGGCGGGAGACAATCTATAAGGATACTAAGGCATTTTTCAAAGTATGTGATCATTGTAAAAGGATAGGAAAACCAAGAAACCAAAATGAGATGTTATTACACCCTATAACAAGTGTAAAGCTAATTTGAGAAGTGGTAAATTGAATTTTTAGGCTAAATTGCACTTGTTGCGCGAGAGGAAACACACATTACATCATTAAATACATATATTACTTGATAATATGGGCAGAGGATGCACTTACAAAGGATTATATTACAACAAAAGTAGCAAGATTTCTTTGGGAAAATCATTATTAGGTAGGTATGTTTTCCATAAAGCCTTACTAGTGATAGGGGAACTCACTTTCTAATGAGACAATATGAATATTGTTGGTAGAGTTCATGGTAGCTCATCATAAGACTACCCCTATCACCCACAAGCTAATGGTACTGCAAAAGCTTTCAATAATATTCTAGGATACATAATGATGAAGATATGTGATGTAGGAAAAAAGATTGGGATGAAAAAGTATCAATTGTGTTATGGGAATATAGAACTACGTACAAGAGGTTGAATAAGGCCACACCTTTTCAATTGGTGTTTAGCATAGAAGTAGTTTTTCCCGTGGAATTCATACTACCCTCCTTGTGTATTTCATGCAAAAGAGGACTGGATGGTGAAAAATTTGTAGAAGAGTGCATTGATAAATTGATGCAATTGGATGAGTGGCACTCTATTTTGTGATGGATTCAGAAGACATGGAAAGATAGAAATAAGGCTTTTCATGATAGGCATATTAAGAATAAGTCTTTTGTAGTAGGAAGATGGTGCTTTTATATGACTCTAGGTTTGTGTGTCATCCTTGAAAGATCAAAGTGCATTGGTTGGGATCATTTTTAGTAACCAAGATATTAGAACCAAGCATATATCGCTTATAGGTGCTTTGGATGGCACTATTTTTCTTGGTTACTTCAATGGGAGTAGGCTGAATCCCTACTATAAATAAGCTTCTTATGTGTTTTTAATAAGGAATTATTTCCATTTAGATTAGATTTCCCTTTCTGTTTTGTTTTTCTTTTTTTTGTTGTAATAAGTGTGTTCACATGTCTTTGTAGCTGATTACATTATTTTATACTTGATGTAAAGAGGATCGCACATGCTTTTAGTGTGGGGTGAAGTAGAGGTAGGTGTGTGAAACATACTTGGTAAGAGGTTGATGAAAAAGTGCACGATGGGATGAGATAATGGTGCATGATGGAAAAATATATTGGTGTGCGGAAGGAAAGCATTAACAATGGTTGGATTCGGTGCAAAGGTGCTTAAAAAGGTGCTTTGAAGTTGATGGAATTACTCAGATTGTAAACCATGTGAAGATAGATCCATGCAAGGTAACACAGGAGGCATCGAAAAGGTAGACTACTTGTAAGTTACGTAGAGGAAGAATGTGTGTGACACAAGAAGGCACACATAAGAAGGTTTGTATCCTAGGAAGTAGTAGCACGTAAGAATGTTATAGAATACCATGTGTGGGAGAAGTAAAAAAAAGGGAAAAGTAGAAAATCACTTTAAAACCTAAAAGAGGTGGTAGGTGAGAAGTACTTAATGCAATTAGAAATCAATAAATCTATAAAAGGGGTGTGAAAAAATTCATTCTTACCTTGCTTCAAAGAACTTGTGCATAGAGAGCTTAATTATGACAAAGTGTGAGGTGCAAAGAAAGAACTAGAGAAGATGTGAAAAAAAGTTTGGACCAGATTGATTAAGAATGAGTATAAAATTGGGTTGATAGAGAGAACTTGGTGAAAAGTAAAAGCTAGGTGAAGGGTTTTAAGGAAAGAGAACAAGCTAGGGATCGCAGAGCTAGGGAACATAATTTTGAATGATAAATTAGGGGAAAATTTTGAACTAAGAAAGTGTAAGGGTTGATTAAGAAGTGTGTAATTACATCACCAAAGAAAGGGAACAATTTGAGCAAGTAGGTGTAGAAGTTTCAACACCTAGGGCACACACGTTCATGGGTTAAAATAATTATACCATTTGGCGAAGAACTATGGAACTAAGAAGAACACCAAATAACAAGAAGCATGTTGATGATTCACCCAAAGATTGGTTTTTGGAAATACAATATCCACCTATGTAGTGGTAGGGAAACCTTGGTCATTGCAGCTACGAAGGTGTAAAATTAGTTAATACAATCACTATGTGTAAGGGAATGAAGCATACATCAATAAGAAGAATGTCTTGCAATAATTGAGTATAAGGACTACATAAGGACATATTGTGTTGATGACTCGGTGTGAGGAACTTGGAAAAGTAGGTATTCTTCAATTTTATGAAATACCTTACTTTGGGAAGCCCATATGATTATTTCAATGGTTGTTGTCACGCGTGCATGAAGACTATTTTTACTTCACATGAAGAAGGATGTGGTTGATTGCTTGGTTGATCGGCATAGTGACTAGATTACACGACACTGGTGAGGAGATAGAGCTTGAGCTACACAATGAAATTAAAATTGAAGAAAAAATCACCAAATTGTAATATTAGAGGGGTACTCATGCATTCAAAGTTAATAATATTGTCAAACCTTGACTAGGGTGACCGCGCTCTAGGTCAGCTTTAAGTTGGGAGCTTCGAGTGATGGATAAAAGTCAACAAGAAATTCCTCCATATTGCACATAAGATGGTGTATAAAACCAAGTACAACATTGCCTTATACATAGCCAAGGAACTTATTGAAGAGGATAAGGTGCAAAAAAAAAAAAGGAGAAAAGATTACTTGGGGCTATATTCTCTTGTTGATATTATCCCGAGAGATAGGGGTATGGACATACCAAATAACAATATGTGGGTTTACCAAATTGAGGACAAGTCTCTGGTGAAATGGTTTTCCAAATTTACTTTTGATGGCGAATCAATAACTCTCACAAGGTGCACCTCGAGAAGTGGTACATAAGGATACATGAGGTATTTGAGAATTAATGGAACGTGTCACAAAAATTTCCATCATTACTAGATAAACATGTAGAATGTTTAGTAATGTAACACTTTAGCCTTGTGCACTTTTTTATGAACAATCGATATATGGGGCAATGGTACAAAACTGTTTTCTCGTATTCATATCCAATTATTTTAAGTGCACCGTGAATAGGATTAAAGATGTACGACACTTGAAATTCAAGGAAGACATGGTGTGTGGACTACCATACATTATGGAAGAAGTATGGGTATGTGTCTAAATTAGCGTATTTGGAGACCATGGAGACTACAACATGGACCTTAGTCTAATACTAACTCTAGTAGTTGGAAAAGAGGCATGCAGAGTATATGTCTACCTACACCGAAGATGAAAGACAAAAAGATGTCTATATGGAGGACGTTGACATAGCACACCCACCAAGAAAGCATGTTGTGAATATTCCAAAGAGGAGGTGTGAGGAGACTCCCCATATGAGGAAGAAGGATAATATGAAGAAGTTACACTTGACCAGAGTAAGGGAAAGAAAATACAAATGCAATAGAGGAAGAGCACTAGGATGCAAACACCTCATGTGTACAACATGAGCCTTCAACTAAAGAAGAGTGCCAACCTAGCCTAGCAAAGAATAAGCCTAGATTGGTGTATGACTTGGAGGAAGAGGAAGAGGTCTTAGAGGAAGAGGTGAATGAAGAAGAGATGGTGCATAAAAAGAACCGTTGTAAGAGCCGGATGAAAAGTATGAGGGCCATCATGATGAGGAAGTTCACAAAGAATAAAAACATGAGGATGAGCATAAGAAGAGAAGGTAGCTATAAAGAAAAAGATTCTAGGGAATACTAAGGGGTGGAGGAGAAGAAATCCATTAATAGATTAATATTATGTAGATGACCCCAATAGGCCCCACACATAAGGAAGAAAGAGAAGAAAAATCCTAGAGGCACCCCCATGTCATACATTGACAAACCTTCAAAGGTACTAAGGGCTAGATTTTAGAGTTTGGTATCGAAGAGGATTTATACTATTGGGAAATGATAAAAAAATAGGAAGCACTTGCACACATAAGGAAGATGCTCTCATGGAATATGCATACTCATATGGAAGAGCATGAATTTAAGGTGAGAAAGGAATCATACTCGAAGATAAAGCTTAAGAAGGAACCAAGAAAGGTGTTCCTGTGATCGAATCTACTAAGTTGAAAGATGAACAAGCTTACATAATGCTAAACAAGATGGCCTTTGAGGTGGGAAGAATAAATATTGATAAGATGACCATGGTTAAGAGAATGTAATAGGATCTACAATACAAAGGTTTAAGGAACCAACAACTTGTAGAAGAGTTAAATGAGGAAAATAAGATAATATATGCCATATATAATAAAGTAACAAATATAGTCACTAGCATTACACACGTGTACCCAGACTTGGTAAAGAAATCCCCACTAGATTATGCTACATAAATAGATTATCTAGAATATCTAGTTTAGATGTTGTTATTCAAGGTGGAGATTGGATTGGGTCCATCAAGAGAAGAAATTGATGAAATAAAGAATAAGAATAAAGAAATGGTGGATAAAAATATTTAATAATATGAGGCGTTGATCATGGAAGTAAAGGAGGCCATGCAAAAGGTAGAACAATTTTTTGAAAACTATGCGGATTTTGATCATATTCTTAGCTCATGCACTATAAAAGAAGAGGAAAATTTGAAGAGGATATAGGCCACAATGAAAATTAATAAAGTCAAGTGTGAGAAGGTCATGAAAGAGGTTGCAAAAAAGAGAGAACTAATAAAATCCTTGAAAGAAACATTTGAGGAAAGACTTAAGGAGATACAACCTCTGGTAATGTGTAAGATGGATACTCTTGAGGGAAGTACATACAAATTAGATGTGGTGGTTAAGAAGTTGAAGGAGAAGGTTAACAAGATGACTTTTGAGCACGTATTATATATTGTAGAAATAATGCCGAAAAAAGGCTGAAAAAGATCTCAAAGGCTGGAAGAAGTTGGAAAATACAATAAACAAAGAGTTTCCATAACTTCTCTCACCACCTAAGACTTGAATTTGAATGCGCATGCGTTTTTCATTCTTGGTTCGATGGGTAATTTCCCATATTATTTATTCTTCATATATTCTTTAATTCTTTCAGGGATTATTTAATAAGTTGTTCTAGATTTATGTTATTGCTAAGGATAGACAATACTCCTAGTGTGGGGTAATTTTGGGCGGAAGAAATAGATAAGTACTAGCTATGCATGGAGGAGGAAGGTCACATGTAGGAGGGTGCGTGTAGATAAAAAAGAGATGTAAAAGATTAGGACCACGCGGAAGTATGTGTGCAAGAAGAGAGAAAATATAGGTCTGCAAGTGCAAAAAAGTCTCATAAGTGCATGCGCAGGGGTTTCACAAGGATCTTATTTCAGAGCTAAGGATAAAAATAGGAAAAATCACAAATGGCATAGCATGCAAGAAAGGTCCAGAAATAGGTGAGGAAAAGGTAAAGAACATGCATGGAAGGCATATATTTATAGGATTAAATCATGGTGAAGGCCAAGCTATTTATAGCTCAATCTAGAGTTAAAGTAGATCATGTAGATTATATTTAGGATGTCTATTCTTAGGATTAACGCATGTAAGTAGTGAAGGAAAGTCCCCACCATATATAAATAGGTGTTACACTCTTTGTAAGTGTGTAATTTTTGTGTGGATGTATGCGATTAGGATGTAAAAGTGTTATGAAAGTATATAAGTATAGTACTAGATGAATGATGTGTGAATGAATGTAATCAACTTATGAATGTAATCATCTTATGGATGTATTCATCAAGTATATGTAATAGAATGAATTGTGATTATAAGGGAAAATTATGGATTGTTATGATTATTAGTGATGGAAATGATGTTGTTAATGATATTTGTTTATTAATTTCCTTATTATATGTGTTTCCATTGCTATATTGCAATTTTATCTTCATTCATGTGTTATAATTTTGAAGTATATAAACCACATCTTGATAAGTAACTAAAGAGGGACTTGGTGATTGCACAAAATTTGGGTGAGTATTTAGACCTTTATCTAAATGAAGTGCAAGTGTGCCTAACTAAGCATTGGGAAATAAAATACTACACCCTCTTGAACAAAGGACAAGTCTGATGTTACAAGGAATAAAGCAAATCATTAAATTGGTATACTCATGGCATGGAATCATGGATAAACACAAGAAGATCATCTTCAATTGGAAGTATAGAAAGAAGAAGACAAGTTTGGGGAATCTTTCTCATTCCCTTGGGAGTATGATGCATGAACATCTCTCCTAAGTTTGAAATTTTGGTTTTGGCTTGTTAGAAGCTTTAGGAATCCTTAGAGGGTCTATAAGACTCATTCTGTGGTGTTAAGTTGAGTTTATGTGTTCACAAATTTAAATTTAAAGGTTTCCTTTTGTAAATTTAAATTGTTGAAAGGTTCAAAGACATTTTGGATTGTAAGTGTGTATGTAAGAGGGGTTTTAGTGTGTGCTAAGGGTCTTAGAACCATTGTTATGTATTTTAGGATTTTATCATGATGTTTAAGTGGTCATATAGTGTATAGAATGTTATCTTGGCTCCTTTTCTACAAGATGTAACCTTACTTTATGCATAACAATTAGTTATGGGTGGAATTCGAGGCAAAGAGAAATAAATATGAAAATTAGAGTTATTTATGATGGGAGGAACAATATCTTTGAGTAAGATTTGGTATAAAGAGAAGGTTTGTAAGATAATATTGGTTAATAAGGAGATCTCTATTTTTGTATTGCAAGGTCTGCATTTATTTACCTGTTATTAGCAAGATCTTAGAAAATGTTACGATGGATAGATTATTTGAATTATGTGTGAAATACTTGTGAAGGAAGAATCAAATCTTTATAAGAATTTTAAATCACATCTTTGAAGAACTAAAATCTGTTTTGTTTTGAAGATTTTGGAATGTTAGAAACCCTTGTTTTCAAGGAACCGTAAAGGTGAGTAAGTGTTAATTTCATAATTTGGATTATTAATTAAACATCACTATCAAAAATAGAATTTAGGTAGGAGACACACAAACCTTTATGTTATTTTTCAAGGTTTCATGTTTTGTACATTTATTGTTATAATAGGTTTTCTCATACTAGGTGGCCTGAAACCCTACCTATGATTTGATGAAAAATAGATGTTTGAAGACCCTAATCTCTAAGCTAAGTCTTGAAGCACTCAAGAAATATTTTTGGCACTCTCCTTTAATTTTTGTAAGAAGTTAAAGGTCTAGAAGTTTATTTGGTAAGTGGGAAAATTTGATAGTCCTTTAATAAGTTTGAAATTATGCCTAGAGACCTAATTCCAAGAAGTCAACATTTGAGAAAAGAGGTTTATATTGGGAATTTGGTGTTGAAACCTCATATACATGTGTAAAAGGTAAATCCTATAATATATTTGGTTTATATTTAAGATCCCTGAAACAAAATTTAGACCTTAAAATCCCTTGCGGAGAAGGGCTACAAGGAGAAAAGCTTAGGCAAAGAAGAGAAAGTTGTGATAAGTAGGTCTAGGTTGGGAATTGAGTCATGAAATTTGAGACATACCATCAAGATCCTAAAGGGTATTTGGAAGTGGTTTCATTTTGTTTTGGATGTTTTTAGATGTCTCCAAATATGAATCCCCGAATGAATTTGTTCTTGAAAAGCACTTGAGCACAATTTTGAGAAGATAAAGGAGGTTGAAGTTTTTCTTTCCTTTTCATCAATATGATTATTATTATTGCATGAAATAGGGCATATAAACAAGGTGAATTGATTAGAACAAGCCGGATAAGATAAAAAGACAAATGTTTTAATGTTTTTAGCCATTTAGGCTTGAGTAAGTTTTCCTAAAGAAGGGAATAAAGACAATTTTGTGATATTTTGAATATACTAACCTTGTTGATTGGTTGAGTGTGTATGAGATCTACAACAATCAACCTTCCTCTATGCCGCATTTATGCACTTGATTATGGGAACACATCAACCAAGAAATGGGAATACTATCGACCAGTCATGGGAACATCAACCAAGGAGGAACCTTCATCAACCACTTTGGAACACATCAACCATGCGAAGGAACTATATCAAAAAAATGGGAACACCAACAAAACCAATCAAAAGTACTTGTGAACATCCATATACTATCTAATTTGGTCAAGAACATATTCTTCTTTAGTACTCATGGCTTAGATCTCATGTACATTCTCACATCATGGGAATACATTTGAAAATATGATCACTTATTATATCAAAACACAAGAATGCACTACAAACTGAACATGAACAAACACAAGTATTTTGAAATGAAGCACAACATAGAGAAAACATATAACCGACAAAAATTGTCACCATAAATTCATGTGGCCCCATAGTTGGTGATTGAAGAGAGGTCATTGATCAACCTCATTCCTCCATTGTCTCTATCCTCTGGTATATTAATACTTAGCAAGATGAATTATGAAGCTCAAACTTGCACTATCTTTTATTGACACAAATTCTCCACCAATTTTCTCTTTAGCTCTCAAATTCCAATGCAAGGGTCCTGGGTGGTAGTCCCCAACAAGGTCAAGGGGAAGTACCCCTTATAGGGTCCCATGGAAGCTAATAACTTTTTCCTTCTTTGAAATCTTTAGAAATAAAATTCCTTTCATCTCATCCTTCTAAAATTTGGACATCGTAAACACCGAAAATGTGTCTCGTAAGGAAAATGTTTTTACAATATTTTGATTTAACTATGTAAAACAATCATAGACACACTTTTGGCAATAAGTGATATAGTGAAAACAAAAAAACATTGACTACATGAATATTTTCTAGATAATGATGAAATAACATTTAAAACAATTTAAAAAGTAATATTTAATTATTATGACTCCTAAAAGACACAAAAAGTCTTTTTGACTTTTGACATGTGTTGGTGAAATAATTTTTCCCATTGAAAATTATTTGTTTCCACCAATGGTCATGAGGCTAAGTTCCTCCTTAGGTATGGGGAAGCCACTATTGTTGAATATAAACTAACTAAAAGTGTGGGGTGGCTATTAAGATAGGAATCACACAGGAATACACCACTAAACATGTGGAAAAGTGTTTGCATATTATACATGGGGGAATTTTCTTTTGGGAAAGGTAAATAGGAGTAGGAGAAATAGGGAGAGATGGTTAATGATGTGAGTAGAATTATAAAATTCAAATACTTTAGATAGAGTAGGTCCACATTCAGTTAGAATAATTTAACCATGCAATCAACACTAAGAATAACAAACCGTATACACAAATTTCAATAGATTCATTAATATAGGACACAAATTTCCTTTTTGGTTTTACAAGATCATAATGTTAGGAAAGTTGGAAAAGAGTATGGAAGAACATAGGAAAGGAAAGGAGATGGAATAATGTATCTTTTATTGCTTGTAGTAGTAGTGAAATCTAAAAACTTACAACAATCAACAATTGCCAACCCCTTTGAATGGAGAATTAGAAAATGAATCTTCCTCTCCCCACATGTGACTTTTCATCTCACCACCATGTGAATTTTCAAACTCCCTAGGAATGAAAACATATCATTTTCTTGTTTTTGAAAAGGGCCTCTTACAATTAAACATTAAGTAACTTAAGTGAATAAGACAAAAGAGTGAAAAAGTGCATTCTCAATGGAGGAATAAAATGTTAGAGAGAGTGAGGGAGGAGAGAGAAGGAGAGATAGAAGTGATGATCTGGAGATGGGGAATCTCATATTTATTAATAGTATGATTCTAATGGACCATTGAGGGATAGTTTCATGAATGTGATTCTTAACCACATGTTGAATTGTAACATTGAGATTGCACATTATTTCTATTGTGAGACATTGACACATTATAAGGTATTGAATAAGTGTTCAAAACACATTTATGAGATATAAAATTAGATGGGAACATGATGATATTATTTGATCACAAGGTAAGAGTTAGGACATGGAGATCACTACCTTACTCCTCTTGGCCTTGAAATTAACCTCCATGACAAAGATGTCTCCTTTTTGAATGAAATCAACTTCAGTGTCCTCAAACACCTTCTTTCTCATCTGGTCCTCATTAAAATTACTCTATGAATGAAACTATGTACCTCTAAACTCCTAGTGGACATAAATATGTGGTTGTAATCTCCCTCTTCTATGAGATGTGGGCACACTCCAAAGCATCAAATAAGTTCTTAGAAACATGGATGTGAAACTTACACTAAGTGGACCTGTGATGACTTCTTGATGGCCTTGGGTACCTCGGTAGCCTTTCCCAGTGACTCCATTTAACTAAAAAAATCTCCATGAAAATTTACCAAATGATTTAACCATGATGACTCCCTTATGTGATAATTAAGATGATTTGAATAATCCAACTTCTTGCATCAAAGTGTGTCATACAAAATTTTCATCAAGACTGATATTTTGGGAGCCTACAAGGGATTTCTCTCTTGTTTAAACCATGAGACAACTTATTAGCCTTGTAATTGTGGAAAAAACAATGAGATAGGTGGAATGTGAGTTAATACAAGTGATTTGATCCCAATTGTAAGACTTTTTATTTTTAGTAGGTCCTGACTAGGATGGCCATTTTTAGTAAGTTTTCCCAATTTTCACTTTCTGATGGTTTTTACTTGTTAAGATTAACAAGGATGCTAAGGATTTACCATTTTTTGAAAATCACTATATTTATACACAAGATTCCTTTCAAACTTACTATTTTTATATGGAGGTCTTCTAGATGTTAGATTGAAATGAAACCGGTCTCAAAAGTTTTGTGATTTTTCAAGGATGCTCGCTCCAATTTTTAGATGATTTTCTCATCCAGATTAGTGGGAAAATGATAATTTCATCAAAGAGGGAAGAATATTGAGAGAAAAATCCATCCTCCATATCTCCAAAAATCATCTACCTCATCATGTAAGAAATAGCTTGGATAAAAGATGATTTTACGAGGAATATTTTCTCCAAATTTCAGGTAATTTGACTTATTGGATCACTGGGAAAATGTAAATTTCTTCGAAGAGGGAAGAATACTGAGAGAAACATAAATACTCCATATCTATAAAATTATTCACTTCATCATGCAAGATATATCTCAATTGAAATATAATTTTATGAGGATCATCTGCTCCAAAATTCAAGCAATTCGGTTCCTCAAGTCATTGGAAAACTACTAACACATTTTCAAATGTTCCATGTAAAATTGGAGTTCATGACTAGAAAAATCAGTCATAAATAAAATTTTAATGGTGGAGTCACATTCCATGAATCATAGGTCATCATAAATATTCTTTCAAATGGAGTGCATCGGTGAAGTTTTGCAGAGATCGGGTGCATGGATTGAGAGATATGGGGAAAAATCATTTTAAAATTTTGATGTTTTGGTAAAAGCTAGTAGCATACCTATACAAAATTGGAGGTTTTGAAGGAAAAACACAACGCTTTTAATGTTTGAAAATTACTAATTTTTGTGAGAGGAGGAGATTTAGTGTATTCACTTTCTTGGTTTTAACTCACCACTTGAACTCCGTAGGTTAACTATGGTTGGTGGATGGTTGACATGGAGTTACACCAATGTAAGAGGGAAAAAGTCAAAAAATTGACACAAGGGACACACAAGTACAATTTTTAGGTCAGATTTGGATAAGTGTCACCTCGTAGTTCCTTATGGATGAGATGCGGGGGCTAAAAGTTGCTTCAAAGTACTAAAACAAGTTTTCACATGACCAGGAGTTGAATGGAAGGATGGGAGGTAGATTTTTATGTCTTCCTTTTGCCTTTTCACCTTGTGAAATCCATGGGGATGTTACCTTCTTGATAATGTTCCATGGGGGTCTTATCACGAGGTAGGGAATGAAGTTAAGTGTTTTGTAAGTTTGAGCCTTCCTAGGTGCAAATGATTTATTGAGAAAGTTATGAGACATTTTTCCACTAGGGGGACACTTTTTTGTCCCCCTTGCACAATGGGGAAAATAAGAGGGGAATACATGTACTTAAACTGGCGATATGGGGTCTAGATATCATGAAAAGGCCTTGCAAATTAACTCATTTATTTTCTCTCCCTAATACCTTAAGTTATGTTTTTAAGTGACAAAACTTCAAAATGGATGGAGGAGTACACTTTGGTTTCCCCCTTGTCCCCTTTTCACCTTAGGGATAAACCAATGGGATAAAAAGGGTGAAAAATTTTGCCCAAGCCTTTTGGAAATGTTGATGTCACCCTTTGAGTGCATTTGAGGACATTGAGAGTGATTTTTCCGTCTCGAGAGCATGGAAGAGTGTTTTGGGGTCAAAAATTATATGATTTTGAATCAAAAACACCTGTTGAGACCATTCCATCCATTACTAGGAGATAATTCTACCTAAATTTTTAATTTTATGGCATTTTATTCTTAGATCAAAGGGGTAGTTAGGTGTCCTAGATTGACACGGGATATTTTTAAGTCTTGGAACAAAAGTGATGTGTCCATCATGTAGAGGGTTATAATATATTTTTGTTGATTATGTTTTCCTTCCAAATCCTTTTGGAAATCCTAGAATCATACATACAAGTCAGCTTTCATCATTGGAGTATAGCATTCCATGCACCTAAAATGACCCTATCTTAATCAAAATGTTCCTCACATCAATTTCTTCCACATTTTCCCCTTAAAATACCTTGGAATACTTCATTTATATTGTATAAAAATAACATATGGTTTCAATATTCCTGTCAACTTCAAAATTGTGTTCAACAATTACATAATGGCAAAAACTCGGCTCTTTCTAGGTCTATGAGGAAAGTTATTTTTCATTTAATTTCAGTGACTTCTTTAATCACCTTATACATACACCCCTAAAAATTAAAAACACTTGAAAATATTATTATCATGTTCCTACTAGAAATAATGAGGATGAATATGTGGGAAAGATGGATAGAAGAAGGTTTTACGGTGGCCAGAGAGAAAATTTTCAAGTGGGGGCTTAGTTGTCATAGCTAATTTTTTCAATTTTTCATGTTATAAATTTATCATGACAATAACATGATGGAAAAAGGATATATAAAAATTTATTTGGACAAAAAAAAAAAAAAGACTTTACTACTTTGAATTTGTTTTTTTAAGTAAATGTTTCACTTAAACTCAAACTATACAAGGAATTGTTGTCCAAAACTACACCCCCATGCAATTTTTAACAACTCATCCAAATTGGAACTTATTCACTTTTCTCGGGAAGTTAGTGTGTCATGTAATGAGTGAATCTATTGTTCGTGGGTTCTCCTAATCCACAGATCAAAGAAATAAATTTAGTCTTCCATTGCAATGGGATATATAAAATTCTATGGAAATGGTTAATCTCATGAAAAAAGCCCGTAGTCCACTTAGGAGAGTCCAATATGTAAGGATAACATGTTTATGAGATTCATGAGATAAATAAAAGAGTTTAGAATGTGACTAAAGTTGTAAGTCATGGAACAAGAAATTCTAATATTCCGCATGTTCTCAAGTCTAGTGTTTTGTGAATTTAAAATTCCGTGTGAGGTAAAGGAATAAGGTCACGAGATAGAAATTTCTGCATAACACAGTGTATAACTTCACATAATTATGAAGAAAATGGTTAAGTATAGATCAAAATCAAAATTCTATAGAACACCAAGTTAGTGTTCTATGGATACTAAAGAACACATAATGTTGTAGAAAAAGGTGAAACTAGTATTTTTCCATAACCTTTGATTGAGATCTCCAATTTGTATGAGACTTTTTACATTTGTTTTGTCTCCAAGAGATTCAATTTGGCATAAAGAAACATTGAAAAGGATGTAATTTTGGGGAGAGATGTAGTCATTTTAAGCCCTTCTCAAAGAACAAGGAAATCCCATGTGCGTCGGCCTATCACCCAACGGGCATTGGGTGCTCACCGAGGCATGCGCAGGCGTTGAGTCCCTCCTTTATGTGAGTTGTGTGAGAATACATTATTTACAATAGAAACTTAAGTGAACAGATTGGAAGGGAACCATACATTCATCTTAGAGCTCAGAACGGCTTCTAGACCAATGTGTTCATTCATATAAGGAAAGCATTATAGAACATAGATATGAATCATAACAGAAAAGAAATGCACAGGGGTTTACACCCACTCATATGAAATATACATATAACCATGTAGTAGAACTAGAACCACACATATATTCATATTAAGCATGTTGATAACCATATTACAATAACTCAGGCAATCACAGATTCATATGATAATGCAAATCAATATCATGCATCAGAACTAGACTTAGGCCCTTCATAGTACAAATAAAAATGTTCAAACCCATCCCCTTAGTACAACGTACTCCTACAGATCCTCTAAACCCAACCTATGGAGCTCTCATAGTATTCCTACATGGCTTCGCCTCTTTCTCTTTCTATATATTTTTCTCTGGTGGGTGCTTGTATTTATAGCCTTTCTCAACATCTTCAAGCCTTCATGGGAGTTATAGATCTGTTGCCAAGTGTCCAAGGTGGTCCTTCATGGGAGCATGATTTTTAGGCTCGAGCTCTCCACTCTTTGCAATGATGGCCTTCTAGAATCTTCCATTGCAAGGTATATTCCTTCCATGGGCACCAAGCTGCCAGATGACACCTTATCCATTCCGCATGCACAGTCGAGTCATGATTTTCTCATTTTATTTCGATACGCCAATTACGTCTAAGTCCCAAAACCTTTTCTCTACCTTGCGCGCCGGTCTTCAAATAGGCCTTACGTGCCCACGCACCTTCTTGTACTTGGCCAATATTTTAGGGGCCCAACATTACCCCACACTATGCTTGTTCTCCATCCGTGGGAACATTTTCTCAAAGAATAAAGAATGATTGTTCTTGAATGGCTTGGGGAAAGAATAAAGGAATGAATAATCTTGGGGAAGAAAGAAAGAATGAGGAACTATGATTATTTCTGCAAGAGGAGAGGGAAATATTTCGTTAAGTCGACCTCCAACTTATTCCAGGTATCGACCTCGCTCTGTGCCTAGTGACAAAGGTCACCAACTAGGGCACTCACCTCTTCAAAGCTTAGCCCTTCTCCTTGGGTATTCATTATTTCCACGATCCCCTCCAACTTTTTCCCAAATCCTCGAGTGCATCCATCCTACCAGTGATTTAGGAATACAACTCCATCCAAACTCTTAATTGATCCTGCAAGGTCTCAATAGCCTTTGACTTTTTCTCAACCTCGGCTATAATTTTGTCATGTTCCACTCTATTCCCCTTGTTTTTCTCCTAGAAATCCTTGAGCTCCACTTCATGGGTGGTGACCAAAATGCTCACCACTCTATCTCTATCGGTGTAGTTGTCATAGATTGCCTCAACGACTTGGGTGGCGAATTTCACATCCACGAGGACTTTCTTGTACTAGGCCACAATGGCCACAACCTTCATCTTGTCCTCCTTTTATTTACACACTGATACCTCATCTGTAGAATCCAAGGCCAGTGGTCATCTTTCTATTGCGAGGACGCAAGTCAAGTCCTCTAGGAATTCCAGGGTGGATCCATACTTCTGTGTAGGTGGCGTTAGATCTGGATGCTTCAAGAAAATGGCATCTGTGATCATCTCTGCTTTCTTGTAGACTTCATAAACCCTTTATTTCTCTTCTTTTAATTCACACTTTATCGATCACCGACCAGTTCCTCATGTTTTAACTCCTTCATTCTATTCTCCATCTCCTCTTCCTTCTTCTCCAACTCTGCTTCTAGGAACTTCACTCTGTCATTTCTCCCAAAGAGTCTGGCTTCTACTTCCACCGAAACTTTCTTGACATTCTGATTTTTTCATTTGATAGCCATTGAGCATTTACCAAGGGGTTTGTCACCTTTTGAATCTAGTACCTTCATTATTTCCCCTTGGCTTACTTTAAATTCTGGTTCGTCGATGTGGGACTCAAATGCCCAAGAAAGCATTTTCCTTGTTCGAGGGTATGCACCTTCCTCATCAAATGATGTCATAGCCAAGAGTTGCTCCGTTGGAATGGTGCTTTGAAAACATGCACACAACACCTTATTTGGATGATCAATATATCCCATCCTCTGAACTTGTGAAGTCTCTGCACTTCTTCTCCCTGTGCGCGCATCCTTAAGAAAGCTCACAGCCAAACTGGGATCCCCTCCCATGTTTCCATATTCCTTTTTATGCTTTCCTCTATTTCCTTCACTACTAGGTCCACATTGTGCTCCATCTCCTGCTCTACTAGATATTAAATGATCTTGTCTACTTCCTTCTCAATGGCCTCATTTATCTATTCTTTAGTGAGGCTTGGGGTCCTTTATTCTTTTGTAAATTCCTCACTTATCCCCTTATCTTGAGTATCTTCTTCTTCCTTATTATCCTTCCTCCTGGAAAATATGTATTCATTTTGTTATTTTTCTCCTTCCTCCTCTGAGTCATGAACCTCATAGATAGGATGGTCCTCACCTCCTTGTTCATATTCATCATCATCGTCTCTCTCGCCTTTATAGGCTTCCAAACTATGTGTCTTCTCTCGAGTCATTTTTATCAGTCACCTTTTGCTTCTTCCTAGAAGGAGAATCAAATTTCTTATCCTCCTCCTCCGGTGACTTCTCTTGGATGAATGGTTCTTCGTGCTCTGGTGATTCTTCTTCTAGAGTATTTACCTTCACCGGGGACTTCTACCTCTGCGTGTAAGTACTAGGCTTAGCGCTTGTCTCCGATGTTCTTACCACTTGTGTAACTTTGAACACTTGGTGCTTTCTGCACCCTTCTCTTTCCCTATTCTTTGGTGCAGGCTTATTTCTACCTATGTGGTCATGAAGGAAGGATACACCATCTTCCAAGTACGTGCCCTTATCAAATTTTGGCCTCTGCGAAGATATATTCTTGTTGCAGCCCTTCTAGTGATTGGAAAAGTCACTAGTTTCATCATTTGTATCTCATGGGAGACATATCTCTCCATGTATGTGTGCTTCTTGGGGTAAACCAAATTTCTACGCAGCTCTCTATGGTCTTGATCTACTTCACTAAGGTCAAACCTTAGTATTTTGGCCTCTTTAAACATGTTCACCCTTACTTGGAAATATTATGCGGTGAAGAAGAAGGGAAGCTTGCACCATGGACCCATGTTTTCATCTATCAGCCTAAATCTGCCAATGCAGAAGTGTTGATATATGGTGAATTCTACTTCTCCTTTTATGAGCACGGGTTGCTACTCTGGAATCCTCCATTCCGCCCCAAACGCATCCCTCATGCACTTGTACCATTTCTCTAAACGCGCCTTGTGAGTGGTTGTCATTGTTTCACAAGTATGATGAGTGCATTGTTTGGCTCATTAATATCATTTCTTCGAGATCGGAAATACTCTTTGTGATATGACTTATTACTACATGTTTTGTGTACCTATATCTAAGGTTGGATCGTTTTCCTTTCTATTGTTTATGAAAATTGATTATCATGAACCTCTTACTAATTGTATTCATGAGATCAAACGTGATGATGTGTGTAGGGAATGATGGAAGTTGCTAGTGGATAAGAAGCCCGAGTTCAAGCATGTGGTCAAGACTGCTTTCCATCGAATTGATCTATTAGCTTGGGCTTGATTCTAATGTCTCGTAGGAATCTATGTGTTTTAATTGATATTTGATGGACAATGTTTAATGCCACCCGATATGGCAGATCTTGTAACCAACATTATCTATATGAAGACTTCATCTTTCAAACTTAGGAGTACCACTTTTTGATTATCAAGGAGATTATCTCGCACAAGCTTCTAGATATATTTTATGTGTTATGAACTTATTTCTAAATTAATGAAAGCCACAAAATTTTGAGAATCGGAAGTTGTTAATCCTCTATCCCGAGGAAGAGAAAGGGCCCACTCAACCGAGGAGATACGAGGTTACTTTGAGTTCATGCATATAGTTATTTGATTAGATTTACTACAATTTTCATTTGATAAGTCTTACATGCATGCTTTGATTAACTATATTTGCTTTCTCCATTACTGCTTTCACTTAGAATAGATGGTTATGCAAATCTAGTTAATGAATAGTCTTGCTTTCTACTAAAAATTCCATTTATTCAATTGTGATTTAATTTGTTAAGAATAAGTGTGTGCATATTTTATTTTACAATAGAAGATTAGTTGCTAAAATTCCTTTCATTACAAATAGTTGAATTCCATAGACTTGTATTTAATTTTCATAGATTTTAACTACATTTCCGTAGAATAGTCACTAAAACTAAGCAACCCCCAACAAACCCAATGTATAACTGGTTCTCCTAGACTCCATTGCATATTACCTAGGACACAACCCTAGTTTAGAATGACACTGACAAAGATTATGTCAGTTAAATGATTGGAAGAATACAACGACCCATCATTTTTGGTGCCATTGCTGGGAAATAACCATAAGCTCCATTATTTTATTCCATATGCTATGGGTGTTAATGGAGTTCATATAGGAAACCAATAGTTCTCTCGGACCTTGATTTAAACCAACCAACCTAGATGCATAGGTCACAAGATAACCAAGGGAGATTTATATAACACAATATTCAACAAATCTCTTTAGACACTTCACAAGAGAGAAACACTGAGAGTGATATAGATTCCAACTCAACACCTAGAACCTTTTCTGAGCATTTTGTATCCTCTTCACACCATTTTGTAATGGGGGATCTTGGGAATGCTGAAGACCAACCTTTAGGATGAACCTTTACATAACCCATTTTCCTCGATGCATGAGGATGCACCCATGAAAAACATCTCACCATCCATCCTCCCCCTCTTTTGAGGAATGACCAAAGAAGACCCTGATCAGTTTCTATTTGAATTTAAAATCCTGTGCTAGACATATGACTACCGAACTGACAATCAAAAACTCAAACTATTTCCTCCACTCTCAAAGATTCTACTATGAGATGGTTTATGGGGTTACCATCTAACTCCATTAATTCCTAGGAAGCCATGGAAATAGCCTTCCGGATAAATACCAAGACTATTGTAGGGGAAGGGATAGGAAGGAAGAGTTCTTCCAAATACGGAAAAAGGAAGATGAGAATCTAGAGGATTATCTGGATAGATTCCTCTTTCTCCATAAATACAGTGGGTATGAGTTACATGCAGACATCACTAAAATAGTCTTTTTGAAAGGACTGGATGAGGAAACCAAGGATTCTCTCCATCTCATGGGAGGAGGAGACGTGCATAAACTCACCATGGAACAAATCACTAAGCTATGTAGAAGATATTCTAGAACACGTGGAGGAATATGAAGGAAACAAACATCCAAGTCTTTGGGTACCTTTGAACTTCTAGAAGAAATGGCCAACATGAAAATAGACATTCTCTGCAATTAACATCCACCATAGATGGACTCAAGGCAAAAGCCACCCCTAGCTAAAGAACCATTGGACATGTATTTCCCTAAATGTCGGAAGAGACACCCCTTGAGAGAATGTCCTTTGATGTCACAGACATGTGCTTAATCTACAAAGTTACTCGACCATGACACTAAGCATTGCACACTTCTACCACAATTGAAGGGAGGTTTGAATGCCATCTCTCAAACAAGTGCTAATTAAATTTTGTCCAAAGACCAAACAATCAGGTGGGTTCCCATCTAGACCAACTCGTAATCCCCGAGAATGCCATGGCCAAATCAAGCCTCTCGGTCTTCTTCTTGGGACAACCCGAGTGGGAAAACTCAAATTAGATGACTTATCCATATCCACCACCTTGAAAATCCCTACACTCAACCGGGTTGGGCTCCACCACCCATAGCCAATCCTTGGCACAATCAAAGCAGTGGGGTCCTCAACAAAATTTTAGCCAAAATCAGTCCTGGGCACCACCACAAAATGGTAATCAACAACGCAGGTTCCAACAGCCACAACAAGCTTTAATGCCTCCACCTCAAGCCTACCAAAATCAAGGACAAGCAACACAAACACAACTTCTAGCCCAACCAATATCCAATCCTAAAAATCAACAAACAACTTTGATTGATGACACAGACTCAGGTAACACCATGCAGGTTAACACTATTGGTAATTTACGACTACGATCTGCAAAATATTGAACCCTCCTGTTGTTATCACAGAACTACCTATGATGCCGATAAGGAAGAAAACCTTAAGGGTAATACTGGTTCTTCACCAATGCTACATAAACAGATGATCAAATACCCAAACAGACTACAACCCCTTTTCCTGAGTGATTACAGACACTCAAACTACAGATGAAACAAAACTAGTTCATGAATTAAAAAAGTACATATTGAGGTTCCACTGCTGCATGCAATAAGGGACATCCTTGAACTAAACCAAACCATTAGAAATGAGTGTATAAAGACACCAGAAGAAAAAAATAAATACCCAAAGACTATCGTAGTCAAGGGAATTTGGCTGATTTAGTTGCTGGCACCCTTATCTCACCAAAATATGGGGATCTTGGGAGCCCTATCATTACTATTTGTATAAACAACCAGTCAATATCTAATGTTTTGTGGGATCTTGTGCTTGTTATTAATGTCATCACAACAAAATGTTTAACCTGCTATCCTTAACAGGACTTCAACCAACCAACACTATTCTGCAGTTAGCAGATCAATCCATTGTTGTACCTGATGGTGTGGTTGAAGATATAATGGTCACTATTGAATCATGGGAGTACCCAGTTGATTTCATGGTTTTTAGCCTAAAGCTCGAAGTTGGGATATCCAAATCATCTTGGGAAGACCTTGGCTAGCTATGTTGTTTACTTACATTGATTGTAGGTCAGGAAACATGACAATTCTAAATGGGTAGAAATCCAAACACATTTCATTATATCCTCCTACCCAGCCTTATACGAACAATTGTGACCAGGTATGGGTGGATTCTTTGGATGCTAACTCTTTGAGTTCTTCTTTTCTGGCCACTATTGCAGTACACAATCATATGGTAGAAGCTGTAGAGTCATATACACTGACTGATTCTAAGGACTCTGCGACTACGGAAATCAGCACTACTACTACTAAATGGAATCTGGAATACCAAATTAGACATTACCTCTCGTTGAGTCCTCTGCGAGTCCGTAGGAAACTCTATGCTTATAATTCTGAACATTTAGTTCCTGATTTCTATTGTCCTTTAACCAAGGTTCTATCTTTTGACAACATATCCATCCTGCACATGCTTCAGCCCCATGTTTTCCCATTGAATTCTTTTATCACTAGTATAGAGCTTGCTCTTGCAAATGATACCAAGTAGGTGCTTGTCAGTATGGGTAGAGAGATGACTATAGGTAGCGACTTGGAGGTCAATCAAGAAGCTAGGGTGCTTGAGGTTCTGAAGAAACATTCCCATGCTTTTTCTTGGGATTACACTGATATGAAAGGAATTCATCCTAGCATCTAGTACACATCATATTTACACCGATGACATCAAACCTATAAGGCAGCCGTAATGAAGAATCAATCCAACATTGAGAGACATAGTCAAAAACTGAGATCGAAAAACTCCTAAAGGTAGGTTTCATCTATCCTATATCTGATAGTCAGTGGGTTTCCCCATTAGTTATTGTTCCCAAGAAGAATGGTAAGTGGTGAATATGTGTTGATTACAGGAACTTAACAAAGCCACCAAGAAGGATTATTTTCCCCTACCTTTCATTGACCAAGTCCTAGACAATTTGGCTAGTAAGAAATATTTTTCTTTCTTGGATGGGTTTAGTGGGTATAATCAAATTAGTATTGCCCTTACTAATCAGGATAAGACTACTTTTACGTGCCCTTGGGGTACATTCACTTACAGAGTCTTACCTTTTGGGCTTTGTAATGCCCCTGCTACATTTCAATGGTAGTCTTGGCCATTTTTGTAGATCTTGCTAACGACTGTGTTGAGGTTTACATGGATGATTTCACTGTCCATGGATCCACTTTTGAAGAATCTTTGAATAATCTTGAGAAAGTACTCAGTCGATGTGAACAACACCAACTATCTCTGAGTCATGAAAAATGTCTAATGATGGTTGATCAAGGAATTGTCTTAGGTCACCATGTTTCAGCCCAAGGTATACAGGTGGATCCCAAAAAGATATCAGTCATCACCCAATTACCTACACCAGCTAATCAGACTGACATCAAAATTTTCCTTGCCATGCAGGTTATTACCACCGATTCATAAAATATTTTAGCAAAATTTTCACCCCAATGTTTTCATTGCTAACCAAAGATTGTGTTTTTGAATGGTCTCCTCAGTGTCAACAGGCATTTGATTCTATCAAAGAAAAGCTGACAACAACCCCTGTCTTACGTGGCCCTAACTAGGGACAACCTTTCCATATCCACACTGATGCTTCTAATACAGCCATGGGCACTATCCTTGGACAAAAAGACTCAGAAGATCATATGTATGTAATTTATTTTATCAGCAAAAATCTGACTCCTACGGAAAAGAATTACACTACTACGAAAAAGAGTTTTTGGTTGTTGTCTATGCTTTGAATAAATTTCATCATTACATCACTGGATATAAAAAATTTGTTTACACTGACCACTCTGCCATTCGATATTTGATGAACAAACCAGTGGTTGGCGGAAGGCTCATTCACTGGTTACTCTTGTTGCAAGAATTCAATCTCACTATTATAGATAAGCCTAGGAAATCTAACGTTGTTGCTGACTTTCTTTCTAGAATAAATGTTTCAGGTGATGATGAAGCAGTCCAAGACCAATTTCCCGATGAACACTTGTTTTCTATCTCTACTAAGACTCCCTGGTTCACTGATCTCATGAATTATTTAACAACAGGGAAGTTTCCTACCTATTTTACTCATAAGGAAAGAAGGTGATTGGTTAGAAATAGTGCAACATATAAATGGTGTAATGATTCTTATTTAAATGTTGTCCTGACATGGTTCTTCGTAGGTGTGTTCGAGAGGATGAGGTACATGACATACTGCGAGCATGTCATGATGAGCTAGAGGTGGACATTATTCAATGAAATGAACAATTCACAAGATCCTTGGAGTAGGGTACTATTGGCCTTCCCTCCATAAGACTGTCAAAAAGTATGTGTGGTAGTGTGATGCATGCCAACGAATGGGAAAACCTACACTTTCTATGGAAATGCCTCTTAATCCTCAGTTGGTTCTAGGACCATTTGAGAAATGGGGTATTGATTTTGTTGGACCATTTGATCCTCCATCTTTCGGGAAGGAGTATCTCTTGGTATGCATGGACTATGTCACCAAATGGGCTGAAGTTCAAGCATTGGCATCTACCAATGAAGATGTTGTTGCTGATTTTCTCTACAACCGATATTGCTTGTGATTTGGAGCACCAAGGGCCATTGTATCTGATCAAGGTCCTCAATTTGTTTCAAATATGATTGAAGCTTTCTTGAAATCTACATAATCAGGCACCGAAATCATCACCATATCACCCCCAATCCAATGGGCAAGTGGAGGTAACCAATCGAGAACTCAAGAATATTCTAACTAAGGTGGTCAATGCCGATAGAAAGAATTGGGTACCAAAGCTTCCTGAGGCCATCTGGGCCTACAACATGACCTGGAAAACAACTACTGGTTTTTCTCCCTATGAGTTGGTCTTTGGGAAGAAGCCACTATTACCTGTTGAGTTCGAGTTGCACACCTGGTGAACAACATTGGAAGTTGGGATTGATTTGGATGAAGCACAACGTGAATGAGTGTTGCAGTTGAATGAATTAGATGAAATGCGGATGGAGGCACAACAATAGACATAAAATTCTACAACATCAGCAGAAAACTTGGCATGATGCTCACATCAAAAAAAGGACATTTCATGAGGGACAATGGGTTTTACTCTTTGATTCCCGCTATCAACAGTTTAAAGGCAAGTTGCATACATGTTGGTTAGGTCCCTATCAGGTAAATCAAGTGTTTGATAATGGCTCTGTTTGATTGATACCGATTGATGGAGACAAACAGACTCTTCTGGTGAATGGGCATAGGCTCCGAGTTTATCACCAACCACTGGATAAGAAGACTTTCACCGATGACATTCTGTTACGAATAGACATGCATGCTGAGGAGGCTCTTTTGCCTCTCAAGCATGGAGTAATCAATCTCTTACAAATTCAATAAAGGAAGATGATCCTTCATTCAATCTTCTTCCCTTAGTTAGCAGTTTTTTATTGTAATTTCCAATAAATGCAGGAATTTTCATTATTTCTACTACCGCTAATCACGTTTCATCCCAAATTATAGGGCGTAGGAATCTATGGATATCAGCTGACTAAATGTGGCATGGGTAAGTGCATTTTAACTTGCTAATGATATTTCTATGCAAAACATTTCCCCATGTATGCATTTTTCATTATTACGCCATCATGAAATGATTGCTATGGTCATTCGGATCTCTTTCCAAATCCGCTCTATGAATGATGGCATAAAAGGAGTAATGGCTCATAATCACCACATGCCTTGATGTGTCACACTCTCCAACATCGGATAGGTGGTGCTCACTCCTCAACCATGGGATATGTGCCACCGCAAAAATCTTAATCTCACACGGGTGGCCGGTCTCATCACTATTTTTCCACCATCACCTTCGCTTGATGTTGCGCTACCCAAGGAATATGGTGTCATTTGAAATTTAATGCTTCTACAACTACTTCTTCCCATTGTTGTATGCACATCAAACATGACTGGTTTTATCAGACACTAGACGGGAAGTGGAAGAGACACTCTACTCTGGTTTTTTCTACTACCAGTATTTCTCACTTTTGGCTTCAGCATGGGACCGCGAAAGACATCAAAACCTACTTCACCAAACACCTTACTCCGAATGCCACCCTTTCACATAGTATTTCATGATTTTGGATGGCTGGATTTCATTCGGAAATTTGAAGGTTTCGATGAGGGCATTGTGGAAGAGTTCTTGAACAATTTTGAGTCCACCTATTTCGCAAGTTGGTGGAAGATGAGTTGAAATTACTAGTCAGGTCATTTCTGACCTATCTGGCCTACCAAACTTTGGTTTAAAGGTTATGACAAATGCCCCTTTACAAATTTTGATTGCTTAGTTTCACGACAAAGGAGAGGCACTCCCGAGGTCATCCTGACTCCATTGGGTGTCCAGAAGGGTGTTAAGTGGACAAGTTTACCTAGAATCTGGGTGAGATTGTGAAATGGGTCAACCAATATTTCATATGCGATGGTCAAGCCTCTGTTCTGGTGGTGATGCACTCAAAATGCTCATTCACCTTAAAAAGGGACATGTCAACCAGCCCTTCGGGTAAATCTGCCAGAGTACCTCACAGACTCCATCATTAAAGTATGCCAGAAACACCGGTCCAATGGAGGAAAGTCTATGATTAAACACCCGGGGTTGATTCATCTGTTGTGTTCACACCAAGTCTTCTTTAGACCAAAGCGGAGGCTCGAGGGACTGTGCTAGTGGTGAAGGGTCCAGGCCAAAGAAATTAAAATCTGGTCTCTCTTCTACACCTTGGTCTACCCTTGCATCGGGCCCTTGCCCTTCACATAGCCAAGTAGGGTAATGATGTTCCTGAGCATGTAGACACAGTTGGTACTCCTGAGGGTCCATCCCCATCCATTTTTGATTCAAAAGGAAAGTGTGCCATGGCCCCATCTTCCTCCATGCAACTACGGTCCCATGGCTTAGCTCATTTTTTTGCAGACAGTGGTTTCCAATCGGAGTCCTTGCTTGATGATACCGCCCACATTCGGGAGGAACTGCATAAGGAGGATGACCCAACTACTCCATCATCTTGTTGTTCATCATCTACGGAAATTCACATTGTGACTCCTGAAATGCTTGACACCCAAGTGGCACCTTCTCACAACTATCTGGAGGAAATCACACTGCTAAAATCTCAGTTACAAGGTATGGAAGAAACCAACCTTTTATTACAAGTTGAATTTACACAAAAGACAGTAGAAAAATTCGGGAGATTGCTGCCCTACAGCTTGAAGTGAGTTGTTTAAAGTGACAACATGTGATAAGAGTCTTACCCTCTTAAATAGTTTCCAATAGTTTTCCCTTCAGAAAGGGAATTGGGAAGGAAAATCAAAAATTAAAAAAGGAAAAAGAATCTATAGAAGAGGAAAACAAAAAGTAACATCTATTTTAGACTTTTCTGTCCTTTGGCCATCAAACTACTGTCCTGTAGGAAACCCTCCTCAGTCTACAACATGTATGTCCAAGAACAATTTTATTCTTAGCAGTTATTTCAATTGTGTTCTCAAGCCCCTCATGAAATTCCCAATGGCCCTAGTTTTTATCAGTTTACAAGTGCAAGACTCTAAATTCAAAATTTGCTCTGTGAATTTTATCTACATAACATGATAGTGACCAATGTCCCTGATTTCTTAATCAACCTATTTGTGGGTGATTTTCAAATTAAAGCCTTTCATCTAGATATTGCGGAATCGATAATTTGGGGGCAAATAAAATGGATAGTTTCAATAACACTGCTCAGTCCATCGATTTCACATTCACCCAACTCATCATACAGATGTCACCCTATGGAAATTTTTTTGATCATTTTACTATCAGCAAGGGTTGGGGTGAATACTTCTCAGATTTTGCTTCAGTGTGTTATTGATTTTGAAAATTACAGTCAGAGAATTTTGGGCTGCTTGGCAAGCTTGTGATAGGAGATGGGATACTTTAAGCCTACCTTTGAAACGTAGGGAGGTTCTCTCTCCCCAGAACTTGAGCTGGAGCATGCACAGGGGTGATGCCCTCATCACCATTATCAAACAAACTATAGAGAAAACCAGCCAAGAATAATACACTGATGAATGGGCAGGCCTCCAAGTACGGCCACCACTCCTCTTGAGCCCTCTCACTACCTGGCAGAACAATGCAACACAGTCCCATGATAGTTTCACTACCTGGGTGGAAATTACCTCCAATACTTAGGGCTGCAAGAATACCACAAAGCAATACACTGATCAATTCAAGGAGTATGACATGGCTGAACAACTTGGAAGGTGAGTAGGGCGCAAATGAGTTGCATTGGGACATGCAACAGGTAAAGAGGGGAAAATGATGAGTGCATTGTTTGGCTCATTAATATCATTTCTTCAGATAGGAAATACTCTTTGTGATATGACTTATTAGTATATGGGGATGTTTTGTAGTTATATCTTAGTAGGTTTGATGCATTTTCCTTGCTATTGTTTATGAAAACCGATTATCACATGAACCTCCTACTAACTATCTTTGTGAGATCAAACATGATGATGTGTGCAGGGAATGATGGAAGTTTACTGGTGGATAAGAAGCCCGAGTTCGAAGCATGCGGCTGAAGACTGTTTCCATCGAATTGACCTATTAGCTTGGGCTTGATTCTAATGGCCCGTAGGAATCTATGTGTTTTAATTGATATTTGATGGACAATGTTTAATGCCACCTGATATGGTGGATCTTGTAACCAACATTATCTATATGAAGACTTCGTCTTCAGAACTTGGTAGTACCACTTTTTGATTATTGAAGGAGATTATCTGCATACAGTTCTAGATATCTTTATGTGTTATGAACTTATTTCTAAGTTAATGAAAGCCACGACATTTTGAGAATCAGAAGTTGTTAATCCCTCTATCCCGAGGAAGAGCAAGGGCCCACTCAACCGAGGAGATACGAGGTTACTTTGAGTTCATGCATACAATTCTTTGATTAGATTTACTGCAATTATCATTTGATAAGTCTTACATGCATGCTTTGATTAACTATATTTGCTTTCTCCATTACTTCTTTCACTTAGAATAGATGCTTTTGTTATGTAAATCTAGTTAATGAATAGTCTTGCTTTCTAGCTAAAAGTTCCATTTATTCAGTTGTGATTTAATTTGTTAAGAATAAGTGTGTGCGTATTTTATTTTACAATAGAAGATTAGTTGCTAAAATTCCTTTCATTGCAAATAGTTAATTCCATAGACTTGTATTTAATTTCCATAGATTTTAACTGCATTTCCATAGAATAGTCACTAAAACTAAGCAACCCCCCAACAAACCCAATGTATAACCGGTTCTCCTAGACTCCATTGCATATTGCCTAGGACATAGCCCTGTTTAGAATGACACTCGACAAAGATTATGTTAGTTAAATGATTGAAGAATACAATGACACCCATCAAAGTATATTTTGTGAACCACTTCATGGGCAAGGGATCCTCTTGCATATACTCCCAGAACAAACATTTTGACCCATTGGGAACTCCGATTTGTGAAAGAAAATTATGAGGATAACATTGCCAAATAGATTTTCATTCTTGTTATCCGTTAAATTGATATGGTCCCCTCGATATTGGGAGAACCAACTCCAAAGCCATTTATTTCTCTATTGTGTTGGTGTGGTGATTATAGTCACACACAGTCATCTTTCTTAGGTTTGATTCCCATTCTTTTCCTAGCAACACCCTATCTGGGTACTACATTTCTGCGTACCATTCTTCATTTGTGCTTGCAACGACATCCATTTGCTTCCCCTTACCCTTGCCCTTCTGCTTCTTTGGTGAGATGGTTGCTTTCTTTGGTGCCATTATTCTAGTTAGGTTATCACTTCAAGTGTATTTTCCTTTCTCTTCTCTACCACTCTATCCATCCCCAAGCTCAATATTTGTGGAAAAATCCTTCTAATTATATGCCTTAATTGTCAAATCCCAACTAGAAAACCCTTCCACAAGATGGCACTTGCTTACTCAACTTCTCCATGCCCGTGTACTCCTTTCCTACTTGTTTGCAAATTTACCCTAGTTATGCACTTCAGATCTCTCAAATAATTCCTTTGACACAAATATCTTGCTTTGGATGCCCTAGTTTGTGAGAGCTTTCTTTTTCATAATCAAAATTCAAATAATGAAGTGCTCGACCTTTTATTTATAGTTTTTCTCTTTTCCCAACATTAAATGCTCTCTCACCTACCACCGTACTTTGACCTTAAATGTGGATTTTTCCACTAATCCAATCTTGAGCGCTTTGTCCCACATGCCATATCTTGTGTGCAAACCCCTTTACAAACTTCTAGTGTGCAAAAATCCAATGCGAGTGAAGCCTTTTACGCATGCTTTCATAGCGCTAAAGGCACTTCTTCTATCCTTTTCCTTATTTTTCCCTCGCCTACCTCATGTTGTTCCTATGCTCTTCCTTTTTCTATACGTGGTTTCTTCAAGGCTTTCTTGACACCAACCATTTACGTTCATCTCTTCTTTACGTGCCTATTACCCTTATGCACCTTTAGTTCTTTAACCGGGCCATTCACCATAACTTCTCTAGTTGTTTCAACTTGTATTATAGGCCTATACTCCGTATCACTCCACCCCACAATAAAACAGATGCGTGGTCCTCTGCACATGCACAAACTTCAAAAAGTAATGTGGTTACCAGTGCCTAAGGTGCAAAACAAACAATAGAACAAATGATGAGAAAAGGAAACACAGAAAAGGAAATTACATAAAGGGAAACCTAAACTATCTAGTGACACGGCCTTATTTACAAACACCAAGAAGACTTATTTATAGTAGGGCTTTAGCCTACTCCCATTGAAGTGACCTAGTAATCTTGTCCCATCCAGCACTTGTAACTGGAAAGCACTTTGAATCAAGAATGTATGATATGAGGTAAGGTCCCAACCAATGGAATTTCAACTTCCTAGGATGGCGCAGATACTTGGAATCATACAATAACACCAACTGCCCAACCTCAAACTTCTTATTCTTGATATGACAATCATGCCATGCTTTTTGTCTTGATTTTTCTATCTTTTGACTCCACCTAGCAAGTGATCACCTTTCGTCCAACTGCATTAATTTATCAATTCTTTCTTCCAGCGCTTGCTCATCGGCTAAACCTCCTATGTGCACTATACACAACGAAGGTAACATGAATTCAATTGGTAAAACAACCTCCGCACCAAACACCAATTGAAATGGTGTGGCCTTGTTCAACATTTTATAGGTTGTCCTGTATGCCCATAGGATGGATGATACCTTATCATCCCAATCCTATCTTTTGACGTCATAGATACTAGTTAACGTATGACTTAGTATTTTGTTAAATTCCTCAGTAGTCCCATTTGCTTGTGGGTGATATGGGGTAGTATTATGATGGGTCACCATAAATTCTACCAACAGGATCCTAACTGTTTCATTGAGGAAGTGTGTACCCCTATCGCTTGTTAAACTTAAAGGGCAACAATATCTGCTAATTATATTTTCCCATAAGAGTCTAGCAACTTTTACCATGATGAAATCCTTTGTAGGTGATGCCTCTACCCACCGTGTTAAATAATCAATGCAAGTGATGATATACCATGAACCATTCCTTCACGTCATTGGTGAGATTGGTCCTACAAATTTGATAGCCCATTTCTCAAATGGTTCTATGATGGCTATTGATCGTAAGGGCATTTCATCCCTCTTTTCAGGTTTTCCAAGGTGCTAGCAATGGTCATAGGCCTTGTAAAACTCAATACAATCTTGGTAAATGGATTCCCACCAAATCCCTATGAGAAGAATCTTTCATGTGGTTGCATTTCCCACATAGTGTCCTCCTGCAATCCCACCATGCACTTCTTCCATAATTGCAATGCACTCATGTTATAGCACGCATCGGCACAAAACATCATCATGGCCTAATTTGTATAGATCTCCATTAATAAGCATGTAGGGTGTGGCACATATATCCAACTTCTTTCTTTCCACAACCCTCATCCCTTATGGTGCCACACCTATCTTTAAGAACACTGCGATATCTTCCAAGTCTGAGGGTGTGTGCCATAATCTAAATAGTTTTACGTCTGACATGGTATCCTCAATGATTTGCATGTCCTCTCTTGAATCAATCCTTGACAAGTGATCAGACCCTAAATTATTCTTTCCTGGCTTTACCACCACCATAAATTCAAATTCCTAAAATTAGAGGACCCAAAAACATATGCAGCCTTGCAGAATGGGTTTGTTGACTAAGTATTTTAATGTCATGTGATCTGTGTAGAATATGAAGGGCATTGCCAATAGATACTACCTGAATTTATGTAGCACATAGATCATTGAAAATTCTTCACACTTAGTAGTTGTGTAATTCTACTTTGCTGGTGTCAATTTCCTACTTACAAAGCTCAAGGGATGATCGACAATTCCTTCGTCAGGTTGTGCTAGTACTGCCCCCATTGTTGTCCCTGAGGCATCCACGTGCACATGGAAAGGCTTATCCCAAGAAGGGAAACATAATATGGGTGTCGTTACGAGCCTTTCCTTTAAAGTGTCAAATGCCTTTTGTTGCACCTCTCCCCAATGAAAGGCACTTTTATGTTTCAACAATTCTTCTAAGGGCGGGAAATTTTGGCATACCCCTTAATGAACTTCCTATAATATCCTGTGTGTCCAAGGAATATGCACACGGCACTTTGGTTGGTAGCTCCCCAAACCCACAATGACTGCAACTTTGGTGGGATCTACTAGTAAGAATTCTTTGTATATGATTTTCCCTAATAAGGTTCCAAATGGGGTAGCAAAGACACACTTCTTGATGTTGAGGGATATCCTCAACTGTCAACACCTTTCAAACATTAGTCTCAAGTTATCACAATGGTCCTTGATGAGACCATATATAGTCTAATCATCCAAATAGACTGAAGAAATTTGTGGATGAATTCCTGGAAGGCTTGCACTATAATGCGTGAGAACACAACAGGCGCATTCTTCAACCCAAAAGGCATGACTGTGTAGGAAAAAATTCCCCATTCAGTGGCAAAAGTTGTCTTTCTCTAGTCTTCCTTTGCAATCCGTACCTAGTGGTACCTTGAGAACCCATCCATGAAGGAGTAGGCTTTGCGCCCGGCCACTAAAATTTCTTCATAAACGGGGTAGGGAAAGGATCAATGACACATACTACATTTAGGTCCCTGTATTCAACATAAATCCTGATCCTCCTATCCTTCTTGATGTTGATGACCATCGGGCTTATCTATTCTGACTGTTCAATCACCTCAATGATACTTGACGCTATCATTTTTTCTATCTCTTCCTTAACCCGTACGCACAAATTTGGATTCATCCAATAAGGTCTCTTTTGAATCGGGTGTGCACCTTTTTAACTTGATCTTCATTTCTCCCAAGGAATGGTGGATGCCTTTGAGTTCATGGTACCCATGAGGGAACAAATCTTGGAATTCGTGTAATAGATCAATGATCTTTGAAACTTCTTTTTGACCAATAGTCACCGATGATAGCCTCCTTAGGTTCAGCCTCCATCCCAATGTTAACCTTCTTTGTCTTCAAAGGCTCATGGTAGGCATGTGCTTGCTCATCAACGCTGTCAATGACCTCACATGTACCCTCCGAATGATCAACATCCAATGTCTCCATCTCTTCCCCATCTATGACATAGACCAATTTTCCTTTTTCTTTTTCCATACGCACTCAAAATGTACTTCCTCTGATTCTTCCTCATAGAGGTGCATCTCCATATCAAGCTTTTCTAGTAATTCCAGTAGCCTATCCTTAGCCATGGCACTATCTCCCACTGTAAGGTGCTTGATTGTTTGCAACGCCTTATCCACTGATGGTTTGGTGCTTCTATACTCAAATGCTTGAATGAGGTCAACCACCAACTCTTTCCAATTACCTATTTGATGACACATCTTTGAATGAATGTACCATGCACACGCACAACCTTGCAAGGTGGAATACAACTTGTGTACCCATAATGAAGGTGGTAATGCTTCCACACTTCCCATCCAGGATTCCTCACATGCTTGGATATGAAATGAAGTGGTTTCTTTCCCATGGTAGTCTTGTATAGCCATGGGTGTGTTGCTTCTTGAAAACCTTACAGAGAGCGTGATTCTTACCTCGTGCCACTCCAGGAGGTTCTCCCAATGTGTAGCCCACCAACATGTTGTAGTCCCGAGTAGGTTATAGCTGAGCATTATTCTTGTCATCCTCATTTCTCCACTGAGCTTCCATTTCCTATAAGAAAATCTCAGGAAATGCTCCTCTCGAGTAGCTAGGAAACTTCTTTCCTCCTAGGTGCTTGACTGAGTGCACCTTTTTCACCCTTGTTATCGGTTATTTTAATTGTCACCTAATTAACTCATAGGTCCCATGTGCCCAATTATCACATACCATGCTAGTGGTATCACTCACAGACCAAGTGTCTTCGAACTGTATGACCCCCTATGTGGGGTGAATTACCTCAGGATCTCTGATGGAGCACATGTAGATTCTATCAAGGACTTCTTCTCCCAATAGCTCTATGTAGGGTGCTGACTTCCCATCTGTCAAAGGGATGAACACCTATTCTTCCATTTTTTAAAACAAATATATCCTTTGTTAAACCTTAAGTTAGCATTATTCTTGTAACACCATGGGTGCCCAAGTAATGCTGGAAATTTTTCTGCCTTAGTGAGCACTAAGAATTTGAAGTCTCTAGTGAATTTTGCCCCTTGAATGGTGATAACTACATCCTTCATGACTCCAATGGGCATTTTATTAGTCTCATTCGCCATATAAAACACATTTGAAGATGGCTGCAATGTGGGCATTCCCATCTTATGCCAGACATCTAAGGTAAGAACATTCACCTCTGCTCCCATGTTGATGAGGATATTTCTTAGAATCCATCCATCAACAACTACATTCAGAGTAATCTCTTTGTCATAGTCAAGGTTGTGTGGAGAAAGGTTTACGTGCAAAACCTATCTCTCGCATTCTACTCGTGCATGGTACCTTCTCCCTCAGCCATTTCCCAGCAAGGGAATAATATTCTCTTACCTCAACATTTTACATATTTATTTGACCTCATCTAGGTCATTCCTTGGAACCTCGTTATCCTTCCGCTGCCCTACCTACCTTGATTGCTCCTTGAGACACTATATCTCCCCTTGTAAACTCCAAATCATGTCCATAGTCTCCTGGTATACTTCTTTCTGATGGGAAGGGTCCAGGTACTTTCCATGTAGTACCTCCTCTCTAGAAACTAGTGTCCTTGGTCTTGGCATCTCCCTAGTGCGCGTGGCCTCTGCATGCTTGTCACCAATACTGGGTTCTAGTTCTAACTCATGCGCCACTCTTAGCATCCATTATGAATCGACCTTTTTGATGCTCACCATAGTAGTGCCCTTATCTTTCTGGTGCTGCTTGGTTCATATGCTCATAGAGTTCTAGACACTCTTCATACTTGTGCTTCTTCCCACACCACAAGCATTGTAATAGATCAAGACACTCGCATTTATAATGCTTTGTAGATCCACAATTATAACATGTTCCCCATGAGAACTCACTTCTCCCTCCATTACGATTACCATGACCATGAACTCCTCCACAAAAACATATTCCACACACCCTCCATCTCGTGTGCCCTTTATTACGTCCATCATCATCCTTAGAACTGCCAATAAGGCTAGTCTGGCATACACCCAGATCAATAGCATGATGGATCTGATCAATCAGTTTGCAATCCTTGGTGTCATGGTTTGTAGAGGTGCATATCTTGTATTAGTAAGAAACATTCTTATGGATTTCTCGTTAGAGTAGAGAGCATCTACTTATATCATGATCTCCGTGGTAGATCTCACATTCTACTGTCATAGTGCACACCGAATTTCGAGGGAAACTATCCTTTGCATGACCCTCCACTTCATAGTTTGTACACCAAAGCCTACTACAAACCTCATGCGCTAAGTTTACAGAGAGATTCTCTAATTTCTTGGCCATTGCAGAAATTTGGGCCTCCAAAAATGGACTAACACTAGTATCCACACTCCCAACAACTTCAGCGTGTAAGGCAGCCTCTAAATCCTCGTGTGGGTCAGTGAACATTTTATGTGACAATGCCCTCCTAAATGGAGTGATCAACCCTCTAACAAACCATTGAGCATGCTTTGTTAGGGGTGAATGTCATATGATAGTTTGGACATGAGAGTTTTAAACCGTACATCATACTCCCGCACACTCTCTTCCATTCCCTGTTGGATCTCCTTCAAGGCGCTGATGCTCTTTTGCTCAAACTCTAGAATATAAAACTCTACAAGGACATATTTTGTCAACATTGTATAATCCAACATCATTTAATGGGGTTATACTTCATATACTAGCTATGCGTGCACCCTTGTAATGTAGTTGTAAATTGGCTTTCCTTCCACTCTAGGCTAGTGATCCCTTTCACGCGCCATAGTAACTCGCACTTATGCACATGCTCTGCAGCATATTCAATACCCCTATAGTCTGGTAAGTGTAAAGACATTTCAAAAACACTTGGGGGTGGCTAGGGTCCTTGTCCTCCCGATCCAGAGCCTTGGTTTCCTCTCGGTGTTTCCTCCATTGTTCCCTCCACCAGATCCACTGGGTCCACTAGGTCCTATTCCTCCGACCCACCGTATTCACCGTCCTAATCCTCCTGACCCACTAGATCCACTAGATCCACCAGGTCTTACAGTGGTCGCACCAAGGGTTCCCAATGTTCCACTGAACTACCTACCGATGGTCTGTGATAATGTCCCACTACCAATAGTGTTCCCCACGCCACTCCCAGATGCGAGACTAAAGGCTTGTGTATCCGCACTTTTCCCAAAAATTCCTCCAAACACTGGAATGGTATGTGCAGCCATAGAAGTCCCAAATGAGAAATTATATCTCCTAGGCGCAGATCAGTCACTTCCACTAATACCAATTGGGTTAACAATACTCTTCCCTTGATATGAAAAACTAAGTGTCATGGATAAGTTGTCGGGTGGGTTTAGATGCACACCAATGGCTCTTCTTTCTCCACGTAGAGAAATATCATCGAAGTTAAAGGGGATTCTCTTATACGTTTTCCAAGATGGGGTAGTATAGACTTCTTAGGCTCCATGTCCTCCACGTGAATTTCAACACCCTCTCACAATGTCTCCCTCCATAGATCCATCACACATGATACCTCACATTGTCTTGTCATCTCCCTTTCATGAGATTTATTAGACTTGAGTCCTCTCTCCTCCCTTTCCTTTTCGGTCATAATTTCCTTCATCTTCCTCCACCCTAGCTTCCTTTCCCAAAGGTGCTCGAGAGAGCTTAGTCACCATGGGGAATGCTTATAAACTCAAAGTAACAACCAAGATCTTCATATCCAGAGGAATAACATGAAAAATGATCCTCTAGGATCCCTCAAAAACTCAAAATCAGTGATCTCTAGGAAATAATACGTCGAAATAGCATATTCCAAAGTATAACTAGTCAACACCCTCTTATACTAGTGATCAATAACACGTGTACACGTTAGATCTAAATCATGCAGCCTCTGATAATCTTAGGTCCACACACATGATGTATAGAACCAACTTGATCTAGAGGTGTATGCTGAGAGCCATTCATATAGCTCTACTGGGAAGCAACAAAAGAATGTCTCATACAGCTCATTGTATAGGTTCTCTTTTACCCGTCCACGCATACTAAACTCGGGTGTAATGTTGAATATTTGAGAAAAATCATCCTTCATGCTCTTGAACCACGTTTAAACACTTTGTAAATTTAGGCATTATGTCATTACACATCGAGAAAGACAAAAACGTATGCCATTTCTCACAATATTTTCAAAAAGAGGTACCGGCAATGGAACCAAGATGTATTCATTCTTAAGCCCTTCTCAAAGAACAATGAAATCCCATGCACCTTTGGCATATCACCCAATAGGCGTTGGGCACTCATCTAAGGCATGCGAGGGCACCGAGTCCCTCCTTTATGTGAGTTGTGTGAGAATGCATTATTTACGATAGAAACTTAAGTGAACAGATTGAAAGGGAACCATACATTCATCTTAGAGATCAGAACGAATTCTAAACCAATGTGTTCATTTATATAAGGAAAACATTATAGAACATAGATCTGAATCATAACAAAAAATAAATGCACAGGGGTTTACACCCACTCATATGAAATATACATATAACCATGTAGTAGAACTGGAACCACACATATATTCATATTAAGCATGTTGATAACCATATTACAATAACTCAGGAAATCATAGATTCATATGATAATGTAGATCAATATCATGCATCAAAACTAGACTTAGGCCCTTCATAGTACAAAGAAAAATGTTCAAACCCATCCCCTTAGTACAACGTACTCCTACAAATCCTCTAAACCCAACCTATGGATCTCTCACAGTATTCCTGCATGGCTTCACCTCTTTTTCTTTCTATATATTTTCCTCTAGTGGGTGCTTGTATTTATATCCTTTCTCAACATCTTCAAGCCTTCATGGGAGTTGTAGATCCATTTCCAAGTGTCCAAGGTGGTCCTCCATGGGAGCATGCTTCTTCAGATCGAGATCTCCACTCTTTACAATGATGGCCTTCTAGAATCTTCCATCACAAGGTATATTCCTTCCATGGGCACCAAAGCTAGCACCTTATCCATTCTGCATGCACAGTTGGGTCACGCTTTTCTCATGTTCTATCTGATACGCCAAATATGGCTAAGTCCCAAAACCTTTTCTCTGCCTTGCGCACTTTCTCCTTGTGTGCCCATCTTTAAATAGGCCTTGTGTGCCCGCGCACCTTGTTTTACTTGGCCAATATTTTAGGGGCCCAACAAGAACCATGAAAACACAAGAATGGTGGGATAAAAGTGTGGTTTCAGATCAAATCAAGCACTCAACCACTTCACCAATTTGAATATAATTTTGAGCAGCATCATCCTTTTACATTGGTGATTTGATGGCATGTGGTTGGAGAAATATCAGAACCCATTCCTCAACCTAAAAATTCTATGGCGATTGATCCTTGGTGTGGGTGGGTGGTTGATTTCATTAATCAATATGTGTGATCATTCTCTTTTCCCCCTTTTCTCTCTTCCTTTCACACTCTCTTATAAATATAAGTGATTTTTCACATTTGAAGGGTTCTTCATTGTAGGGTTTGGATATTTGCTTTAGATTTTTACATTTTCCATGCCTTTAGACCTCTGTAATTGCATTTCGCAAATTTTGCAAACCTTTTCTCTGTAAATGCAAGTGAAAATTATTTAAGTGATATGTAACTGTGGTTCATTCCTTTAAATGTTTTGTATTTGATGTGAATCTCTTTCCCTCTTACTTTCCTTTTGGATATATTCACTTATCTCTCATAAAAATCTATGTTTTTATTTGATTCTTGCATATGTGGTTGTATTTGTGTCTCTACAAGTCAAATTTGAACCCTATTTTAGATTTGGTGCATCACCTTCTTTCATTTTAGATAATTTGTTTCCCTCTCAACCATGGATCTTGCATATTTATAGTTTTAATTTAGTTTAGTTACATTTTGAAGTTGACAGGTTAGTTTGTAGTGGGCTAAGATAGAAGGAACCAACATTCTCTGGAGCTTTGTCTCAAGGCGCAAGGTCTAACACTTGGAGACAATCCTATGTTAGCCAAAAGTATCGATCTACCATGATCAAATCCTAACAGGGTTCATTTTAAGACCCCCCAAAAATTATTACATAATGGGTGGCGAATTTCTGAAATTGACTTTCAAATGATGGTGAAACTTTGAAAAATTGATTAATGGAAAAGGTGAATTTATAGGGATTTTTTTAAACAATTTTGTACGCTTTAGTTGGGTGTTGGATGAAAATCTTAGTTTTGTTGGATGGGATTCCTATTGGAGGATGTTGTGCTAATTGTCGGCCATCCAACTTAGATTGACAGATGCCTATTATGGTTAGACACCCATCACACGTGTATTGGATGGAACCCATTGGAGTGGATGGATGATTCTGAAGACTACCGTCTAACCTATATTGAATGTCCATCCCATAAAGGTTGAACAGTCATCATTTCCTTCTTGGACGGTCATCGTTTTCTTGTTACATGACCAACATTTACTTATTGGATGGTTGTTGTTTTCTTGGGCGTCTCATCATATATTCTTATTGGATGGAACCCTCGGTATCCTAACTTAGTTGGACGACTATCTCGGTGTGGTTGGATAGTTCGGCTCAAGAATTTAGATGGTTTCCTCATGTTTGATGACATTAGATGGATTGCGTTGGTCATCCATATTGATTTTGTTTGTTGGATGGCTAGTGGGGCCGACCACTTATTGACACTTGGATGGGAAGGTTTTTGACATGCCTCAAAATTTTCCACCAATCATTTGTCTCCACGTGTCTAATGTCATGATCCTAAGACCTATATATACCCATACGAGGTTCATTTATTCACTTTTTCCACCACAAATCCATAGCTCTCTAAGCTCTCCAATTTTCTCCTAGACCAACATGCACCTAGACTCTAGTACCTATAGTCTTTCCATTTCCCCTCCCTCTCCTGCAACCACCTTTGGCCTAGCGAAATTTCCAAACCTTTCAAAAATGGTCAGCACCTCTATTACTCCCGCCACTCCTTCCAAATTCTAGTACAAAAATCTCATGTTCCCTCATATCACAATGCTCCCAAAACTAAAAGACACACCAAAGGAATGGATGAAAAATCATAATTCACGGGGATTGTCCACATGCCCTAATTTGATATAGGTACTTCCATCCTCGATCACCTACTGAATTTTTACATCTAGAAACATGCACAATTTTTCATTCCCCTTATGGATCGTATAATATTTTTCACTTTGTGGATCCTATAGACATCCATTGGTTAACTAGGTTACCTTTCTAAAACTATTCGCTCACGACTAAAAAAGTGGTGCTTACTGATGAAGACAAAAAAAATGGAGTCTCATTACAATGTGCAAGTTGATGGTAAGTTCAATATTATTTTCAATTGTTTGTTTTCCTAATATTACTTGACTGTCAAGAATCTAACATATCTTGTATCTTGTTGCAGCTCCTGTTAATCATTCTAAAAGAGGCCTTATTATACAAGGCATTACAAAAAAATTATTTCATGCAGTGATATCTCTATTTCAAGCTAGGATTGTGTTGTAGGGTAGATCCACAGACATTCCTCTTTGGGTAGTTCAATATATATTTCATACACTTACATGGTAGTAATTCAATTGGTGCACATATTTTCCAATTGAATTAAAACATATGTAAACAATTCCCTTGCTAGTATGAATATAATCATTAAATCCAAGATTATTTTCTCTTATTCCAATTATCTACTTGCATTCTATCAAGAATCTTTCCACCAATTACAAAATGGACAAATTACGACTACAATTAATGAAAAAATGATTGGTCTCTCACTTGAAGAACAACAGGTAACAATTAATTTTCACATTATATCGATTAATTATTTTTGAATGCAATACTAATAGTAATTTTATCTTTTGCAGAGAAGAATTATGGCTGCAATATCTCATAAGGAAGCTATTTCTTGGGGTAAATCCTCGTAAGGTCTCTGCTAATTATGATATGGATTCGGTGAAATCAACCCCAATACAATTTTCTCATCAAAAAATAGCTAAGGGTTCGATAGATCCACCACTCCTATCTTCTATGCCATCACACTTCTCTACAGGTATAAACATTATTATTTATTGTTTATAATAATTAATTAAGCTACTAGAAGGAACTATAAACAAGTTATCTATTCTATAAGTGATAGAATACTTTAATATTTCTACATGTTTTGTTTTTAGAAACTTCCGAGCTCGATGGAATAGATCAAAATCATTCTCAATGTCAAGATCGATTCTTCACCTCTCCAAGCATGCAAGGTATTGTATAATTAATAATATTTAGCATATTTTATTTACTTGCAAATATTTTATTGATTAGTTTTCTAATACATTACAGTTTTCTTCTTGTAGTGAATAGACCTTCACAAGATTACAAAAATGCCTCCAAGATCTATCGACATGCACTATAAAAACAACAAGAAAATTTGCGGAGTAAGAAATAAGGTTTCCTGTAGACTCTGTAGGAATAGTTTATCTAGTAACCTCTGAATTTCCTTGTTTTTCACTATGTGGTGTCTTCAACATGACTAACACCCATAGTTTGAACCAAATCGAGCTTTTGGGTTTTAATAGTGGTGATGTAGAGAAGGGTAGATATTTTGACATGCATAATATGATATAATCTACCCCACCTCCTCAGCCACAAGCATAACAAGATGTACAAAAAAATAATAGACTCTCCTCCTCCTCTAAGTAAAACTCCACTCACAGATGATCAAAAGACTTATTTTACCTTGGAAAATTTGATATCAAATAGTTGTTATGTCTGATGTGGAATCACTACGCACTTGGGAGAGAAGGGAAATTTTTGTATCAAAGAAATAAATACCTGATACCATAATCACGCTTAAAGGAATTCATTTTTCACTTCCGTGAGAGCCAACCAACAAGGCTTGAAATTTTTCTAAACAAAGCTCAGTCAGGCACATTTTTTTATAATAATGATTATGATGATGATATTTTGGACATAATGTTAAACATGTTGGAAAATCTTAATGCAGAAGCCCAAACATACTAAAATAAATGGGCTAAGGACAAAAGTAATGTTTTAATTACAAATGTAAAGAAAGAGAAAGTTGTGGTAGGTCATCTTTTACATGCAAAATCATGATATTATGAGCATTGTAATAAATTATTAAGACTTATCTAATAGCCTAAAAATACATTTGTATTTTTGTTTTGCAAGCAAAATATGAAAATTGAAAGAAATAAGTAGTTGTATTTGATGAAAATTTTAAGAATGCCCGAAAAATCTTGAATGCATTTATACAGATGAAGGGAAAAAAATTTATTAAATAAAAATAATAATACATTGAAAAGGATAATAAAAAATCATAAGATGGATCCATAAATATTACTGAAGGAAAAGACAGATGTTGATCCATCACTTTTGTCATCAGGAGATGTTGTGAGGGAGGAGCAAAATATTCTTCAAAATATCAATACCATAGTACAAGATTTACAGGCATCAGGAGTTATAGAAGAGAGCACTATACAAACTGAGAAAACTTCACCTCTTGTGTAAGAAAAATATCAAGCTTCCCCAACATAAAATTGAAAAAAATAGTTAGTTTCACCATGTGACAGGTGTGTTGTCACAATTTTAACACTTTGGCGTAGGAATTAAAATATAGTGGCCAACCAATTTTTTTATTTTTTATTTTGTGTGGCAGATGTAAGGACAACTATGATTCAGAATCATAGGAAGAAAAGAGGATTCCCTCGTAATGTGTTCTTATATGACATAAATTTTTGGAAAGTTTTGACAACTCGCCATTTTGCAATCATATTGGCTAATAATGCTTTATGAAAAATGCATGTCTTCATGAAGTAATATTCCTCTTGATAGAATGAATACAAGACTAATTTTGAATTGGAACTATATTTATTGTTGTATTGCATTTATTGAAAGTTTTCAAAAACTTAGTATGAGAACTTGTAATTGGATTGATGCTTACCATGAATGGTTTTTATGTTACTATCTGGAGATTTAAACAATAAAGCATGATTGAATACGCTTAGTTGATGTTTGTTTAAAAATATTTAAGTTTCATGCAGAGGTAAAACATTAATTAATAATCACATAGATGGATCAAAATAAATCAATCTTTATTTCAATCATAAAACAAAATATAAAAATTTAATTTGTTACAAGTATAAAACACAGTCTATTAAGACAAGTTGATTATCATTAATGAATATGAAATATATCAATACATAAAATCATTTTCAATAGCATCAAGAATGTATACAAGAAATTATAACTCTAGCAATTGAAACAATCCTAGAGAAACACATTCATTTATGTCCTAAAATTCAACTGAATTAGAAGCATGTTTGGTGGATGTGTTTGGATCCCCCGATCATTCAGAATGTTACCGACTCCTCTTCTTTCTATGAGTGAATTCCATAATGCAAGTTCTCTCTCATAAGGAAAAGTTTCCACAGAGTAACTAGATACATACAATCTCAGATAGATTTCTAAATTCCTATCCAATTTGTTTCAGACTTTTGACTTTACAAAGGACAATGCACTGAATACCCTCTCATCTTTGATAGAACCCAAAATAATTGTTTGAAAAAGTTCATATAGATGAGTATACATGGTCAAATCCTCTTGTAAAATACTATAATAAATATTCTTCCAAAGTTTTCTAATTGAACCATTTTCATTTAGCTTGTCTAGAAACCAAAATTGCTCTAGCATAGTGGTAGAAAAATCAATTAACTGAGAACTAACTAATTTTTTTGTAAAATACCTTCAACACCAACTCCATTTATCTCTTCACGCCTATGGAAATGGCCCATTATACTAGTCAAGCATTTGATAAATAAAGTACTTGATGGATGTTTCAAGTGTTCCTCCAAATTGTATTCCAAAATTATGGATTGAAAACTCCCATTTCTTCAAGTAATTTATCCTTTTTGAATATTTCAAGGATCTCTATAGATAAAGATTGAGAATTCTTTTTCAATTTATTTTAAGTGTTAGATAATACTATTTCAAATAAATTATGTGTCACTCTTACTTCTTCCATTTCTGACCCAGCCAAATCTACTCTTTTCTAAAAAGTATGAAGTGGTATCTCTTTCCCATGTGTTGTTATATAGAGATGATCATGTATATTGAATTTTAAGAAGCAAATGGGATTCTTAAGGTCTGTTAATGCATTCCATATTTCAAAAACAAGACCTAAAAATTCCATATGATAAATATAAATTATCTAGACTCAAGCACACACATTTTCTTAGTCTTATGAAGTCTTTTATATAGATGCAACGCTCTTGTGCATGCTTTGTCAAAACATTTAGCTCCTTCAACATAGGAAAAATACCACATAGTGTGAGTAAAGTTTCAATGTCTATTAGACAGATACCAAATATTTAGCTTTATCTACATCCTTATGGTATTTATACATAAAACCTATCAATGAAGGATATTCTTTAAATATTCTACAAGCGAGTTAATACATTGAAATCCATCTGTATCTACATATTTGAGAAGATTTTTCCCATCTATTAGTCTAATTGTAAATTTATGAAATTATAAAAATATCTTTGGACTACTAGAATAATAAGCATGCAAATCACAGATCAGATCCTCCACTTTGGCAACATTTTCAAATGTTCTCACAATTTTGTAGGCGATTCATTTTTTGAGCCATGCAATGAATTGCAATCATATAGGGGAAACAATTTTATTTACTCATACACGGAGACCATTTATGGCCCCTACATTACAACTACACCATTGTTTCAAACACAAACTAACCGTTCTGATGGAAAAATCATCCATACCTACAATATCCTTCAGACTTGACACCACCAATTTGTAAATGTTTTGAATTGTAATTTTCACTCATTTTATGAATTGCTAAGAGATGGGGAGTTCTTACTTCATTTTCAAATGTGTATACATGAATACAAACCCATGAATTATTGTCCAATGTTGTAACCTCATAAATTGAAAGGGAAATAAACTTTGCATTTTGAATAGACTCTTTCAGATCCTCCTTTTCTACGAGTAAGACATTTTACAATATCCTGCCCTTTGGTATCCGAAAAATGTGATTGAGAAAAGTTTTGTAATCCAATAACCTGATACAAAATTTTATTTTTTGAGAAATATGAAATGGGTCTTTCCTTTTTCAATATATGGAATACAAGAAAATTGAATACTTTTGGCTTGCATTTCAGTCTCCATAGCTTTGCTCAATTTTTATACAATTGTGCCACCTTTTTCATTTATATTTTTCAAACGTTTTTATTCTTTTTCATATTCTTCTACGTATTTTACATGTAAATAGTATTTTGCATTTTTCCATTTATGAGATCTTACTATGCTCCCATCCTTTTACTTTTGGAAAATATAGATTTTCCCATAGTGTTTTTCAATGGTGTCTAGTTTTAGCTGCATTGTGTGATCTTTCCCTTATTTCTAACTACATATTTTACATCAACATTGAGTTGGAACATCATTACCATTTTCAACTCCACATGTTCAATAAAAGGATATTTGGCTTCCCATTCGACCTTTAAATTCTTTCATATTGTCTAGTTTGTCCTATTTCTTCTGATAATTTTTTTATGTTATTTGACTTCAACATGTGAATCTGGGTTCTCGGCAGAAATATCTTGATCCTCACGTCTCCTTTTTGGAAAAATACATTGGAGTAGAAGCTTCCTCTATTTTTGGTGTTGGATGAGAATTTGATGAATCTTCTTCTAGTTTGATGTCATCAAGGGAACGAATGTTTTCATCAACATATAAAGGATCATCGACATCTAGAAACAAATTATTTTTTCAAGGTTTTTGAGAAATGTTTCCATATGATTTTATAAAAGTGTTTCAAATAGTATTCATTATTTATATTCTTAATACCAATGAATAAACATAAAACAAGAGTACAAAGAGTTTGAAAAATAGTATGAAAAATATAATAATAAAATTATGAATATTAGTAAACTATAAATAGTACATACTTGATATTTTCAATAAATCTAGAAACAACCTTCGTTTTCTAATTTTCCAAAATAGCCAAACAATGTCTTGGTACCCTTTTATCGAATCGGTTGCAACCTTCTTACCATGATTTCCAAAACCCATGGATATGTCTCCAAATTAGGATAGACGGGTTCAACAAATAAGTTGGATAGTTGAGAGAGATTATTGTTGAATGGCTCACCTTTGGCTGAATTGGGGTAGGATGGTTAGTAGTTGGGCACTAAGTTTGGACGGCTAGCATTTGGATGACTTGTTGTTGTAGTCGAGACTCGGGTGACTAACAATCAAATGGCTAGAAGTTAGATGGATATATGTTAGATGACTTGTAGTTGGACACCTTGTTGTTGCAAATTTTATAGTTACTTTGGTGGTTGGATGGATTGGGTTGGAAAGATTGCTCATTACACTCGGATGACTTACATGTTGAGTTGTGGAGCTCAATTACTTCAGATTAACATGCTATATTAAACTTGTAGGAAAGCATAGTAACCAACATCAGTTATGGAGGGACCAACATCGGTCACCTATGACTGACATCGGTCAAGAAAGTAGGAATCAACATGGGTTAGGGCTAATCGGCGTCGGTTACCTATGCGGGAGTGTTTTATTTAACTCTTAGGAATTAGATCTATTTTTAGTATTAAAGCAGATCTATTGATTGTAATTGCATGGCTAAGTTCCCTAAGTTTGTATATGTCTATATAAGCATAAAATCTAGGGTTTAGAAAGAGAGGATTGTAAGAATTGATGATTATTGTGAAATAATTGTGAGAGAGATAATTCTTAGAGAGGAAGGAGAAGCTTGAGAGAAATAAAGTATTGTACATCATGAGAGGTGTGGAAGATTGTAGATCTTCAATTGTATATATTCTAAAATATTTGGATAATAGATTGGCTTATTTCTTGGTGGATGTATCCCACACTGGGTGAACCATGTTAAATCTGGTGTTGATTTATATCTCTTGTTTTATATATTTCTTCTAGTAGAATATTTACTTTTATTACATGTATGCTTAGATCTGATATATTATCTATACAACCTTGTGCTAACCCTAAAAATTGGTATCAGAGATTTGTTTGAGGGTTTTATGTGTTGACATATTTACTCACAAAGGGTTTTCTAATTGAGTGGGAGCTACAACAATGGCAAAAGAAAACAAATACAAGGTAGAGAAGTTTGATGACCAATTATCAATTATGGAAGATGTAGATTGAGGATTATCTGTATCAAAGATATTTGTACTTATCGTTGGATGAAAATTCTAGACTTATGAAGATGAATGATGAAGAATGGAAGATTCTTGATAGAAAGGCTTTGGGATCTATAAGATTGAGCCAGTAGCATCTTTGGCTTCCAATATTACGAAACGACTTCTACAAGAGAGTTAATGAAATATCTTACTAATTTATATGAAATAATCTAGTGCTTCAAATAAATTTATTTGATTAAGAAACTATTTAGTTCTAAGATGCATGAAGTTGGATTTGCTTCTAGTCATTTGAATGATTTCTGATCTATTGTAAATTAGTTAAAATCAGTTGATATTCTGTTTGACGATGAAGTGAAAGAACTTTTATTCTTATGTTTTTCCCCTGATAATCGGGATAACTTGGTAATGGTTGTTAGTAATACAACATCTTCTAATAATATTTTAAATTTTGATGATGTGGTTAGTATAATATTAAATGAAGAAATTCACAGGAAAAGTACAGAGGAATCATCATTTGGGAATGCTTTGAATGTAGAAAGCGGAGGCAGGGAAGAAGGAGAGATCCAAGAGTAAGAATAATGGGAAATAAAATTCAAGGGATAAAAAATCTAAATCTAAAGGTAAGAGAATTACCTGTTAGAAATGTTGAAAGAAAGGACATGCAAAGAAAGATTGTTGGTCAAAGGATAAAGGGAACCAACACCCAGACAAAGGTAAAGAGTCAAATAAATAGAAAAATATTACAACAGAGGTAATGCAAGATGTTACTATTATTTCTTTGGATAATAGAATAGAATCATGGGTTTTATATTCAAGAGCTTCTTTCCATGCAACCCCTAATAAGGGTTATTTCAGAAATTATGTCCAGGGAAATTTTAGAAATGTTTATTTGGGTGAAGATGAACCTTGTAGTATTCTTTGGTGAAGGGTAAGTTCATTTAAACTTATAGAATGGAAATACATGGGTATTGAAAGATGTTAGGAATGTGCCAAGCCTTAAGAGGAATCTTATTTCTAAAAGGCAACTAGGTGAAGCTGATTGCATGGTTAAATTCACTGCAGATTCTTGGAAAGTCATCAAGGGTGCTTTTTTTAGCAAGAGGCAAGAAAGTAGGAACATTATATTTATTTACCTATGTTATTGATTCCTTTTCTATGTTATATACTTCATATACAGATACATGCATGTGACATAATTATTTGGGCCATATGAGTCACAAAGGAATGTAGATCTTAAAGGTTAAGGGTAAGTTATCGATTTGAAATATTTAGATCTTGATTTACGTGAGCATTGTATCTTTGGAAAGAAAAAGTGAGTGAGATTTCTCAAAGTTAGGGCAATTAAAAAGGAGTACAAATTGGAGCTTGTACACTTAGATGTGTGGGGACCATCCCGGTAGCTTTTCATGGAGGATCTCGGTATTATGTCACTTTCATTGATGATACTACAAGAAAGGTATGGGTTTATTGTATTAAACATAAATATGATGTTTTGATACTTTTAAAATATGGAAAGCCCTTTTTGAAAATGAATCAACTATAAAGTTAAAGTTCCTTAGATATGAAAATGGTGGTCAATATTGTAGCAAGGCTTTCAATAATTATTATACGATGAATGAAATGCGTAGAGAAAGGACGGTTCTAAGAACACTACAAGAGAATGGTGTTGCAGAAAGAATAATAGGACAATCATGGAATGTATTGGGTATAAACATCTATAAAGTGGTTTATTTGATTAAACGTGGGCCTTCAAGTTCACTAGATGGAGGAATCTTGGACCGGAAAAGAGGTAGATCTTTCTTTTCTTAAATTTTTTTGTTTAGAAGTTTTTGTGCATATTGATAAGGAAAATAGAAAAAAGTTGGATGTAAAATCTAAGAGATGCACTTTTATTGGTTATGGATTTGGTGATTTTGGATTCTATTTTTGGGATTTAGAGAATTCTAAAATTATTAGGAGTCGTGACATTGAATGGAATGAAAAGAGAATGTACAACAATCAAATTTTGGTACCCAAGGATGAACTAGTTGAGAAGTTTGTGAATTAAAATATACTATTGGATTCAAAAGTCATACCTACAGTGTTACACAGTAACTAGTGTCAGTTGACCCCTGAATGACATAAGTCAGCTGAATTGGTATCGGCTAAAGAAGATCGAAATTGACATCAGTTATAGGTGACCAGCGTTAGTCACTGTCAGAATTGGAAAAAAATGTCCAAGAGGTCTAGAATGAGTCTCTGATACCCCAAAATTCTGTGAGAAGTTCAAAAAGGGTAAGTAAACCTATAGAAATATTTACACCTTATTTATCTAATTTATTATTGATTAATAATGATGAACTAGAAATTTTTGAAGAAGTAATGCAGGATAAGACCCACGTGTAGTGGGATCATGACATGGATGAGGATATGGACTCCTTGGAACAAAACCATACTTGGGATTTGGTTATGTTGCCATCGGGTAAGTGGATATTGCGAGAACAATTGGGTTTACAAGATCAAGGAAGAAGAGGGTGGATAGAAAAGATACAAGAAAAGGCTTATAGTAAAGGGATTTACATATAAAGTAGGTATTGACTTTTGTTAAATATTTTCTCCTGTTGTTAAAATGACTTCCATACATACTGTATTGAGTATAGTTTTAGTACATAATTTACATTTAGATCAACTACATGTGAAGATGACTTTTCTTCATGTTGATTTCGATGAAGAGATTTATATGCATCAATCACTTGGGTATGAAGTCAAGGGTAAGGAGAAATTAGTTTGCAGGTTGAAAAAGAATCTATATGGGCTCAAGCAAGCTCCAAGCTAATGGTACATACGGTTTGATAGTTTCATACATGAGCATGGTTATCTCGAGATGTGAATCGACCATTATGTTTATTTCAAAAATCTTGAAAATGGGAGCTATATTATATTGTGTTGGTCGTCAAATAGGACTTTTTAGAAGAGCAACAGTCAGGGGACAAGAAGTCCCTCCTCTTTAATGGGAGAGGTTCCCTTATTCAGAAACGAACTTATTTACAAATGTACAGAACATTGTTTTATGGTCAAACTTGGATTTTACGAAAGTGTTTTCCACAAGGATCATCAATCACGCAAGGACTGAGGAAGGGGAAAAAGGAGATGAGCAGAAAAGCAACATTCAGAATTATAGATAGCAGAATAATTCCTCCTGTATGCGAAGCTTCAAAGAATTTAAGACAAGATCATTTGCGTTGGCTGAATGAGATTAAATTTAAAGACACAAAGTTCCATAAATAACCTTCTTCAGATTTATTAATCAAGGACACAAAGTTCCTTCTTGGTTGTACAAGATCACTGTATTTGCAAAACTGAACAGTATGCAATCAGAGAGACTAACGAGTTAAGAACAAAATGATCCTCACAATATTAAAGGAAAACACAGAGATAACGAGAATCAGATAGACAAAGAATGAAAAGCCCTTTTGTATTGATTTCTTTAAGATCTATTTACACTTTCAAAGAAATATTCCAAGTTCTTCCCCCTTCAAAATTGTGTGGAAAGGCCATTATATAGCTTACAAGTCGATTACTCTTCGTAACCAGTTTCTTTTAACTAAAGAATAGTTAAGGACCGCCGATTACAATACCTTAGCGATTACAAGAATACGAAAAGAAAGGGAAGAAGAGGAAAGAAAGGAGAAGGAGACAGGTGGCCGGTTACTGGGAGGGACCCACTGTCTTCAGAATCCGCTGCCTGAATTTCTTCAATGACTCAGCTATATCTCTGCCACGAGGGACTGACGTGTTGGCTGCAGACTGAGTCCAAAATCCCAGACATTTCTCCATCTCTTTATCAAACTCGACGTGAGTATGATAATCTTTGTTTGCTTCTTCAATGGCAGACTGAAGAGAACAAATTTCCTTCATCTTTTCCTTAGAGATGGAGCTTTCCTTGAATAGATGATCTTTGACAAAAGCTCTGAACTGAGCTTTGATTTCTTACTGACGAGGACAAGGAAGCACCAGAGTTTTCATCTTGAAGATGACAATGCATATCTTTGAAAGCAGCAGCTGCCAGTGTCTTGAAAGCTTCTCCCTTCTGCCAACTGTTCTTCATTTCTCCCACAGCTTCCTCCAAGACTTTGATTTTCCACTCTACGCTGTAGACCCAGGATTTTGATAGATTGTCTTTGGCATCATCGAAAATCTTGTTCGCCAGTAAGATGTTCTCATCTGTCTGTCCCATGAGGCGAAGGTCTACAATGCAACTGCTCCAGAGTTTAAGCTCTTTATCCATAACCCCAATAGTAGAGGATAGCTTCTGTTGCAAATTGTCTACCTTTCCATGTAGTTTAAAAGCTTCATCGATGAAGTTTAGCCCAGCAACAAGCATGTCATCCACCATGGCTTCAATAGCTCGGCCATAGACAGAATACTTGTGCATATCTTTGATACTTTGCACTTCATCTTGGCTTAGAATTACAGGAGGCGGTAGAGCAGTCAAGGGGGTGGGGTCCAAAACTTTGTCCTTAGACAAGAGTGACTTGATAAAACTTGTGAGAATTTGGGCTTGTTCTTCCAGCTGTTCAATAGTCTGCTGCCCTTTCTCTACCCTTCCAATGACTCTTGTGACTGTTTCCTGGAGGTTGTGAATTTCACCTTCAGGAGTAGACTCTCCCATAGGGATCCTTGAAAGCTCTAAGTCAGATGTCAGCAAGTCTGATTCTGATTTGTCTCTTGTGTAGGCTTAGCAATCTCCAAGAATTGCTGACCTTGGGCATCAGACACAATCCTGGAGGTGGTTCTGGCTTTCTTGGCACGAGAAGGAGTGGTGCCCAACAAGGCTGCTACAGCATCAAAATTTGGTCCCAAGCTTTGAGAGGAGGATTTCCTCTTTCTTTTGTCGACCAGAGGTTGCACCCAAGCAAAAGAGGAAGAAGAATCTGCAGGAGGGGCAAGGGGACCAAGAGACAGGGAGCTCATGACACTCAGGGTCTGCGCAGCTGTTGACTCAAGCTGAGACGTGAGTAGAGCACTGGAGGCAATGGCAGTAGAAGAATCAATAGCACCCGGAAGTTCAGTGCTCTGGACCTCTTTGTCCTTATCTACTGGATCTTCAGGAACATTTGCAGGAGTTGGCATCTCGCTTTCTTCACTTTCACTGAGAACAATGATGTTCTCTGGCCCTATAGGCAACTCTGCCTGTTTTCTTGGAGGATCATTCTCTGCAGGTTCCTTCTTTACCTCTTTGAGTTTCTTCCTGTATACCTGGGTAGATGGAGAAGGAGTAGATTCTACAGGTCCCTGAGCTGTTGAGGCAGGAGGGGTTTTCACTGGTGTTCCAGACTCTGGAACTGATGCCTCTCTTATGGGTGTCGAATCATCCTTGGAGCTAGATTCTCCTGAGTGCCTCTTGAATTCTCGGATCTTCTTACTGAACCAGACCCTAGTCCTGATTAAGACTGGAGCAAGAATCTCAGCCAGATCATCTCTCTCTTTCTTGTTCCAATCCAGGTCCTCCAGAGGGGTGTGCTTAATCACATTTTCATACTCATAAGAGTATAGCTCAGAATTGTCATCCTGGAGACCTTCAGGAACTTGGTACAGACTGAGTTCTTGGATCAATTGCAGGGAGAACCTGCCACAATGCCTTCTTCTGGCTTCAAAATCATCTCCGCACAATCAGGCCAAAGAGTCTTCACGATATACGCCTATGATGATAGATTATCTTGAGGTTCTGTTCAATGAACTTCTTCAAGTCAAAGTAGGTTCTTGGCTTGAAGAAATGAACAGTGATAGGGACCAGGGCTCTTTCTATGTTCTGAGCATCTAGAGCTGTTTTGCACGTGTAGTTTCCCAGAGAGATGGGAAAGTGCAAGCCAGAAATCTTCTTGTCTCTGCAAGTTCTGTGCAACTTGTCTAGTTGCCTGCATATTTCAATCAAAGCCATTTTGTCATTGCAGAACATGGGAAGCCGCAGAGGAGTGCTTTCATGCGTGAGCTTTGATATAGGAAAATTTCACGAATTGAATGAAATAGGCTCCATCTTGCGCGATATCGGAGTTCATGGCTTCATCTGAAAACCTTCTAGCAGTATCACCTTCGAGCAATCTGACCACGTACATGGTGAAAGCATCATTGACCCTTCTGAAATTGCGGTTGCTGGTCTCCAAGGTGAACTGCGGGCAATAGGCATACACTGGATCATCTTTGTGTGCATCTATATAGGAGAAACCAAACCACTTTGCACGATCTGCTAGGGTATACATCGATATGAAGTCATATAGAACTTCTTTGTTTCTTTGGACGTTGGATAGTTGCTCGGCCAAATTCATGCGATGATCTCTGCCCAGTTGATATTTTGTGTTCCCTGGCACACCATGCTGATGAGCGGGCACATCCAGAAATGAAACTCATTGGTGGAGGGCAAACCCATAACCCGAGCCAGCAGGATTATGAAGTCTGACAGTTCTTCGTTGAAATCTGCTCGGAAGAGGGTTTTGGTTAGGCGAGAAGCGCCTTTCTTAGGGTTCTTCAACCAAGACTTCGCCACTCGCGCCTTGTATTTGTCACTGTCTTGGTCGAACATAGCCTGTGCTTGATCTCGGGAGATGACTATAGCATTGTCCATCTCCGGAATCTTCAGAGCAGCACCAATGGCGGCAGCGTCCAGCTTGGCAATGAGTTCCCCATGTACATTTGTCAATTCGCTCGAATCGGGGTCGAAGTGAGCTCCACATGAAAGTACTGTATCAGCACACTGTACTGAGATTGGGAATCCTCCGGCAAAAGCTAAACCACTATCATTAATCATCTGTGCCATTGGTGTAGGGTTTGCATCTGTCATTCTTGCCCAAAAATTGCCGAAGTCGAGATGACGAGCTTCGCTGTCCCCTATATTGCTAACGGCAGATTCAAGCGGAGAAATTTGCTCCTGTCCCTGGAACTTGATCTTCATAGTGATAGTCTCGGAGCTGCAACCTAGACTTCTGGAAGGAATTTGCAAATGGAGGGGAATTGCGCAGGTTTTCAAATTGCAAGGGTTTGAGCGAAAGATAGCATGGAAGCAATGCGAAAAATGCGAAGGGGGATGCTCGTTATATAGCCGTTTGGAGAGAGAAATGACTTTAATGCGCATTGAATACCCAACCACCAATTTGAAAAATCATCATACTCGGAGTGAGCGGGAAAAACTAAGTGTGAATGATACTAGGTACGCTTGGGACAGGTGAGACGCGAATGCGCGAAACACGCGGCTCGGCCGGTTCGGGCGAAACAGGGAGAGGACGCACAAATGCATTTGGGACAAATGGGACGAAAATGTGCGAAGTACGCGATTCGGGTGTTTCGGCCGAAATTGGAACAAAGGGCCCGTTTGGACTTGGGACATTCGGGACAAAAAGTTCCGAAGTACGCGACTTGACCGGCTCGGCCGAAATTGGGAAAGCTCGCACTTTTTAACTTTGGGACATTTGGGACAGGAAAGTGCGAAGTACGCGGGAAGGATGATTCGGCCGAAATTGGAACAACACGCAAAATAAGTTTTGGGACACTTGGGACAAAATTTTCTCGACGGGCCCGAAAATGGGACAGCTTCGGGGATTTCGGCCGATCGGGGAACAGAGTGCATTTTCGTACTTGGGACAGATGGGACAAAAAGTTCCGACAGGCCCGAAAATCACACAAAATGACCCAAAACACAGATTTTTTCATTTTCACGACTTAGGCACCTCAGAGAAAAACACTTAAGACTCAAAATTTTGAAATTTTACTCTTATCAGAGCGGGAAATTTTTAGTGGACAACATATTATTCTTCGTATGTGGATGATATGCTTATTGCAGATCTAGTATGCAAGACATTGGGAAGATTAAAGGAAATTTAGCTCACACATTTTCTATGAAGGATTTAGGAGTTGCAAAAAAATACTTGACATGTAAATACACAGGACAAGAAGACCAAGAAATTGTATTTGTCTCAGAGGCTTATATCAATAAGGTTTTGGAAAGGTTTAACATGCAAGATTCAAAACCGGTGAGTACATCTATGGCTAGACACTTAAAATTGAGCAAAGATCAATGTCATTCATCACATGAGGAGGTCAAATACATGACATGAGTACCATATGCTTTAGCGGTTGGGATTCTCATGTATGTTATGGTTTGTATTAGACCGAGACATTGCATAAGCGATGGGAGTTATGAGTAGATTTATGGAAAATCCAGGTAAAGAGCATTGGAAATTAATCCAATGGATTCTCGGTATTTGAAAGGGATATCTAGCATACAATTATGCTATGGAGGTTCGATATTACTTTATGTGGTTATGTTGATTTGGATATGGTTGGAGATTTGGATCGTAAAAGGAGAACTACTGGATATATTTTCATAGTAGGTGGGACAACAGGTTAGCTAAATTTTGAGATTGCGAGAAGGTTGTGGCTTTTTCTACTATGGAGGCGGTGTATGTTGCAGCTACGGAGGCTAGAAAAGATATTATATGGATGATTAGGTTCATGGAAGAGTTTTGAAAGGAGCAAGATGATTGCAAATTATTCTATGATAGTTAAAGTGTAATAAATAACTTAGTGTTTCATTCTAGAATGAAATACATTCGATTGAGTATCACTTCATACATTAGGTATTGAGGATGGGCAGCTATAAGCGGAGAAGATTCTTATGATTGAAAACCATGCAGATATGCTAATGTAACCATTAGCAAAAGAGAAGTTGGAGCTACACTCCAATTTTGTTGGTATTTGAGTTTGAGACTTGAAGAGGAAGAAATAAAGCTAAGGAAAGGATCCAAGAATGACGTTGTATAGGTATAGTGCAGCAATTTATCTCCAAGTGGGATATTGTTGAATTGTGGAGCTCAATTACTTGATTAGCATGTTGTATTAAAGTTGCAAGAAATCATAGCAACCGGAATCGATTATGAAGGGACCAACATTGGTCACCTATGACTAGAATTAGTTAGACAAGTAGGAATCGACATCGATTAAGGATAACTGATGTTGGTTACTGTCTTGGGAGTGTTTTATTTAACTCTCGGGAATTAGATATATTTTTAGCATTAAATAAGATATATTGATGGTAATTTCATGGCTAAGTGCCCTAAGTTTTTATATGTCTATATAAGCATAAATTATAGGGTTTATAAAGAGATGATTGTAAGAATTTATGATTATTGTGAAATAATTGTGAGAGAGAGAATTCTTGGAGAGGAAGGAGAAGCTTGAGAGAAAGAAAGTATTATACATCATGAGAGGTGTGGAAGATTATATATCTTCAATTATATATATTCTAAAAGCTTTGGCTAATAGATTGGATTGTTTCTTGGTGGATGTAGCCCACACTGGGTGAACCATGTTAAATCTTGTGTTGATTTATATCTCTTGTTTTTTACATTTCTTTTGGTAGAATATTCGATTTTATTGCATGTGTGCTTAGATATGATATATTATCTGCACAACCTTGTGTTAACCCTAACAACTAGTATCGAGATATTTGTTTGACGGTTTTATGTGTTGACATATTTACTCATAAAGGGTTTTCGATTGAGTGGGAGCTACAACAATGGTAGAAGAACACAAATACAAGGTAGAGAAGTTTTATGACTGAAATTATCAATTATGGAAGATGCATATTGAGGATTATCTCGTATCAAAGATATTTTTACTTACCATCGGATGAAATTTCCAGACCTACGAAGATAACTAATGAATAATGGAAGATTCTTAACGAAAGGCTTTGGGATCTATAAGATTGAGCACAAAGCATCCGTGTGGCTTCCAATATTATAGAAGTGACTTCTACAATAGAGTTAATGAAATATCTTGCTAATTTATATGAAAAACCTAGTGCTTAAAATAAATTTTATTTGATGAAGAAACTATTTAGTTCTAAGATGCATGAAGGTGGATCTACATCTAGTCATTTGAATGATTTTTGATCTATTATAAATCAATTAAAATTGGTTGATATTCCATTTGATGATGAAGTAAAAGCACTTTTATTCTTATGTTCTTTGCCTGATAGTTGGGATAACTTGGTAATGGATGTTAGTAATACAACATCTTCTAATAATATTTTTAAGTTTGATGATGTGGTTAGTATAATCTTAAATGAATAAATTCGTAGGAAAAGTACAAAGGAATCATCATCTGGGAATGCTTTGAATGTAGAAAGAATAGATAGGAAGAAGGAGAGATCCAAGAGTAAGAATAATGGGAAATCAAAGTCAAGGGATGGCAGATCTAAATCCAGAGGTAATGGAATTACCTATTGGAAGTGTGGAAAGAATGGACATGCAAAGAAGGATTGTTGGTCAAAGGATAAAGAGAACCAACACACAAAAAAAGGTAAAGAGTCATATAAAGAGGTAAATATTGCAGTAGAGGTAATGCAAGATGCTCTTATTATTTATTTAGATAATAGAATATAATCATGTGTTTTAGATTCAGGATTTTCTTTCCATGCAACCCCTAATAAGCGTTATTTCATAAATTATGTCCTGGGTAATTTTGGAAATATTTATTCGGGTGATGATGAACCTTGCAGTATTACTGGTAAAGGGGAAGTTCATTTAAAATTGCAGAATGGAAATACATGGGTATCGAAAGATGTGAGGCATGTGCCAAGCCTCAAGAGGAATATTATTTCTACAATGTAACTAGGTGAAGATGATTGCATTGTTACATTCACAACAGACTCTTGGAAAGTCACCAAGGGTGATTTTTTGTGGCAAGAGGAAAGAAAGTAGGAATGTTATATTTATCTACTGTGTTATTGATTCCTTTTACGTGTTATATAATACTGATTCAAATGCATGCATGTGGCATAATCGGTTGGGCTATATGAGTCATAAAGGAATGTAGATCTTAAAGGCTAAGGATAAGTTATCGATTTGAAATATTTAGATCTTGATTTACGTGAGCATTGTATCTTTGGAAAGTAAAAGAGGGTGAGATTTCTCAAAGTTGATGCAACTAAAAGGAGCATAAATTGGAACTTTTACACTTAGATGTGTGGGGACAAGCCTAGGTAGATTCTCATGGAGGATCCCTATATTATGTTACTTTCATTGATGATGCTACAAAGCAAGGTATGGGTTTATTATATTAAACATAAATATAATGTTTTTGATACTTTTAAAAGATGGAAAACCCTTGTTGAAAATGAATCAAATACAAAGTTAAAGTGACTTAGATCTGAAAATGGTGGTGAATATTATAGTAAGGCTTTCAATGATTATTGTTCAGGTGAATGAAATGTGTAGAAAGGACAGGTTCAAGAATACCACAAGAGAATGGTGTTGTAGAAAGAATGAATAGGACAATCATGAGACGTGCTAGAAATATGACTATACATGTTAGATTGCCCTTGCGATTTTGGGTAGAAAGAGTTGATATAATGGTTTATTTTATTAACCATGGGCCTTCAAGTTCACTAGATGGAGGATTACCAGGAGGAATCTTGAATCAAAAAGAGATAGATGTTTCTTTTCTTAAAGTTTTTGGTTCGAAATTTTGTCTATATTGAGAAGGAAAATAGAAAAAAATTGGATTCAAAATCCAAGAGATGCACTATTATTGATTATGGATTTGGTGATTTCAGATTCTGTTTTTGGGATTTAGAGAATTTTATAATTATTAGGAGTCATGACATAGAATGCAATGAAAAAGAGAATGTACTGAGGATCAAATTTTGGTACAAAAGGATGAACTAGTTCGAGAAGTTTATGAATGAAAATGAACTCTCATATTCAAAATTCATACCTACAAGGTTACACAATACACAAAGTCGATTGACCCCTAAGTGACATTGGTCAGCTAAACCAATATCGGTTATCTTGAAGATCTAATCATGTATCGATTAGCGTAACCAACGTCGAGTTGCATGTGACCGAATTTGGTCACTATTAGAATTGGAAACAAATGTCTAGGAGGTCTAGAATGAGCCTCGGTACCCCAAAATTTTGTGAGAAGGTTGAAAATGGTAAGTAAACCTCCAAAAATATTTACACCTTCTCTATCTTATTTATTATTGACTGACAATGGTGAACCAAATTTTTTTGAAGAAACAATGTAGGATAAGACCCATGTGCAATGGGAACATGGCATGGATGAGGAGATGGAATCCTTGGAACAAAACTAGACTTGGGATTTGGTTAAGTTTCCAGAAAGTAAGAGGACATTGCGAAAAAGTATCTTTATAGGATCAAGGAAGAGGAGGGTGGATAGAAAAGATACAAGGCAATGCTTGTAGTAAAGGAATTTTCACAAAAAGTAGGTTTTGACTTTGATTAAATACTTTCTACTATTGTTAAAATGACTTCCGTATGTCTTGTATTGAGTATAGTTGCGATACATGATTTACATTTAGAGGAACTATATGTGAAGAATGATTTCCTTCATGGTGATTTGGTGAAGAGATTTATATGCAGCAACCTCTTGGGTATGAAGTCAAGGGTAAGGAGAAACTAGTGTGCAAATTGAAAAAATGTCTATATGGGCTCAAGAAAACTCAAAGCCAATAGTACGAGAGTTTTATATTTTCATGCATAAGCATGGTTATTTGAGATGTGAATTTGACCATTGTGTTTATTTCAAAAATCTTGAAAATGGGAGCTATATTATTTTGTTATTGTATGTGGATGATATGCTTATACATGATCTAGTATGCAGGACATTGGTGAGCTTAAGGTAAATCTAACTCACACATTTGCTATGAAAGATTTAGGAGATGTAAAAGAATCATTGACATGTAAATACATACAGACACAAGAAGAAAAATAAATTATATTTGCCTCTAGAGGCTTATATCAATAAGGTGTTGGAAAAGTTTAACATGCAAGATTCAAAACCGGTGAGTACACCTATGGCTAGACACTTAAAATTGAGTAAAGATCAGTGTCCTTCATCACATGAGGAGGTCAAATACATGACACGAGTACCATATGATTCAGCAATTGGGAGTCTCATGTATGTTATGGTTTGTACTAGACCATACATTGCACAAGAAGTGGGAGTTGTGAGTAGATTTATGGCCAATCCGGGTAAAGAGCATTGGAAAGAAATCCAAAGGATTCTCGAGGTATTTGAGAGGGACATCTAGCATGTAATTATGTTATGGAGGTTTAGATATTACTTTGTTTGGCTATGTTGATTTGGATATGGCTTGAGATTTGGATGGTTGAAGGATCACTCTTGGATATATTTTCACAATAGGTGAGATGAAATTTAGTTGGATTTCGAGATTACGTAAGGTTATGGATTTTTCTACTATAGAGGTAGAGTATGTTATAGCTAAAAAGGATAGCAAAGAGATGATATGGATGAGCGGTTTCATGGAAGAGTTGTGAAAAGATAAATATGCTTACAAATTGTTCGGTGATAGTCGAGTGCAATTCAATTGGAAAAGAACTTAACATTTCATTCTACAATCAAACACATTTAGTTGATATATCACTTCATACGGTAGGTATTGGAGGATGGGAAGCTGAAACTGGAGAAGATTCATATGAGTGAAAACCCTATGGATATGCTAACGAATCCATTAGCAAAAGAGAATTTGGAGCTACACTCCACTTCTGTTGGTCTTCGATTTTGAGACTTGAAGAGGAAGAAACAAAGCTAAGGAAAGGATCCAAGAATGATGTTGTACATGTATAGTGCAGTAATTTATCTCCAAGTGGGAGATTGTTGAGTTGTGGAGCTCAATTACTTCAAATTAGCATGTTATATTAAAATTGTAAGAAAGAACAATAACCAACATCATTTACGAAGGACCGACATCGATCACCTATGACCGGCATCATCATACAAGTAGGAACTGGCATCGGTTAAGGCTAATCGACATTGGTTACACAATGCGCGGAGTGTTTTATTTAACACTCGAGAATTAGATATATTTTTATTATTAAAGAATATCTATTGATTGTAATTGTATGGATAAGTGCCCTAAGTTTCTATATGTCTATATAAGCATAAAATCTAGGGTTTAGAAAGAGAGGATTGAAATAATTGATGGTTATTGTGAAATAATTATGAGAGAGAGAATTCTTGGAGAGGAAGGAGAAGCTTGAGAGAACCATGTTAAATATTTAATTGTATATCTTCTCAAATATTTGGATAATAGATTGGCTTGTTTCTTGTTAGATGTATCCCACACTAGGTGAACCATGTTAAATCTGGTGTTGATTTATATCTCTTGTTTTTATATTTCTTACGGTAGGATATCTGTGTTTATTGCATGTATACTTTGATTATATATATTATTTGTACAACCTTGTGCTAACCCCTACATTACGATTGTAGTTGGGCGACTTTGGGTTTGGTGGAAAATCTTTTAATTAAGTTGGAAGAGGTTGGATGATTTTATGTTCGACTTCGGTTGAAAATATTGGAAAAACGATTGGGTACTTGTAATTGTACTATACGGATACCTAGGCGTTATATATAATAGATTGTAGTATACTTTGTGAATATGTGCATAGGTTAATTTGAAACATTGGAAAAATACATACATAAGTTCATTTATATGTGTAAATACTAGGGGAACTAACCCATACTAAGCACCTATCAACAGAAATTTCTTGTGAATTAGGTGGCAAGACACTCGCTCAAAATTTTCTATTTCCAATTTCCAAAAATCTAAATATTCACGAGTTTATGAAAATTCATCACTAAAATTTTCCATGAATCCTAGGGTGTTACTTTTAAGCATTAACATTTTTGGCACCCCTGGTGGGACATTTTTAGTTTCTCAGCTCATTTTTTTATTTCCTAATATTTGGCATGTATCTTCGTGATTTTGGTCTTTGAAGGCAATCTCTTACACACCTAATGACTCCAAATCTTAGTTATGTGATTTCGACATCTTTGTCTCACCCCTTCATGAGAATATTTCAGCAAGGAAAAGATTGGAAAGTGGAGATTCCTTTAATTATGTACAACTTTCACTAAGGAGAAGGAGAAGCATAAGATCAACACAAAGATCTCCATTACCTCCAAATAGAGTCCTCTTGATTCCTCCTCCAGTAGGCCTTTCTTTTCATATTTATGGCTCACCAAAAGAACCAATATTTTGTCACTTTTGATGGAGGAATCCCCTTAATCTTATCTCGGTATGATGATCTACCATTTTCAGCCCTAAAACGTTTTCCATTATTTACTAAAGAAAATGTAACAACACCCATTAAACACATCAAAGACGATGTAAACATATGCTTAGTCTATCATGTCACACATGAAAATGTAGAAATTAGATTATTAGTTACATACTTAAATGGAAAGGATCTGTAATGGTATAGAGGTTTGAGATTTAATTCTATTAGCACTTGGGATGAATTAGGAGAGGCCCTTTACAAGTTGAAGATAAATCAAACCATTTGCCTTTGGTAGAGTAACCCACTAGAACAACGAGGGTGTTGCATGAGTTGATGTCTCATTTTTATATCAGGTTTCGAAGAACATGGGATAGAATCCCATAAATGGTAAGGCATACACCTCAATATTACTTTTTATATTATTTGAGATATTTTAATAGTGATGTTTGAGTCATGATCCAATCCGTGGGAGGTATAACTCTCCCTAATGCTTATGTTGTTTCCATTAGGGTGGAGAATAGTGTTATTTACGATGGGAAAATTATACCAAGGCATCCAATTCCTATCTTCCCAAAAGTAGGATCATCGATGCCTTATCAAATACATTAATTGGATCTTATTTCAACACTCGATCGTAATTTCACAAACCAAGTTACTACTTCCCCAAGTACTTTTAATGAACTATTAGCCATTTTTATGGATAAGGGATATTTTTGAGATTTTGAGCTAATAATAGGATTTCTTCTTCTAGTTAACTATAGGACATCTATTATTAGAACACTTGCATGTATGCATGCTATTATAAAGGTGCATGGCTATTATCAACATGTGACCTATTTTGAGAAGTGCATAGGTGGTGAAGGGAAAGTCCCCACCTCTATAAATATGTATTGAACTATGTAGTTTAGTGTTGAGTGTGAATTATTGTAGAGTTATGTTGTTGGATCTGATGCGCACATGACTTATGGATATACTTTATAATGTAAGAAGCTTATGTGTTTTATAGTGTTTAATGCAATGGATAATATTGGTTGGATAATGGTGTTAAACATAACTGAATCTGGTTCATGTATGGTTAATCTTATTATAGTTATTGTTTAATTCATGATTCTCTAAGATCTAGATCTAGATTATGCATGTGGAATGTTTATGTTTAATTATGGATCTGAATATGTTTTATCATCATCACACTAACATCCTACACAAGAAACTCTAAAGAGGGGCCTGGTACCTTTGCACTTTGGGTGAGTGCTCAGCTCAGGCTGAGTGATGTGTCAATGCTTGGGTTATTCATAGTAGATTCTAGGTTGCATCATTGGTTCCATTGTCGGGACCTCTTTTTTAGCTGTTTTTAGGATGTTTCATGATGAAGACGTACTCGATTGACCTAGCAAGTGTTGAGGAGTGGATAAAATAGATCTGGAAGAAGAATACGCTCGAGGTTCAACATTGGATCTGAGTTTGATGCACGCACGTGGGTAGAGCAAAATTTGTATGATTATTTATATGAGAGATTCTTTTTATCTTTCCAGTAGAGTTGTATGAGTGGCTGGTTGTTTATGCATCTAAAAGGAATTGGAGGTATCACACACTTTTCTAGATGCATGAAATAATTTCAGGCCCTCTATGATGTTGATCTGATTTGGACATGTGTTGTGGACACTTGGTTCCATGGTGTTCTTGAATAGCTATATTTTAGAGTACTCAATTTCTACTTACTCTTTCCCTTGAGGTAGTTGAGTTCCAGTTTTACATTATCCCAGGGGAACTTATCTTGAAAGGCATTCCACTAGATCAAAATCTTGATGGTAACCCTAAACTTGGAAGAAAATCCATGGCTAGCTAAACCCCACCACGCACGGGGGGGAGTAGGTTTGGTGAAGGATGGCGGACCTAGCGGTAGAGAGGAAAAGAGAAGAAAGATGGCTTAAGTACAATGAGGCATGTGAGAGGGAGATAGAGAAGTAGTGTGATATTGTAGAATGGATGGCGTTGAGGAGAGAGATGGCTCATGAAGGATTTGGAGCTCACGCAGAAGGCATGGAGCCAGAGCATCTGAACTCCCCATTTGGGAAAGCATGATAGGGAACCCTCCTCGGCCTCATATGGGAGCATGCCAGATAGAGATGACATGGGCCATGGTGCATCTGAATCTACCTAGAAACCTAGCCCTTGCTTGGTTTTCCAGTATCTAGTACAACTAAGAAGTCAGCAAGCTAGTTTGGGAGTAGCAAAAAAGGAGTAAATCAAGTAGAAAGTGCATCTATGGCTGGGAAAACATCTTCTTTGTTATTTGGAGGTACCTTTTTAGGTGCATCATCAACACAAAACTCAAGCGCATAAAATTTTGGACTCACTTTTGGGAGTAGTACCACCTCACAGACTATAGGAGTTCAGTTTAGTACCACTTGTTGGGACACAGGGTAGTACATCCACTGGTCCACTTCCAGGCTATAGGTGGAGGAGGAGGATCAGGGGGCATAGGTGGCTCTAGTTCTAGTGGATCTGGTGGGTCTGAGGTAGAGGTAACACATGGTTCTTGGATCGGTGGGCATGGTCCTCACCAACCCCAGAAATATTTACATGGAGATGTCACTTCATCTTCTAGAGTATAGGGAATAGAAGATGTTGTTGAGCATGTGCACATGTGTGAGATATTGTGGCACACAAAAAGGAATCATGGCTTCTAAGTGCAAGGCAAGTTAGTTTTGTAACTACATTGCGGGACACACTCATCACAGGTTAGTACAGAAGTTTGACCCTGATCAGACTTGCATAGATTATGCAACATTATGAAGAAGCCTTAAGGAGTTTCATATCCCTGAGTTTGAGTAAGAAGAGTATAAGCATGTGCTCAAGGATATTAAGCAGGGCACTACTGAGAGTGTTTGGGAATATGATGCCCATTTCAAAACACTTTTGTCTAAACTTTCATATGATATTCATGCAAGCCAACATGCATAGTGGTTTGTTGGGGGCTTGATCACACCTTTTAGGAGGCATGTCACATAAGACATATATGGACCCATGTGAAGCACTTGAAGTAGCGTTGCACACTGAGGTAGTCAAAAGTATAGACACTGGAGTGAGCCCATTCCTAGAAGCACAAATTACAGCTATGGAAAAGTAGTTGGAGAAACTATCAGCCAATTCAGCACATGAGACACACTAGGGATTTGGTGTACAGATTGTGAAGTGGAAGGGCACACTAAGGATAGTTTTCCCCATAGGTCAGTATATTCATTGTTGCTAGACTATGAGATATGTCATTTAGACCATGATGCAAGCCATTGCCCATTATTACAATGCACGATAAGAAAGAATGTATCTTGTTATTGTAATATTTTCCGGTCCACGACTCACAATATAAAAGACTATGCAGTTGATTGGTCAGATCCATGATGCCATATAGATATTGGTGTATGATAGACAAGAGTATCGGATAATTCTAAAAGTAAAAATGAGCACCATGATCATGATCACACTCAGCGCTATGATCGGAATGAAGGGACACTTTGAAGGAAGTCATGGCAGAGGTCGAGGATACCATGGTGGATTCGGGGGCCGAGGCCATGGTGGTGGGCAGGTGAGTTTCCTCATGGAACATGTTTTACATGTGGATCTCTTGACCACTACATGTGAAAATGCCCTCAGAATATTACTTGTTCTTTTTGTGGGAAGAATCATAACTATGAGGAATGCCCAGACTTATATGAGCATCTTAGCAAGCAACATAAATAGGAAAAAGGGGCATGGATGGTTAGGATACAACATGCCATAGAAAATCAGTGGATGCCAAAGTTGGCACCGGAACCTGAGGTAGTACCTGAAGATTACTACACATGTTGAAGCTGTGCGCACCAGAGAGATGTTACAACAAAAGCCTACCATTACTAAGGAGGAGGTTTTACATGCAAGATATCCAGATCCTACACATCAGAAGGAGGTTTATCAAGAAACCATGGAGGTACTCAAAAATCTTTAGGGTGAAATACAATGTTTAAAGGAACAATCATGGAAGTTGGAACAAAAGAAGGCAACAGAGATGGTCCAGTCAGATATTGATGATTTGAAAGAGGTATGCAAGATGTTGCACTAGGAGAATATTATTCCATTACTAGGGAATTGGTTAAAGGGAAACACTCCACGTGGTATTGAGAATGGATGGAAGATCCTGCATGCTAATCTTCCCCCTCATAGCTTGGATTATGATAAGGAGAATCACTCTGAATGTTGTTGTGGATGGATGGATTTTGAGCAATATATTGATTGACATAGCACGAAGTGAATGTGCTTACTTTAGATGCATGGGTATAGATGGGAAGACCTCCATTACAACCATCCTCTAATGTATTATTTATGGCTAATCAAACTAAGGCCACTCCAATCGGAGTTTTAAAGGATGCATCCATTACTATACAAGGGGCCAAGTTCACTTGGGGACTTTGAGGTCTTAGCACTTGCAGAAGAAGAACAACTTCCCAGCTCTACTTGGGCACCCTTGGTGTTATGCAAATAATGTTGATCTATGGTTCAACAAGGGGTATATAAGTTTTGAGAACAAGGAAGAAAGAGTTATTATCCCTTTGACAGATGGGAAATCTGCACCTTATGTTGAACCTTTGAGTGAGGAAGACCTAAATAAATTTATGTGTGCACATTCGAGATCCAAAAGTACTTGAGCCATCTAAGGAAGGAATCCTCCAGTGGGAAGATGCACAATCTATTAGTGATACTACAAGTATTTCTTGTGATAATTGGGCACATGGCACCTATGAGATGGTTGGGCATGAAGTAAGAAGCACATTTGCATGGAGGAACAAAACCTCGTTGTATTAGGAGGATAGGTAACAACTTTGTACCCCAGTATACTGGAGAAGGAGATCCTATGGTATTCCTGCATGCCATGGAGGAGCAGTGGATGGATCAAGTGGAGAGAAGAAATATGTTAGTATATACCCTACGTGGGATGGTAAACACTGGTGGATGGTTCACAGGGATAATCTCATAGAATGGAATGAAGTAAGAATTTCTCTAACAACTCGGTTTCTCAGGAGCAATGCACCTACTCAAATCTGCATATATCATGGTAATCAACCTATTCAACACCATTCAACAGTGTGAGAGACTCTCTAGAGAGAGGGGTAGGAAGCTTTACCACCTTCACTTTGGGTGCATAAACTTTATTCCACTTTGCAAGGTTGCACACGTGCTTTGGTATGTTTATGTGGAACTACATAGGGAGACTAGAAATTGGTAAGACTTGATTACATAGGAATGACCCAAATTTTGACTACTTCTCTACTAAACCTCCGGTAAGAGAGGCATTATGGGTTATGGAGCACTTGACTATGGGAGATAGTGCAAAGGCTGAAGAACTCATTCAAGAGTTATTTGGTGAGGAAGAACAAGGAGCATGCATTTTGATGAAGTAGATGATATAGATGTCAAAACTATTTACGTGCACTTTTTTTTGAGAAGGAGAAAGGAAAGATGGTCTACATAGTGGATGATGAAGAAGTAGAATATTTGGACATAGATCATTCAATAGGTAGGTATGCATGAGGTTTTAGACAGTGTGGATAAAAATGTGTGCGCCTATCATGAACCTATGAAGACCAAGAAAGTGAACATTGGCACGGATGTTGAACCCAAGGAGGCCATAATTGGAGATTATTGGTTTGATTCTAAAGTAGCAAAGATAATTGAGTTACTACGTGATTTCCAAGGACTTATTCCCTAGGGGCTACCATGAGTTAAAGGGGTGCATGAGTCATTAGGTGAGATGAAGATTAAGCTAAAGGAAGGAGCGCACCCGGTTAGAAGAGACCTTACAGGATGAACCCTAACCTACACATAAAAGTTAAAGAAGAAATTGAAAAAATGTTGAAATATGGCATCATTAAGCCCCTAGAAGAATCAAGTGGGTTAGCCCCATGGTAATTAGTATAAAGAAAGATGGTCGGATTAGGATTTGTGTGGATTACAGGAGCTGAATGTTGCATGTGTGATTGATCCTTTTCCTACGCCTTTCACCAGGAAATATTAGAAGGCATTGCAGGGCACAAAGTTTACTCTTTCACAGATGGATTCTCGGGGTATCACCAGGTTAGAATTACATAGGAGGATCAAGAGAAAATGACTTTCACCACTAAATGGGGAAGTTTTGCATATATTGTGATGCCCTTTGGTTTGAAGAATGCACTTGTTGTATTTTCACACATAGTTGTTCAAGCATTCCAGGATTTTATTCACAAATTCTTGCAGTTTACTTGGATGATTGGATGGTATATGGGCTTGTTAAGGATCATTGTGACAACTTGCACTTAATGTTTGAAAGATGTAGATAGTTAAGCATCTCTTTAAATATCAAGAAGTGCATGTTTTGCTACACCTTTTGGAACTCTTAGGGCATATCATCTGCAAGGAAGGTTTGTTAGTAGATCCAGCTAAGGTTGCAGTTATTGTAGGCTGGAGAGAGGAGCCTACTAGTCAAAGTGAGGTGCATGGATTCTTGGGCCACACAGGGTATAGGTATTATAAAAAATTTATCAAAGGATATGTGAAGATTTCCACACCCTTGGAAGAGTTACTCAAAGGAAAAAGGGACATTCTATTGGGGAGAACCACAACAACACATTTGAGGCATTGAAGGAGAGACTTACTACAACACCTATTCTATGTTTTTCCCTCATGGAACCAACCATTTCACGTACATGTGGATGCCTCTGCATGACCATTGGCACAGTGTTAGCTCATCCTAGAGAAGGTATTATAGATCATCCTATCTATTTTTCTAGTAGAAAGTTGACTCTGTAGAACAAAATTATACAACTACAGAGCGTGAGGCCTTGTCGATGATCTACGCACTTGCATAAGTTTAGACAGTACTTGCTAGCAACACCTTTTTATTTTATATAGATCACATGGCATTAAAATACTTGGTAAATAAGCCCATTTTATAGGGGCACATATGTCGATGGGTGCTCTTATTCCAAGAATTTGACTTTACAGTCATGGTAAAACCAGGTAAAAGTAATTCTAGCCCAGACCACTTATCAAGAATTCAATCAGGGAGGACACATAAATTGAAGATATAATTTCGATGATGCACGTTGTATATTATATATTTACATCACATGCCTTTAGAATTGAGGATATTGTTGTCTTTTTACGCATAGGTATGGCACCAAAAGGAATGAAAGCCTTAGAGAAGAAGAAACAACTTACAATTCATGTTTCACACCCTTCATGTTGATCAATGGTGACTTATACAAACTAGGATGAGATGAAGTATTGCATTGGTGTGTATTAGAACATGAGCACACATATATCATGGAAGAGGCTCATGGTGGTATTGCAGGTGGGCATTATGTAGGTGACACCACCACGCACAAAGATTCTACTCATGTTGGATTATGGTGGGAGACCTTATACAAGGATTGTAAAGAGTATTGTAAGGCATGTGATCACTGTCAGTGCACCTTGGAAAACCTAGGAAAAGAGATGAAATGCCTTTGAGGCCTATTCTAGTGTAGAGCCATTTGAAAAATGGGCTATAGACTTTGTGGGTCCTATTTCCCCACCACATAGAACTAGATCATGCTACATCATCACTTGTATATATTATCTTACAAGGTGGGTAGAAGAAGCACCTACAAAGGATTGTACACAACACTACAACAACAAAAAGGTTCTTATGGGAAAATATTCTTACTAGGTATGGATGTCCATTGAGTTTGACAAGTGATAGGGGCACACACTTCTTGAATGAGACAATCAGGATATTATTGGATGAATTTATGGTCATGCACCACAAGACTACACCTTATCACCCTCAAGAAAATGGGATTTTGAGGGCTTTCAACAAGATATTGAGCTAGACCTTGAAAAAAAAAATTGTGATGTTGGAAGGAAAGATTGGGATGATAAAGTTTTTGTTGTACTTTGGGCATATAGAACAACCTACAAAGGTTGAATAAGGCTACACCCTTTCAGTTGGTGTTTGGTGTAAGTTTCTTCCCATGGAATTCATGTTACCTTCTTTGTGTATTGCATGTGTGGAGGTCTAGTTGATGAGAAAGCATTAGAAGAGAGAATTGACAAGTTAATACAGTTGGATGAGAGGTGTGCCATAACACGTTGGAGTCAAAAGTAGGAAAAGGCCAAGAAGGCATGCATGGCATGATAGACACATCAGGGATAAGAAGCTTGAGGTTGGACAGATGGTACTTCTTTATGATTCCAAGTTTTTGCCATCTAGGAAAACTTAAGGTGCATTGGTTGGGACCATATGTTATCACTCACATCCTTGAATCAGGCACTTGTCAATTAGAGGTGCTTGATGGAACATGGTTACCTAGTTACTTTAATGGGAGTAGGCTGAAAGCCCTACTATAAATAAGTCTTCTTGGTGTTTGTAATAAGGTAGTATTGCCATTTAGTATAGATTTCCCTTTCTATATTTCTTTTAATGTATTTCCTTCTTCATCATATGCTTTGTCAATTTAGTTTGGTGTTTTGTGTAATAAGCATGTTTGTGCACTTGGAAGCTAATTACAATCTAAAGTATTTTTATGCATAGAGGACTACACATACCATTGGTGTGGGGTGGTTGTTATTTGTTATTCAAAAATGGGTACACATAAGAACATACTATTACATGTGTTATTCAAAGATGGAAAGGAGCTGCTAGAAAGAAGATTGATCCTAGAAGACCATAGTTGAAATAAATGAATGAATAATATAATACGAGGTAAGTTGTGGTGTGGAAACTACTAGGGAAGGCACATAGTGGTGAGGTACTTTGGTGCATGGAAGCACACAGAAGGAGGTCTATAGCCAGAAGGTAGGAAGGTGCATGTGCTAGAAGGTTATAGCTAGGGGTGTGAAGGTGTACCACACGGAAGTTGGGAAAATGGTCAATTAATGAGAGGATTGGTGGTAGGTGAAGGAGCAATAAATGTAATAAATTTTCAAAAATCTATATAAGGACATGATGTGGGTTCATTTTTACCTTTGCGATCACAAGTATTCAAGTGAGCTAGTTGTGACTGAGCCAAGAAAAATGTGTTGAGGTGTGGAGAGTTGTGAAACCAGATGTGGAGAGTGGATTTGTGTGCATAAAGTGGCTTGCGTCCCCATTGGAGAAGGGTTTGAGTGAAGTAAAAGCATTGAGAAGGAGTTAGGGCTCATTTTTTGAGCTAGCTAGGGCATGGGTTTTGAGCTAGGGCACATTTTTGAGCTAGGGCATGAGGGGGCTTACTCGATAGAGAAGAAAAGGTGAGATTTTTACCATGGCACCAAAGAAAGCACCTGCAGTAGGTATGAAGGGGAAGAAAAAGGTGGAAGTCGAGGTCAAGTTTCTCCCAGAGAAATTTTTTAGATGTAGTATCCAGAAGGAGTGATAATCGGATGGGATTGGGATTCCCATATCCACAGATGTAAAGTAAGTGATTACAACCACCACACCACCAAACAACAAGGGAGAGTTGGATGCTTTGTTGAATAAGAAGACCAACAAGCACACGGTGGATGACATGCCAGTATATGATGATGTTGGGGAGAAGTTTCTCAAGAAGGTAGGGGTTTATCAACTATATGAACTCCCATATTTTGGAAAACTAGAAAGCTTTATACCAATGGCTTATGAGCAGAGTCCATGAGGACTTCTTCTATTTTGTTGGATGGAGGGTAAGGATCACAATGGCCTTGATTGCTACATTGATAGATTGAAGGGCACATGGACATATATTATTAGTGATCTAACTGATAAGGCAATTATTTATAGCCACCAAAGAAAGGAGTTGGGATACTCCAAGGGTCCACATGGAAATGGACATCTACAAATTAAGGAAGTACCTATGGTGCAAGTAGTTGCACATCTGCTCACTAAGTTGAATGATCAAGAAATGATGGTCACAAGTAAACACCATGTGGCTACATATTGAAGAAGATGTCACAAGGAGAAGTCTACAATCTAGCAGGCTACATAGTAGAAATAATTATTGAGGAAGTGCACACAGGTGAAAAGATAAGTTTTGGCACTATCCTCTTATCTCTTGTGTTTGTAGAAATTGGAGTGCCCGATGGGCCAAAGAACAAAATTTGGGAATACCCCATGGAGAAGAAGTCCCTCGTGAGAGAGATTTGAGAAGTATTTGTGTGAAGGAACAATGAGTGGCCCATTCAAACAAAGGGAAGAACTATGGTATGATCAATTGTGTGTGGCATTTGAGGAGGAATGGCACATTCCAAAGGATTTACCTTTAGTAGTAGGTAAGGTAGTATAGTTCATTGTGTATCAACATTTTTGCATCATGTGGTTTTGCAATGAAGGATGGGACATGGAGTCCATGGTGTAAACTTCCATATGCCTTCACAATGCTGTTATTTCTAGGCCTCAGTACACATGTTTATTGATGCGTGCATCGGTTGAGCTTTAATGCGGACAAGGTAGATTGTGACTACCATACTCTCAAAAAACTTATGTTTATCCAGGTCGATCTGCCTACATTGAGAGGCTCATTTCAGATGTTATAAATATGAAGCCAATAAGTTTGGCTATTGGGGATAGTGGAGCCATGCTTTATATCTCTTTAGCTTAAGCCTAGGTTGGAAAATAACAAGTATGTGGAGAATGAATTCATGCTATGCTCCCAGGGCCACCTAAGGGAAACACACAGTTGAAAATGTGGAAGCTCCAAATCCTACCTCGACCATAGAGATAGAGAAGAAGAAGAAGAACATGAGGATAGTGGAGGCTTGGACCATAGAGGCTGAGGCAGCCCACAGATAAAGTGGAAAGTGAGCACACAGATACTCCCCCACAGGAGCAAGAGAGAGGAGAAGACTTGGATGTGGATACATCCAAGAGGAACACCAGTTTAAGAAGGTGTTCAGAAGAACCAGACCCAAGGCATAGAACATCACAACCTTTACGAAGGTCACCTCGACTCTCCCCTCAAAAAGAAGCACCGAGAGAAAAGAAAAAAGAAAGTTGAAGCTTAACGAGGAGGAGGAGGAGTCTAAGAGAGCAGCACACCTAGGAACCCCGGTTCAACTTGAAGATGTGGAGGAACCTTGGGATGAAGAAATGAGAGATGAAGAGGAAGGGGTGAAAGAAGCAAGAAGAAACTATTGTGAAGAGCAACCAATGCACCATTATGACTCAGGTAGGAGAAGGACCAACTCTCAGACCTTGGTGCCCAGGTTCCTAAGGGGCCAAGAACAAAAAGAGAAAGAACAAGTGAAGAGTATGTTGTCCCTAGTATGGGCTATGTTGAGGACACAAGAAAAATCATTCGCACCTGGTTTCAAAGTATTGTGGGCCTTAAGGAGTTATATGGGTGGGAGCTGATGGATCCAGATATGTCCACTACATGCACAAGGAAGCAAAGCTATCTTGGTCCATGCAGACCATATGGATGAACCATATTTTGATGTGTGTGAAGAGTCTTGTGTCTCACGAAAGAGTGAAGAAGGCACCCCAAAGCAGGCACATGATGATAAATCCTACTCTAATGTCTGATGAGTAGGTCAATAATGCCTTGGTCAAGGTATCTATTGAGGTGGCATGGAGAAATGTTGATAAGGCCACCACCATTCGAGCATTGATGGAAGATAACAAGGATAAAACTACAGAGATAACACACCTAAAGGAAGAGAAGGAATGAGAATGAAAAAAAAAGAATGAGGCTTTCATTAGCATGGTGAGGAGATTGGTGATCACATTTTGAAAGAAAGGCCTCATCTAGAACCTAAGGTACCTAAAAATTTTCCTTCTATATGCATTATGTGCACACTTTGGTTGATTTGGTGTTAGAAGATGGACCAATTTGAATGCCCACACCAAAATATGTTGAACAAGAAGCAGAGAGAGAAAGGGCCTCTATGATTAGAAAAATTTCAACTTACGAGGCATTGCTCCAAACTTTAAAGGATGAGTTGAAGAAAGTAAGACCAAGCTCTTAATTTGTGTGTGGCACCAGAGTAGTAATAAGGACCAGAACTCTAGTTGAAGATAATGAAGTTTAGTAGTAATGAAAGATGAGACATTAGGGTGCACACAGAAGATTGGCACTGGTGAAACAAAAGCATGAAGCCCTCATAGTAGCCCCAGGATCCACATAAGGAGAGGATAGATGAGATTGGGAAGCTCATAGCATAGAAGATGGATCTCATGGAAGGAATGATGTCGGTATGGCCAATGTTGTCCAGTACTACATAAATGAGAAAGAAAATATCACTCAGGATGAACTAGATGCCATAGCCACAAACATTCCAGAGAAAACAAGGACCACACTAAATGATTGACAGACATTGGAGGCTGAAATCAAAATGAATATCCAGAGTTGATCCTCCCAGTTGAAGAAGAGGGTGTTGCAGAGTAAAGAAGGTTCATTCTTTTGTATAGTGATTCTTTAATTCTTTCATCACTTATTCTTTATTATTTGGGAACATCAAAAAGAATTCCCATTTCGGGATGATAATGTACTTTAGTGTGGGGTAATGTTGAGCAGACAAAATATTGTTCTAAGGAGAAGGCACACAAAAAGATGCATGCACGTGGGAACAAGGCACATTTGAAGGTGCAGAAAAGATAGGGAAGGAAACACACACCAGAATAGTTTTTGGCTCAGACTTAGCCATTTTTATGGATAAGGGATATTTTTGGAGAGATAGCATGTGGAGCACACATAGAGATGAAGACTTGTGCGACACACAATGGTATTTTGGGAATGAGCGGCTGATAAGCACCATGCATGGTTTGAGCTAATAATAGGATTTCTTCTTCCAGTTAACTATAGGACATCTATTATTAGAACACTTGCATGTATGCATGCTATTGTAAAGGTGCATGGCTATTATCATCACATGTGACCTATTTTGAGAAGTGCATAGGTGGTGAAGGGAAAGTCCCCACCTCTATAAATATGTATTGAACTATGTAGTTTAGGAGAGTGTGTGAATTATTGTAGAGTTATGTTGTTGGATCTGATGCACGCATGACTTATGGATATACTTTATAATGTAAGAAGCTTATGTGTTTTACAGTGTTTAATGCAATGGATAATATTGGCTGGATAATGGTGTTAAACATAACTGAATCTGGTTCATGTATGGTTAATCTTATTATAGTTATTGTTTAATTCATGATTCTCTAAGATCTAGATCTAGATTATGCACTTGTGGAATGTTTATGTTTAATTATGAGTACCCCATTCAATATTCTTGAGCAAATGAAAAATACTAATGTGAGCATCTCAATGTGGGAATCTCTTGTTATTCCTAGACAAAGAGATATTTTACAAGCCTCCATGGCTGACCTCTCCATTTCAAATGAATCATCCAAAGAGCATGACAAATTTGTGCTCATTAATGCACCTCAATCAAAGGATGATCAGCTAAACAAGAGTATGAAACCACCACCTTTCTATGTATCTCTAATTATTGGAAATCACTTGGTTCATAATTGCATGATTGACTTAGGGAAAGTAGCTCAGTTATACCCAAACAAATATCAAATCAACTTGGCTTAAAATACAAATCTCTCTCTAAAGGTGTGGTTCAACTAGATGGAATAATAATAGGAATTTTTGGGGTTATTAGAGGTTTAAGTCTCACATTTCATACACTCTATAACTTATTTATAACTCAAGATGTCTTCATTATTGATCTTCCTTCATTCTTTTCTTTGTGCCTCTCTAGAGATTTTACAACTAAAATTGGAGGGTACTTATCAACTAAATTATGTCATATACACTTTAGGACTAGGTATGGCACAAAAGATACTATAAGCTTAGGGTCTATTACCACATATCACATAGAACCTTATGTACCAAGTCCTATTAATGCAAATTGCACAATCTTTGACCAAAAAGATCACCCTATTGTCCAAGAGGAAAACACTCAAGTTAAAGGCATTCTAGATTTGTTGCTTGATGAAATGGGAGATGAATGACATGGTTTTCATCCCTATAAACATATTGAAGAGGTTGGTTTGGGAATCTATTGTTTGCATGAGGAAAATTCACATATTCCTAGTGTTGTGAATGTCAATGAGCATGAAAATGGCATTTGGAAAATTTTCTTTAGTGGATATAGGAGTAGACAAGTTGTAGGAGGAGGTGTAGTGCTTATATCCCCCACATCTTTGAAGTATTTATATGCTTTTAGATTTTAATTCAGTTTTTATAATAACTAAGTTTAGTATGATTATCTAAATACACGGTCTACAATAGACAATAAAGAAAGATGTCAAACAATTGCACGCTTTTGGTGATAGTGATTTGGTTGTCAATCAAGTAAGAGGTTTGAATGCAACAAAGAACAATTTTTTGAATCCTACATGCACAAGGTATGAGATATCTTAGAATATTTTCAAGCATACAACATCCATTCCATACCAACAAGGGATCATGAATCAGCTAATAGATTAGTAGTTATTCGTGATAAGTTTGATGTCCCTCAAAGCATCAAAAAGGAGGGATTGAAAAAATATATTAGAGTAGTGGTAAGACCTATTGTCCTAGACAATAACAATAATTGGTAAGTTTTGAAAGGTATCAACAAATTGTCAATTTCATTCGAGAAAAGGTTGAGTTCTCTTCAAGAAATCAAGAGAAGTTAGAAAAAGCAAATGGAAATAAGATTATCCAAATAAGAGAAAACAAGTTTCCCAAGGGCTAAGTCAACTTGGATTATATTTTTACTTCATATGATCGGATGAGGAAAGATAAAAAAACATGGTAGTCAATGGTGAATACTATGAACCAATTTTAGTTGGAAAGGAAAAACTTCTTAAGATTGGTAAGGTATGTACCCCATAAGAGAAACATGCATTTGTAGACCTTTGTCAATAATTTATTGATGTATTTACATGGATTTATGAAGACCTTAGGGATTTTGATCCTAATTTGGCACAACATACCATTGAGCTAGATCCAATGGCCAAACCCATTAGGAAAAAACAAAGACCTGTCAACCCAAGAATTGAGCCTCTAATGAAGAAAGAGTTGAACAAGTTAATAGAGGCCAACATTATATTCCCTATTAAACATTCATCTTGGGTTTCCAACCTAGTTCTAGTAAGGAAAAGAAATGGGGAAATCAGATTATGTGTTGATTTTAGGGACTTAAACAAGGATTCCTTGAAAGATCATTACCCATTTCCTTCTATGGAGCAGATTTTGCAAATGGTAGTAGGGTCAGAGAGGTTTTCTCTATTAGATGGCTACTCCTAAGTTATAATCAAATCATGGTGAAAGATGAAGATTATTTCAAAACAACATTTACCACAAAATGGGGAACATGCACTTGTTGAAAAATGCCCTCTGGTCTTTCCAACATAGGAGCAACCTTCTAAAGAGATATGGACATGGCATTTAAGGGACTGATAAAAAAATGTTTTCTTGCTTATCTTGATGATATCATAGTGTTCTCCAATTATGAAAATGGTCACTTATTCCATCTTAGAATTTTTTTAAAGGTGCAGTTGTTTGAAATTATCTAAATCCCAAAAATGTATCTTTGTAGTACACAAGGAAAACACATTAGATAAATTATATCTAAGAAAGGGCTTGTAATATATTTGGAGAGGGTAAGTGTCATCTTGGCATTGTCATTACTGAGTCATAAGAAAGCATTATAAAACTTATTAGGAAGGATCAACTTTATTAAGTGTTTCATTCCAAATTTTTGCAATCTTGTCAATCCATTGGCATCTATGCTAAATAAAATCATGCCTTTCAAGTGGACTATGGAAGGGAATGATATTTTTGAAGCCATCAAACAAGCAATAACACAAGCCCCTACCCTTATCAATCCTAATTTCTCAAAGGAATTCACCTTATATACTTTTGGAAGCATGGATACAATATCTACCATGCTAGTATAGCTGAATAAAGAAGGTTTGGAACAAATTATTATATTTTTAGCCAAACCCTAGAGGATCATGAGGTAAGGTATTCATTTGTAGAGAATCATGTCTTATTTTTTATAAGGATTTTGAATAAATTTAGACATTTGGTATCCAACAACAAGATCTACCTAATGGTGTCACACCTAGGTGTGAAGGAATTAATTTTAAAAAAGGATTTAAATGATAAAAGGTTTGGTTTTATAACCAAAGTGATGGAGTATGATGTTGATGTAAAAGTAACAAAGTTAGTGAGGGGGAAAGGTTTGTGTGAGCGAGATAGTTTCATATCTGTAGATTTAAAAGGAAATTGTCTTAATGCTCTAACATGATCAACAACCATTTGATGCTTCACCTACTCCTTGTTAGACCCGTGATATAATACACTTCCTCCAAAAAAAAAATTCCCTCAAGGTTTGAACAAGGCCAAAATAATGTATTTTAGGTTTCAATCCATTCTGATGTGATTATTTATGGATTTTTTTTTTTTAGAAAGGATGTAAATGGTGTTCTCTTAAGATGCATTAAGGAAAATTAGATTGAGAAAGTTTTGCATGAGTTTCATGATGGAGGAGGAAGAGGGAATTTTTCTCCAAGGACAACAACACTTAATATCATGAAGGGTGGTTATTATTGGCCCAATATCTTCAAATATTACTATGTATGGCTTCAAAACATATTAAATGTGCCTTCTTCATAGACAAAGAGAAACTAGCAGCTTCTTCCCCTTCATCCCATCTCATTGGATCAACCATTCATGTAATGGGGATTATATTTCATTGGAGTAATCAATCCATAATCAAGCTTGGGTCACAAGTGGATCCTTACACCACATATTACTTTACCAATTGGATAGAGGTGCTTGATTTTAAGGAAGCAAATCACACTAGCATCTTAGACTTCTATGAGGGTATTATGACCAGGTTTGGTGTTCCTTTGATCCAGAGGACAATACAAAGGACACATTGTTCCCTACATCTCCTAGGATCACTATAGTATGGAAAATTACTCCAAGAGATTTCTAGAGACTATTTCAATGCTACAAATAGAGTTCGTATGCATATTTGGTGGCTGGTCAAAGTTGCAATCAATCTTAGATGGTAATGTGTAAACCGGGTGAGTCATGAAGTAGTGGCAAATTTAAACATGCAAAGAGATGCTTTCAGGTTTATACCTCCGGTCTTCTTTAATCGACGTCATCTTCATCTTCGTATATGGTCGACAAAAAAATTGCCACTTTTCCCTATTAGTAAACTTGGGCGAGCTATACATATTGACAAGTTTGAGTGATAACCGAGTTAAGAATGGAGCTATGTATCGAGATAATTCATTACACAGTGAGTTTGAGCATTGCAAGGGAGATTTACTTCTACAACTCAAAAATCCATTTAACTTGGTGGAAAAAGCTGGAGGACATGGCTATTACGACATTATGGTTTAGCACCTCGGGCTATATTAAGCTCATCATTATCCTCTCCCCCAAAAATTTAGGATAATCCACATGCTTTTGGATAAGTCGACGGGCTTGGTGACTTGGTACCACACGGATGGGAGCATAGTGGACTTGGCGTAATGCGAGGCACGAGGCTCGAGTGACATGGGTGTAAATGGAGGGCTCAACGAGGTAAGGTCGAGCACGGTCACAAGAACCAACATGGACGGGTCATGGCGAGTGGTAGAGGAGAAAACCCAGTAGTCAAGGTTCTATCCACAAGGGGCTCGATGGTCGGTTGACGACCAAAATGTAATGGGAGATAGAGGATAGGCTCATAACACATTAGGAGTGGGATTCGACCTGCCAACCTTCTCTCCACAACGTTCATGCCTTATCCAACCATCGGCACCTAAATTTGGCTATGTGGGGAAATGAACAGATAAGTGACTTAAACAAATATTTTGGGGGCCTTTACACTATATAAAGGGCCCCGACCCCTCATTGAAGAACACACTCACAAGCTCAATCCAATGAGCTTGAAGAGATTAGATAAGAGCCAAGGGAGCATTATTAAGAAAGCCTATTTTAGGAATTTGCGAAGGAGAGCTAATTAGTCCTTATGTTAGGATAAATTGTGAGAGTAAGACCTATTATTTTCAAATAGGCATATTAATGTTATTGGGAGTTATTAATACTACCCAATAGGCCCATAGCGCCACACTATCTACTTGCAAAGCCTAGAGTGTCGACCAGAGTGCCATAGGGCATCTTAATAATGTCTGGAAGGTCGATAGAGTTCCATAGGATTCTTGTGTGCTAGAAATATGGAGGACGGTCCCTGAAATACCATCAATGTTCCTTTGAAGGTATAGAGTACTATTTATGTAAGTTTAAAGTTCCATTAGGTTTTATTGTAAGAAACTATATTGTACTTACAAATTTTGACTAGTGGAATGGTTCTAAAAGAACTCGAGAGATGTAGGCTATTTCGACTTCGTAATCAACCCATGTGCAACATGTTTTAATTTTTCATTATTTTGAGTTGATTTGGAGTAATTTTATCGGCAATTATTTATGGCCTATAGGGGTCCGTGATCGAGGTAAAAATTTTAGTCATTTTTGAATCATCCTTCCACAATAATATCTGAAAATGCTTTAGTATACCTTGGTGTGTAAATAACTAATTGGGATATGAGGAATGAAATCTACTTAAGCACATCCTCAAACTATTACCCCCAAGGAAATGGGTTGGTTGAGTCAACAAATAAGAATCTCCTAAGGATTATTAGAAGAACCGTGGATGAGGATCGAGATATCTTGGCACAAAATTTGAAATAATTATTATGGGCTAATAGATCCACTCTCAAAAGGTCATTTAGAAGCTCATCCTACAATATTTTTATGGAAAGGAAGTAAAATTGTCAATATCTCTTGAATTTCCAGCCTTGGAGCTCATAAATTAGCTTGAAATGTTTGAGGTAGAGGCCATGGAAGTTAGGTATAATGAACTCATGGAGTTAGAAGAGTTGAGAGATCAAGCCATGTAAACAATGGAGTTGAATCAAGATCAAGTGAAGAAGTGTTTTGACAAGAAAGCAATGGCTAGGAGCTTTCAAGAAGGAGACCTTGTCCTCAAGTGGGATAAGGATAGAGCCAAGCCGGTAAACATATGAAGTTCAATGTAATATGGAGTGGCCCTTACATTATTTTAAGTTGCAGAAGCCACAAAATGATTTACAACTATAAAAATTGGATGGATAATAAATCCTTATCCCGATCAATGGCATATACCTCAAAAATTGTCACCGGGGTGAATTTTTCACCTTATATATAGTAGGATTAGTTTTTACTTTCCTTCGTATCGTTGAGAACATGTTCTACCGACATTGTAGCTCCCATTTCTCTAGATGATATCACAATATTCTTGTTACTTTCAGTGCCTTTATTAGTTTCAAAGTGTTGAGGAGGTTACAATAGTATTTAAAGATTCAATTCAACTCAAAATCGTGTCAATCTTAGGTTCTAAGTTCATGTAGATTCGAAATCAGTTTATAGTTTAAGGATCAGTCTTGAAGGTTTCATGCTTGACTTCATGCCCAATGGATGCCTCAAGGATATTTTTCTTCATCATCTAACAAATAGACGACCCCTAGAGGTCACACAAATTTTGTCTAAAATTACACCCCATGAAATTTTGAATAACTCATCTGAATTGGAACTTAGTCACTTTTTCTTAGGAAAGATGCAAGACACAAGAAGTTAGTGTGTTGCGGAATGTTTGAATCTAGTGTTATGCAGGTTCTCCTAATTTTCAGAATAAATAAATAAAATTAGCCTTCCGTGGTAATGGGAAATATAGAATTTCATGGAAATGGTTAATCTCACATAATAAAGCATGTAGTTTGCTTAGGAGAATCCATAATGCAAGAATAATGTGTCGACATGATCTGCAAGACAAAGAAAAGAGTTTGGAATGTGACTAAGGTTGAAATCCATGGAATAAGGAAGTCTAATGTTATGTAAATTCTCAAGTCTAGTTTTCTATGGATTTTAATTTAAATGTATGAGGTAAAGGAACAAGGTCACAAATGAAAATTTCCATGTAACATAGTTATAGACCTTCATGGCATTGCGGAAAAAGTGGTTAAGTATAGATCAAAACTAAAAATCCTAAAACACCAAGTTAGTGTTCTACGGATACTAAAGAACATAGAATGTCACGAGAAAAGGAGAAACTAATCTTTTTCCATAACCTTCGATTGAGAGCTCCAATTTACATAATACTCATTTCATTTTCTCAGTATATCACCAAGGGATTCATTTTGGCATAAAAACGCTAAAAATGATTTAGTTTTGGGAGAACCATGAAAACATGGGAATGGTGGGAGAAAAGTGTAGTTTCAGTCAAATTAGGCACTTAATCACTTCACTAACTTTGAACTTAATTTTCAAAGTGGTGTCATCCTCTTGCATTGGTGATTTGATGGCATGTGATTGGAGCAATGTCAAGTTCCCATTCCCTAACCTAAAAATATATGGTGATTGATCCTTGGTGTGGGTGCATGGTTTATTTCATTAATCACTAGATGTGATCGTTCTCTTTTCCCCCTCTTTCTCTCTTCCTTTCACATTCTCTTATAAATGTAAGTGCTTTTGCACATTTAAATAGTTCTTCTCTATGAAATTTGGAGCTCTTCCTTAGAGATTTACAATTTATATGTGTTCATAGCTTTGTAATTTGCATTTCTCAAGTTTTACAAACCTCTGCTATGTAAATAAAAGTGAAAATTATTGAAGTGATATGTAACTATGGTTCATTCCTTTAAATTTTGTGTACTTAAAGTGAATATCTTTCCCTCTTACTTTCCTTTTGGATCTATTCACTTGTATCTTATAAAAAAATTGTTTCTCTTTGATTCTTGCATGTACAGATTGTATTTATGTCTCTACATGTCGATTTGAACACCGTTTTACATTTTTTGCATCACCTTCTTTCATTTTGCAACATTTTCTTTCATCTCAACCCTAGTTCATACAAATTTGTGGTTTAAATTTAATTTAGTTACATTTAAAGTTGTAGGTTAGTTTGTAGTGGGATAAGATAGAAGGAACCAACCTTCTCTGGAGGTTTTTCTCAAGACGAAAGGTCCTACACTTGGTGACAAGCCCAAGTTAGCCAAAAGTATTGATCTATAGAATTTCATGATAAAATCCTAGGGTGCTACTTCTGAGTTTAATAGGAATAACACGATTGAATTAAAATATTGATGATGACACCGACATAACACTCCCTTCCTAAGAAAATAATTGACCTACAAATTTCTAGACATAATGAATTAGACACATTCATGATAAGAAAATAATAAACTATAATCTAAGACCTTAGATAATACTATGAGTCTTGATGTGTAGTCCATAAGTGCATTAATAAAAGGACTAATATATTCAATTTGTTACATACATGAGGAAATTTATCCAAGCACAAAACAAATCGTAGGCATAGATGAATGGTTGAAACTACTCCAAATATTGTGTTTAAGCTCGTATATAGGAATGTGCATAGGGTGTACGTAGAGTTCTAGCACATCAAGATCCATGTGATGGTTAGATTTATCATGTAATTTTTATGGTAAACCAAATGCTTGAAATCTAAAATTTCATATCACACATGTCATTATTAAGAAAATCCAATAGTTACGATGCAAATCCAATCACATATCAAAGAACATCATGACATATAAATCGATGAACCAAGGTATGATGTCTCTGGTAGAAATAAAAAAACTAGATCAAGGTTTCCAAACTAATGCACCATAGAATAATTTCACAAGTATTATAGACCACAAATTGATTTCCACGAATGAAGGTCATACTGATCTTGCATGACCAATGAGTGAATTATGGATGTGTCATACATTCCACCCGTAATTACACCATGAGATTACTCTTGAGCATGAATATCTTTTATCCAATTGTGGTAGAAATGTGATATCTTTTACATCATCATTCAAATCAAACATAGAAAGTTGTCGATGATCAAGTTGTACATGAGATTTGGAATTTTTGTGGTAGAGGACGCCACAATTGCAATTTATACTCAAACTTGATACACACTATTAGAAATTTCCAAGGAGAGAGCAGCAAAATTATAAAGATTTAAACACACTCGGGAAATAAGAAAACCACAAAGAATTCCCCACAGCCAATTTTTAATATTCCATTACAATTGACCCACTCTTATACCAAATGTAAGTTTTGGATCAGATTTGTAGAGAATACACATAATAAATTTCTTAGTTGATTAATTAAATCATAACATTATACAAACTAATATATATGAAATACCACTCCTATAAATGAGGAGTTTGTTTAACTTACTAACCCACCAAATTTTTATTTAAGTGTGATTGTTACTCATGTAATAATACAAACCCTAAACAATAATTTATTTTAAAAACTTTTAATATTGGTTCTTATTACAATTCACCCATATACATATATTTTCTCATTAATTTGAGCACTAAAAATGATATTTCTAACATATTTCTCATTGAACATGCGCTAACAAAAAGGTCCCTCAAGATACTAATCTTAATTCTAACAAAAATTATTCTTCCAATGATCCCACTTTATTTATTTTTTAACTCATCAACCAAATGATATTCTAAGAAGCTAGTAATAACAATCCATTTCTTCAAATAAACATGAATCTCACTTGTATGAATACAATACCTCAAAACATTTATTGGGGTATGCTTAATTAGTTCCCTCCACCTCCTCTGGTTGATCATAATGAGAAACCAATTATGTAACCTCCTATAACTGATAAGGTTCTTTAATCTATTAAAAAATAACCCTTGGCTCTCTATATAGATGATATGGATACTAGAGGTATCATCCCTTATATAATTTATGATGGTTTAACTTACCCTAGACATCACATTAAATCCTTTTGAAACGTCCTATAAGGAATGGATCAAAGATAAATCTTATGTGGCTGTCAAAATCTTATTTGACCCTTATATAATGCTTTAGACTGGTACCACTCTCTCACATATGAATCCATCATCAAACTCAATGGTTTAGTCAATATTTTTCTCAAGGAATTTCATTCTCAAGACTTACTCGATTCTTTTAACATCTTCATTATATGTAAAAATAAGGTGATGATGAGAGTGTTCAATGCTTCATCAAATGATGAAAAACACTTTTCACTAGGAAAACATTATTTTATTAATGACACTCTCCATAACATCTTCCTTAGTGGATTATAACCTCACCTTGAATACAAGGTTAGGTTCTTTACTCCCACTACTTTAGAGAAATCCATTGAGTAAGACAAGAGGAAATATTATTGCATACACATGTTTGTGAAGCCTCAACCAAATAAATCTCAATATCGACCTTAATATCAAGTGCAAAATAATATTTTGAAGGGAATGAATCAAATTGTTACAAATTAATCAGGAATGATATTCAATAAGTTCAATTCTTCATATTACATACAAGCGTTTATATAGGAAATAACTTTCCTAAAATATAGGAATCCTATTAAGGCTCCTATAACCACTCACCTAAACTATACGAGTTGTTTTAACAACTCGTAACAACTCCAAAACTAATTGACTTATACAATACAAATAACGTGATTTGTTATAATAACAACTCACATATAAACAATATACAACACAAAAATATAATTTCACCCACTAAATAATTTTTACACTATGGTGACATTCCTAACTTTCACCCCCTTAGTGTGAATATTATTAATTGCTAATATTCACCCCCTTAATGTGAACATGGTGAAAAACCATATTTTGAATAATTTGAAAGCACTTATTAGACCAAGTACAAACTCTATAGATTATCTCTGTACCCTCATAAAGGTGTGGTGACAAGACGAATTATTCAGGAATACTCCCTACCTATGTGGGTTCTTATGGAACTTTCCCTTCCTCCATGGTTTCTTGAATTCTGGATCTCTAAGATCCACAAGCTTGGTAGTAGCTAGATAACCATACGAAATCCTACCTCGTAATCTTCTCCTACTCCCTAAAATTTAGTTTTCTAAACACATGAATCTTCTCCAAAATTTTGGAAAGGGTTTTACTCAGCAAACCACCACGGTAAAAAATAGGAACTTTGAAAACACATCATAGTGAAAAGCACACATCGATAAAAATGCCACAAAACCATCTTTGTGGCCTCATCGTTGTGACTAATGAGAGGTTGTTGATTGACCTCTAGCCTCCATTTTCCTTCATCCTCCAAAGTGTGAAGTTCCTAACTCATCTTGATTTGAATTTTGAGGCTCATTAATGTATCTCGAGGCATCGGATTCCACCGAAAATGCACCCGCAAGGATTTTTGTTTTGTTTTTGACACTTTTATAATGGCTTGTTACATGAATAACACATTTTTACTATTTTTTTAATATTGAAAGTAACGAAAATATAATTAATTTTGACACTTTTATAATTTTGACAATGACACTATAAACAATTTTTATTCTTGACTCCTAGACAATGAACTATTTTTGACTTAAACAACAAAAATAGACTTAGCGTTTATGACATTCACTTTGATTGATTCACTAGACACGTGAGAGACAAGATTATTTGACTACCTAATGACCGCAATATAAAATACCCCACACTAATAACTATTGTATTGACAAAGAACATGGACAAATACTTTAGACTATATAATCAAAACTATTGTAATAAAGAATCAACTCACTTTATGAATTCAAGATCTTAAGCCTCGGAATATTGCACAAAAGATACTAAAGTGGATGGTAAAACAAATTACCATAATTAATTTTACTAATTGATCTTGAGCACATATTCTTTTCAACCTGAATAATCTTCAAAGGCACCAAAAGACACGATAACAAGTATCCACTCCTTATATTTTACTTTTTATTCTCAAAACGAACTCTACCATTCCGGATTTCAATATATGCACAACACCTTTTACTTTACAAATCCATGTGGAAATGTCAAGCTTACAAATTTTTGGGCTTCATATGGGTTTGTTGAGGGAGAAGCTAGAAGAGAGAGTTGATAGAACAATTTGGGCTCAAAATTATATGTCATGGTCAAGATAAGAATGCAATATTAATCACAATTGTCAATGCATGCAGATATTCCAAGTGCACGAGATGTAAATCCAATTAGAACAGATGCACTGTTTGAAATAAATACATAGATGTAGATATATGATAGTTGCTACGGTGAAAATTATTTTAATGCAATATGTTGGCATAGAATCTATTGAGATCCCGATGTAACAACCTAGAATTTTAAACCCAAATTAGTAGGAATTTTTTTATATAACAACATTTAGACATTCCTCTACATTTACAAATCAGATTACTAGCTACTTCTAGTTAATGTAGCAAGTCAAATTAATTTAATCCATCCTATAACATAGTGATAAACCATGTGCAACTGTAAGGGTTAAGTATCCAGATCTCCACGATCACCCTTTAACATTTGTTGAATGTTCATAATTAGCCTCAATGATTTTATTGCACCATGGTAGTGAGAACTTGTGACTGATCCTCTAGTGTCTACCTAGAGTTCACTTAGTAACTCCATCATGTATCCTACACTTTGGGATTGAGGAATCACGGTGATTAGACAATGTACCCAACAAGCACATTACTTTGGCCAAAGTTTTCTAGTTGTACTATGTACACTTAGTATAGAAGAGTACACAACATGTCTAAAATTGTCTTCCCATCACCCCACTATCATCTCATCATAGTTATTTGGATTCATTAATATTAAGTAGTTGAAACTATTAATACTCGCTTATTTCCTAATGAGATCATCTACACAAGTTGGAGGAACCCCCAATGCCCTCTATTGGTTACCTAAGGGAGGCCTATCTGCTTCTTAATATGTTACCATATTAGGTAGCCGATGGGCTACTCATAGGAAGCCTACATCATGCATTGATAAATCAATTCCTGCTAGGTTCATAACACTCAAGTATAATTCACTACTTATCGAATATTAGTATAATTATTTAGTTACCTTGATTTGGAGGTTAGGGACACGAAGTAATTATCACCTTCTACCCCCTTCATACATTCTATACCTTTTTATATAAAATGATATGTTAACCTTAATAAAGATTCACATTAGGTCCTACAAGACCTAATCAGTCGTAACATATCTTATCTTGATTTTATACCCACTAATCAAGGGGATATTTACATTATTAGGACTACACTTACGTCTTTAAATTGTTTAAAGATAGGTAGTACCCACTTATGGTATATTTCTTTTGCAATGTGAGGTATGATGACCTCTTGAATATGATCTTACATCTTAGAAGTAATAAAATAACTTATCAGGTTAATTTTATCATATTACTCCTTAAATTTCTTTCAACTAAGTTAGACTAGGCTAGTATCATTTAGGGACTAGTTGATTATTACTTTATGATTAATCCCATAATTAGCTAAGGCATATTTTAACCCCTTAAATTGGATATTAAAAAATTAACTTGGTCTTCCCTAATTCTTGAATAGATTAAAACACTTCTTTACATGTGGCTCATACACCCCTTACTTGATTAAACCATCAAGCCTTTAAATTTAGATTACGATCCCTTTTTAAAAATTGATACATATTAATGCACTAGTATTTTATTTATCGACTAGATTACTATCAAGTATTTTCCTCCTAACAAACTAATGATTGGGCCAAGCTATTGCTCAAATTCAGACTTAACATTTTTTTTAAGATAAGACTATAGTCACTCATGTTTACTCCCCTTCAATTCAGTTTTTATACTTACTGAACCTTATTTCTACCCATATTTAACTCTATAAGGAAGTGGTTAATCTCATGTCTCAGGGTATAACCTTAATAGCATAGCCCATAAACATTTTATTCATAGTATCTTAAAGTATTAGGAACCATAATTTCTTTACAACGTTGAGACTAACGTCATACATTTTACATTTCAAATTTCAGTTCTGTGTTTCACTTTATGTTTTTTTCCACTTATCCATACTAATTCTTTACTACAAGGGAGAGCCAATTAGACATGAGATACATCTTTAGTTATATAAATATAACCATTTAAATCACAAGATTCATGACTATAAGATTCCTTAACTTTAACAAATTAATTGTTTTATTTCCCAACCCGTAGTACAACAAGTATTTATACATAATCAAATCAGCCATTTCATTTATATATAACAATTTCATCCATTAAAGGACTATTACAAGGTACAATTTGCCTAAGGAAAATTTATTTAATCATAAGTACAATTACAATTGGATCCAAGATCCATAATATAAACATCCATTCTAACGCCGATCTCCACAAGCCGAAGTAAGAAGGTCCAATCATCATTACTAAACCTATGACACTTTTTTTTTTAGGGTGTCAATTCAAAGAACTGGAAAGAGTTATTCTACTTGCTAAACTAATTTTTTGACACATAAAGAAGATTAGTCATCAAAACTTAGCTCATTTACCTTGCAATAGTAATGCTTCCACAATAGTTAGGGAGCTAGAATCTTCCAGCAATCCCATAGCTGGCGAAGGAAGAAGCGTGGGGAATATATGTGAAGTTCTCCCAAAGGACCACTTCACATATAATCCTCCCACTTCTTCAATCGCAAGCCATGCGATTGATGGAGGATACCAGATTCTGAAATGTGTCGATCCATTATTATTGCACACACAAAAACAATCCTATCAATGAATTTAAACTATAAAATTCAAGGAAATTAAATTTGTTTTGCTTCTGAAATTATTTCAGATTAATTCTCATACCATAAAATTCAACCATATATTTTTAATCCAAACAAAAATGACTAAGTATAGAATTCTGGAAAAAAAAATCCAAAGTTTCCCCTTGTATTTTCCACTTTTAAAATTTTCCAGCAATCAAAATAAACTATATTGAATCAAAAACGAAATAATTTCTTTAAAAGAAAAGATATGGATCAAGTGATCCAACCCTCTCGAGTTAAAAATCTCGGGAAAAGTAAAAGAAATGAAATGAACTAATAACATAAATGTTCTTACCCAACTGATCATTTCAGCATTCATATACCTTTATGTATTTTTTTTTTTTTAAAAATCAAATGCCCCGTAAAAGGGGTTTCAAACATATTAAGATGAAACAAGAGCCACATTATCAGTTTCCTCCCTTTTCATATAAATTTTAATTCACATATTTATTCTTATAACACAAGAATGCAAGTATTTCAATTGAATTCAAGTTCATGCAATAAGACCAATAATCAATGTTCACTAAATCAACATCCCAACAAAAGTAATAATATTTTATTGTTGAAAGAGGAAAAGATTGAACACCCGGATAATAGAGTCCATTACCAATTTTAGCTTAAGAAACCCAAGGATCTTAAATAGTCAAAGATATAACACACAAGTGATAATCTTCCCATTTAAACAAGTTGTTAAGGCAAGAAGGAGAGTCCATACAAATTATTACCCACATCACTATCATGAGTTTCTGATCAAATGAACACAGGGGCAGTCATGCACTTTTGAGGTATGCATTTAAATAAGAAAACCCC
>CM031244.1:299753739-299938739 GCA_018340775.1 Taxus wallichiana var. yunnanensis | reverse complement strand
ATAGGCATGCAAAACCTTGGCATCACATCTAGAAGTAGTGCAAATTCACAGACTATGGGAATTTATTTTAGCACAACCATCAGACAAGGAAATGCATATTCCATTATATTACCTACTAGAGGGGGTGGATCAGGAGGGATCGGTGGCTTAGGTCTGGGAGGATCTGGTGGATCTAGAGGTGGTGGAAATACAGGAGGAAATATAAGTTATGGGTATGGTGGGAAAGGTCCACACCAACCTCAAAAAATTTACATGGAGATTTCTCTCCATCTCCCAAAGTATAGAGGCATTGAAGATGCATCCAAGCACATGCATATGTGTGAGATATTGGGCATGAAAAGGGATTACATTTCTAGAGTGCAAGGCAAGTCATTTTACAACTACGTTGCAGGGGCATGTGCACAAATGGTATAGAAAGTTTGATCTTAATTAGAATTGTGTGGAATATACAACGGCATTGTGAGATGCTTTCTTAAAGTAATTTTATATCCTTGAGTTTGAGTAGAAAATCATAAGCATGCTCAAAGACATTAAGCATGGCACTACTAAAAGTGTTCACAAATATGATGCTTGGTTCAAGACTCTCTACCTAAGTTATCTTATGACATCCATACAAGCCAACATGCATAGTGGTTTGTTGGAGGATGATCACGCCCTTTAGAAGATTTCTTTCTCACAATACTTATATATCCAAGGCACTTGGAGGCAGCCATGCATGTTGAGGTGGTAGGAAGTGTGGACACAGGAGTGAGCCCATTCTTGGAAGCACAGATAACAACAATGGTGAAACAATTGGAGAAATTATCTACTAATTCAGCACATGAGACACGCAATGGGATTTGGTGTATAGATTGCAAAGTAGAGGGGCATACTAAGGATAGTTTCCCTTGGAAATTGGTGTGCTCCTTATTACTGGATTGTGAGATATGTCACTTGGACCATAGTTCAAGCCGGTGCCCATTATTATAGCATGTGATAAGAAAGAATGTGTCTAGTTATTATAAGATTTACAGGTCCTCGACTCATGATACTTGAATATTATAGATTGATTGATCAGATCCATGATGTCATTGATATTGGCATATGATAGACTAGTGTTGTAAATAATTCCAAGGAAAAGGGAAAGCATCATGACTATGATCATAGTGAGGGGAACGTTTTGATGGTGGTCGTGGTAGAGGTCGAGGTTACAGAGGTGGATTCAGAGGTCGAGGTCGCGGGGGGAAGGAGTGATTTCCCTCATGGAACTTATTATACGTGTGGATCTCCTTGATCACTACAGATGTGAATTTCCATAGAATATTGTGTGTTATTTTTGGGAAAGAATCATAGTTATGAAGAATGCCCATATTTGTATGAACACTTAAGAAAGAAACACAAACATGAAAATAAGGGCACATGAATGGTTAGAGTACAACATGTCATGGAAGACCAATGGATGCCAAAGTTAGCACCGGATCTTGAGTTGGTACTTGTGAATATTACTACACACGTGTTTAGGAATCGTGTTCCAGGAAAATCTGCAACAAAAGCCTACTATTACTAAGGAGGAAGTCTTGCATGCCAAGTATCTAGACCTATGCATCAAAAGGAGGTTTATCAAGAAACCATGGAGGTAATTTGGAATTTACAGGGTGAGATATAATGTTTGAAGGAACATTCACGAAAGTTGGAACAAAAGAAAGCAGCTTGATCTCCATCAGATAGATGTTGATGATTTGAAAGAAGTTTGCAAGATGTTGTGCCAAGAGAACATTATTCCTTTGTTGGGGAGATGGTTGAAGGAAACACTTCATGAATTGGGACTGAGAATGAGAGACAAATTCTACATGTTAATCTTCCTCTAGACAATTTGGATTATGACAAGGAGATTACTTTAAATGTTGTTGTTGATGGTTGGCTTTTGAGTAACATCTTGATTGACACATGTGCATGAAAGTGAATGTACTTACTTTGGATGCATGGGTTCAGATGGGTAGACCTCCATTACAACCATCTTCTAATGTGTTGTTCATGGAAAATCAAACTAAGGAAATGCCCATTGGAGTTTTAAAATATGCATCCATTACTATACAAGGGGCCAAGTTCACTGGGGACTTTGAGGTCTTAGCGCTTGTAGAAGTAAACAATTTTCCCGCATTACTTGGGTGCCCTTGGTGCTATGCAAACAACGCTAACTTGCATTTCAATAAGGGGTATATCAGCTTTGAGAACAAAGAATAATGTGTCATCATACCTCGACATAATGGGAAATCTATGCCTTATGTAGAGCCTTAAGTGAAGAAGACTTGAACAGAATTTATGTACACGCACCATTCAAGATCCGAAGTGCTTGAGCCATCAAAAGAAGGAGTTCTCCAATGGGATGATGCACATTCAATGAGTGATACTACAAGTGTTGCATGTGATAATTGGGTGCATGAAACTTATGAAATGGTTGGGCATGAATTAAGAAGTGTAGTTTTGTGTCGTTAGTAAGCCACACGTATCGAGGCATTTAGGCGTAGTAGCAGGTACCAAAGTATACAGGTGAGGAGAATCCAAAAATTTTTCCTTTTTATGGAATTTCAATGGGAATTTCAGGTGGAAAGAAGGAACATGTTAGTATATACTTTGCATGGGATGAAATGCACGTTGGTGGATGGTTCACAGGGATAATATTTTGGAGTGGAGAGAAGTAAGGATTGATTTATCTACTCAATTTCTAAGAAAAATGCACCTACTCATCTATTCATTTCATGGTAATGATCTTGTTCAACACCACATTCAGTAGTGTGAGAGACTCTAGATGGTGGGGTAGGAAGCTTTACCACCTTCGTTGTGGGTGCACAAGTTTTATTTCACATTGTGAGGTTATGCACATGTGCATGGTATGTCTACGCAGAGTTGAATAGAGTGACTAGAAATTGGTAGGAACTTACTGAAGGTATGACTCAGACCTTTGATTAATTTTCTTCTAAACCTTTGGTAAATGAGGTGTTGTAGGTTATGAAGTGCTTAACTATGGGAGATAGTGCAAAGGTGAAGAGTTACTTCAGGAATTGTTAGGAGAATCAGACTTGGTGGCATGCTTTGAAGAAGAAGAAACAAATGAAGAGAAGCTTGGGTGCCTTCCTAGAGAGAGAAAAGGGTAAGATGATTTACATGGTTGATGATGAAGAGGTAGAGAACCTAGACATTGAGCACACAGAGGGTATGCATGAAGTTTTGGATAGTGCAGATGAGAAGGCATGCACTACCATGAGCCTATGAAGACCAAGAAAGTGAACATTGGGATGGATGTTGAACCTAAGGAGGCTATTATAGGAGATTACTGGTCTGATTCTAAAGTTGCTAAGATCATTGAGCTATTACATGACTTTTAGGACTTTTCCTAGAGGCTATCATGAATTGAAAGGTATACATGAATCATTGGGAGAAATGAAGATAAAGCTAAAATAAGGTGCACACCCAGTGTGGAAGAGGCCTTAAAGGATGAATCTAAACTTGCATGTCAAGGTAAAAGAATAAATTGACAAAATGTTAATTTTTGGAATTATTGTGTCAATTAAGGAGTCAGAATGGGTATGTCCTATGGTGATCAACATCAAGAAAGATGATAGAATTAGAATTTGTGTGGATTACAGGAGTTAAATGTTGCATGTGTGATTGATCCCTTTCCCACACCATTTACTGAAGAAATCTTGGAAGGCATTGCAGGGCATGAAATATACTCCTTCATTGATGGATTCTCTAGATATCATTAGGTAAGGATAGTTGAAGAGGATCAAGAAGACAAATTTCACCATCGAGTGGGGAATTTTGCATACATGGTTATGCCCTTTGGTTTAAAGAATGCACCTATAGTATTTTCACACATAGTGGTACAAGCATTCCAGGATTTTATTCACAAGTTCTTGCAAGTGTATCTAGATGATTGGATAGTCTATGGGCTCATGAAAGATCACTTTGTGATAATTAAGGCTGATGTTTGAGAGATGTAGGTAGTTGAGCATCTCCTTGAACATTAAGAAGTGTATATTTTCCACCCCTTTGGAATTTTTTGGGGCACATCATCTGTAAAAGAAGGGCTTGCTAGTGGATCCTACTAAGGTAGTTGTGATTTTGGGCTTGGAGGAACCTACTAGCCAAAGTGAGGTGCATGGATTCTTGGGGCACATAGGTTATTATAAAAATTTTATTAAAGGGATATGCCAAGATCACCACCCTTAGAAGAATTACTCAAGGGAAAAGGAAAGTTCTATTGGGGTGAGGCACAACAACGCATGTTTGACACATTAAAGAAAGGCTTACTACAACACCTATTTTGTGCTTTCCTTCATGGTCCAAGCCTTTTCACATTCATGTAGATGCCTTTGGCATGGCCATTGGTGCCATATTAGCTCAACCTAGAGAAGGGATTGTTGATCATCCTATTTTTTTTGCTAGCAAAAAGTTGACTCAACATAACAAAATTATACAACGATAGAGCACGAGGCCTTGTCTATGATCTACGTGCTCCATAAGTTTTGACAGTATTTTTGGCTACACCTTTCATCTTTTATATAGACCACATGACATTGAAGTACTTAGTGAACAAGCCCGTTTTGCAAGGGCACATATGTCATTGGGTATTGTTGTTTCAAGAGTTCAATTTTATAGTGGTGGTTAAGCCCAGTAAGAGAAATTATGGTCCAGACCATTTATCAAGGATTCAATCAGAGAGGAGGACACAAGCATTGAGGACACAATGCCAGATGCACAATTTTTCAAGTTGAACCAATGCACCCTCAGACTTGGAAGATATTGCTATCTTTTTACGCATAGTGTGGCACCCGAAGGAATGAAGGATTTAGAAAAGAAACAACTTGCTATTTGCATTGTGCCTTACATGTTGATCAATGGAGACTTATACAAATTAGGTCATGATGAATTTTTACGCCGTGTGTGCTTGAGCATGAGTGTGATGAAATTATGGAAGAGGCTCATGGTGGTATTATAGGTGGACACTATGCAGGGATGCCACCACACATAAGATTCTACTAGCTGGTCTATGGTGGGAAACATTGTACAAGGATTGCAAAGCATATTGTAAGGCATGTGACATTTTCAATGCCTTGAAAGCCTAGGCAAATGAGATGAAATGCCTTTGAGGCCTATTACTAGTGTAGAACCTTTTGAGAAGTGGGCAATTGACTTTTTGGGCCCTATTTCCCAGCCATGCATAGAATAGATCATGCACTATATTATAACTTGTACATATTATCTTACAAGGTGGGTAAAGAAGTGACACCTACAAAGGATTGCATAACAACTACAACAACAAGGTTTATGTGGGAAAATATTATTAGCAGGTATGGTTTCCCTTTAAGTTTGACAAGTGATAGGGGTACTCATTTCCTTAATGAGACTATCGAATATTATTGGATGAATTCATGGTTGCACACCATAGGACAACCCCTTATCACCCTCAGGAAAATGGAACTGCTGAGGCCTTCAACAAGATATTGAGCCATACCTTGACAAAAATTTGTGATGTTGGAAGGAGAGATTGGGATGACAAAGGTTTTTGTGGTACTTTGGGCATACAATAACCTACAAGAGGTTGAATAAATAAACACCCTTTTAGTTGGTGTTTGGCAGAGGTAGTTCTCCCATGGAATTCATGTTACCTTCTTTTGTATTGTGTGCGCAGAGAGGTCTAGCTGATGAGAAAGCACTAGAAGAATGAATTGACAAGTTGATGTAACTAGATGAGAGGCGTGTCATAGCAAGATGGAGTTCAGAAGCAAAGAAAGAAAAATCCTAGAAGGCATGGCATGATAGGAACATCAAGGATAAGAAGCTTGAGGTTGGGAAAATGGTACTTTTGTATGATTCAAAGTTTTTTGCACCACCTAGAAAGCTAAAAGTGCATTGGTTGGGACCGTATGTTATCACTCATATACTTGATTCAGAGCACTTTCCAGTTAGAGGTGTTGGATGGAACATGGTTTCCTGTTACTTTAACGGGAGTAGGTTGAAGCCCTACTATAAATAAGTCTTCTTGGTGTTTGTAATAAGGCAATATTTCCATTTAGATTAGATTTCTTAATGCATTTCCTTTATATGTGTTTCCTTCATTATTTCTATGCTTTTTCAATTTAGTTCATTGTTTTGTGTAATAAGCATGCTTGTGCACTAGAAGCTGATTACTATTGAAAGTATTTTACATGTGTAGAGGACCACACATACCCTTAGTGTGGGGTGGTTGGAGAAGGATTGACTTTTTGATATGATGAATTCTAGTACATAAGAGAAACAAACTCATGGGTGACCATAAAAAGGATAGGATTTCAAAATAAGAAAACTTCAAGAAGATTGCTCAAAATTGAGACCACACGTAAGGAGATGGGCTCAATATAATGCAAAGGAGGTTGCTGCAACATTGGAGACTACATTAGGATGAGTCACATTGGATAAGTACTTTGGTGCAAGGAAGTGTGGGAAAGGAGATATGTGATAGAAGGTAGTAGGCGTGCTAAAAAGGTTATGACTAGGCATGAGAATTTGAGCTATGGGCAAAGATTGAGGCATGAAAGAAAGAAGCACAAAATGTGGGGAAGCATGGAAGTGGAATTAATGCACATATGGTGGTAGATGGAGCAATTAATGAAGGAGAATTTTGAAAATTTTATAAAGACATCCGAAGTTTGTAATGTCATTGTTTTACCTTATGTTTTTGAAGAGAAGTGATAAGTGCAAAGAAGAGATAAAGATGATGAGCACCCTACAAATTGAAAAGTAGTCTATGGGAATCAAAGAAAATTGTTGAGACATATTCAGGTGTGAAATAGATTTCAGGTGAGTAGTGCATGAAGGGTTTGTGTGTGACTAGGGTTTGAGGAAGTTAGACAGTAGCTAGGGTTTCATTCACACTTACATAATTAGAAGGAGAAATGACACCACAAAGGGCTCTAGTTGTGGAGAAAGAGGCTCGATGACCCAACAGAAGAATGGTTGGTAGAAATGTTATACCCAAAAGAAGTGATCGAGGGATGGCCATGGAAATAAAAAATAACATAGTGTAGGGTTTCTGATATCAACCACCAAACTGATAAGTGCTTGAAGGATATTACAGAGGTCTACAAGAAGACTAACCAACGATGGCAGATGACACTAGGGTTTTGGATGCCTCTGAAAAAAGCTACTCAACAGCATGGGGGTCATGCAAATATTTGAGCTACCTTATTTTGGGAAGCCCGAGTAAATTATATCAATGGCTGATGTCACATGTACATGAGGACTTATTTTACTTCACGGGAAGAAGGATGCGATCACCACCAAATTTATTGGGAAGGTGACAGGGTTGCATGACTCTATCTTGGAGATTTTGATGACCTATCAAAATGATGAGGGCATCGATGCAATGGCCACCATGTATAAGTATAAGAAGGGGGGCGATTTTTTAAGTAACCAACATTGAAGACATGGCCACTAGGTTACAACACTACTAGGGGCAAGGAAGCAAGTTGGGTGCCACTGAGTGTGGAATGAGGTGAATATGTGTTGGTTACACATAGCACACAAGATGGTGAATAAAACATACTATAACATTGTTGGGCATATTGCAGAGAGTTTGGTGAATGAAGTGTGTGTCTAGAAGATAAAGGTGAGAAGATAACTTGGGGTACCATTATTTTTTAATTACATTCAATGAAATTGGCATGCTTGACTGATGACCAAGGGAGAACGTCTGGGAGTTCCCTTTGAAAAAAAATCTCAACAAAGAAATTTGTGAAGTATACTCTGCGTGGAACTATTTCTAATGCATATAAGGAGTTCCTGGAGAAGTGGTTTAGGAGGTTACGTAGGGTGTTTGAAGGAGAATGACGCATCCCATGCGTGAACTTCCCACAATACTAGATGGAGAAGTAGAGTTTGTGGTATACCAACATTTCAGCCTGGGGTGCTTCCACATGAAGACAAGGAGAAAATCCTTTGTGTAAGTTACCATTTTCTTTCACTGCAAAATACTTTAGGGATTCTATGAATAGGTTTCACAATGCATGCAAGCTTCAGTTTGATGTGGAAAAAGTAGATGTAGATGTTCACATTCTACGTAAGACTTATGCATGGCCGGAAAAGAGGCATATGTAGAGACGATGGAATATGATAATATTGATATTACACCAGAGAGCTTGCCATAGGAAATATTGAACCAACACATGTATATATCTACTTGAGGCCATGGTTCAAGGATGGTAAGGTGGTGAAAGGTGAATATATGGCTCTTCCAAGTCCTCCAAGAAGGGGCAAATGGTGGGGACATCAAGGCCAATTACAACTGTGCCCCCACTCAAGAGGACCCAGTGCCTACGGGCATAGAGAATGTTCTAGAACAAGAAGAATAAGAAGAAAAGTGTCAAGATGGATCACACAAAAGAGAGTCTTGTGCAGAGAGCACATCTCTAGAGACACAAGTGTAGGGACTTCATAGCTAGTGAGGAGGTCTCTACGTGTCACTCTGGTGAAGAATGAGGAAGAACAAAGAAAGAAGCATAGGAAGTATGTTCCAGTGAGGGATAATGAGGAGGAGAAGTCCCCTCAGGCCAAAAGTGTGGAGAGAGATGAAAGAGGCCACCATGAGTGTTGAAATGTAGGAGGATGAGGATATAGGTGAATAAGTAGTATATGAGGTTATTGATCAAAGTATAAGTGTCCAAGAGTAGTACTTCGGGTGGGGATTAAATTAGCACCAATGGTGACACAGAGGTCATAATATGCCCCACGTGAATAAAGAAGGAGAGAATGAGGAGGAGGAAGTAGAATAGAATGTGGGTGATGCAGTATAACAAGACAACATGTGGTGTTGAAGTGCAACAAAGGAAGGTATGTCTATTTAGGAAAACATTAGGGAGCACCCAAGTCAAGAGCACCTAAAGAAGAAGAGGTGGTAAGGACCCAAACTTGGGCTATGTTGATGACCAAACTAAAATCATTCATGCCCACTTTCAGTACCTTACCCAATAAGTAGTTGTATGGTTGGATTGGATGGACCTAGAAATGGTAATGACGTGCACTCACAAGCAATTATCATGGAGTATGCAAACTCACATGGATGATCCTGACTTTGATGTTATGAGGAGTCATGTAGTTCAAAGAAGATGAAAAAGGTGCCACATTCCTGCCATATAACCATAAATCCCACATAGTTCTCGGATGAACAAGTAAGTAATGCACTTGTTAAGGTATCAACCGAGGTTGTGCACTAAATGTTGATAAGGTGAAACTATCAGGGTGCTCCTAGATGATAAAAAGGATAAGGACATTGAATTCAAGTGACTTATCGAGGAGTGGATAAGGTAAGGTTAGGCACAAAATGTTAAAAATATATGGCCAGCAAATAGTTGATGAAATTATGCAGAAAAGGCATGATTTTCAAGAGAAAGGTCCCAAGGGATTTCCCATCCACCCTTCATTATTTTTGCACAATAGTTCATTTACTTCTAGAAGAAGGACCAACACTCCTACCAAAACCGAAGGATGCTTGTAGAAAGAAGCATCAAGAGCCAAATCTGCAGTTACAAGGAAAATATCCAGCTATGAGGCTATTCTGCAAGCCTTGAAGGATGAGATGAAGAAGGTAGATTTGTGTTGGCCATGTGTGTTGTTCCCGATAGTATGGTGCAAACAAGGACAAGGGTAGAAGAAAATGAAGTTTTTACAGGTGGCAAAGAATGAAACACTCGGGCACACAAATGGATTACATTGGTAGAGACTAAGTGTGATGCGCTTGATGCTACCAGAAACAACACATGGACCAGATCAAGAGCATCAAGAAACTTATTGCCAAAAATATGGATGTAATGGAAGGGATGGTCTCAAGTATGGCCAATATACATAGGATTTTGCAGAATGAGGGTAGTAAGATGACTCTTGATGAGTTGGATGATGTATTTGCATACATCCCAAACAAAATAAATGCAGTGCTAAATGATTGGTATGCATTTGAGGAAGAAATTTAGAGTGAGTATCCAGAGTTTATTTTTCCAGAAGAGAAGAAAGATACCACTTAGCCTGATTTCCATAATGCTTGGTAATCCATTATTTTTGACACATATGTATTCATTCTTTTATTCATTATTTTGGAGAGATAAGTTAATATTACCCATTTCTAAGGCGGTAATCCATTTAGTGTGGGGTAATGTTGGGCTAACAAAATAGCCTAAGTGTTGGGCACACAAATGTAGGGCGCGAGAAGAGCACATGATAGTATAGTAAGGTTGAAGCGCCCAGGATCAGAACTTATCCATTTTTTTGTTAAGGCTATTTTTGGAGATAGCGTGTTGAGCACACAATGACATGGAGACTTGCAGGTCACACAATGATATTTTGGGATGTACATCAATTCGAGCGTCATGCATAGTTTTGATCTAATAATAGGATTTCTACTCAAGTTAACTATAGGAAGTCTATTATTAGAGAAACTTGCATGTTTTGTATTCCCTTGTAAAGGTGCATGGCTATTATTAGCATGTAGCCTATTTTTGGAAGGTGCATAGGTGGTGAAGGGAAGTCCCCACCCCTATATATATGTATTGATTTGTATAGTTTTGAGAGACTCGATTATTGTAGAGTTATGTTGCAGATTTGCTAGCACATAACCATGGAAACTAGATCTTGAATGTATGAAGCTTCTATGTTTTTGTAATATTTAATATAATGGATCATATTGGCTGGATATTGGTGTTAGATGTGACTGAATATGGTTCTTACATGGTAAATATTATTATGATCATTGTTTAGTCAATCTTTCATATGGTTTAGATCTAGATCTGGTTCATGCACTGTGGTTTACTTAATTATTTGTTATGGATCTAAATATATACATGCTCAATCATGCTAACATTCTAGACAAACAACTCTAAAGAGGGACCTAGTACCTTTGCGCACTTTAGGTGAGCGCTTAGTTTAGGATGAGTGATGTGCCAGCGTACCTTGGGTTATTTACAGTGAATTCTAGGCTACATCACTACCTCCAAGCATGCAAACAAATTTATAGAACCCACATACATCATTAAATGATTTGTACAAACCCTAACCGTAGTTTTTCACAACACCCATTTAGAAATCAAAGAATAAAATTGATTTCATGCAAGGAAATTAAAGAAAACAAGATAATCAGGATGAAGCATTAAAACCCATTTATTCCTTTTCACACACAATATCCCGATTTGTGTTTTCACAAAACCCTAAATAAAGAGGCAAGCAAAAATTATTTAACTATAGACAACAGGCATGTCGAGTTCTAGAGAAAGCAAGATACCATATATATATATATATATATATATATATATATATTAAACCATATACTCAATTGGAAATTAACTCTATGAACAGCCATACATTTTTTTGAAAGAATACCTTTTCATTCACAAATTCAAAGCATATATTCAGATACCCATCTCAACCATTAAACTTCATGCCAAAAATGCTAACAAAAAACCACAAAATCGATTTGAACATCTACATAATAAAACCCAAACTAGAAAAATGATTTTTGCTACAAGATCACAAGCTAAAGAAACCAGATTTGAAGTATTTTCCACTTTTCTCAATCAAAAAACAAAGTCCAGGAAAAAATAAATAACACAATCTCTTTAAAAATAAAAAACTCGAGAGAGGCAAAGTGAAAAACCTTGCCTCAAATGATTTTCCCGCCTTTTTCATACTTTTACGCTCTCTATCAAACCCCAAAATGAAATCAATTCCTCTAGTGAAAAAATTCCATCTTAGCCCACAACAAAAACACACATTTTGCATTCCTCCAAATATATATATATATATATATATATATATATATATATATATATATATATATATATACAGTTCTCCAAGGAAAATCAATTTTCTTCATGCAGAAAATTTCACTAGAGTTCCTCCATGAGTGGAGTTAACTACAGTGACAAAATGAATGCAAAAACACCACTACACCTCCTTTCCCCCTTCCTCTCCATGCATCCCCGAAACCCTAGAATAAACTTCTCATGCTAACAAATGGACGGTTTGGAAATTCCTTATGCCATCATGGGAGGGGGAAAAATCTTCAAATTCAAACAAAATAAGCAAACAAATAATTCCCATTCTCCCTTTCAACATGAATGTCCACTTTTGTGGATTAAACAAAATCCTTAAACTTTATCATTGTCATATTAAGGAATTTTTACCTTTTCCAATTTGACTTCAAACAAAAATAATTCCCTTTGAAAATTAATTATAATCATGGTGTTTCATCACCATTTTTTAATTATGAAATCAAATAATAATACATCAACCATTATTTTCAACTCAATGAGTGTGACATTATGACATTATTTACACATGTGGAGTAATTTAAATTATGACATGGAGCGGGCCTTAATGGAGATGAAAGATCACACTTGTGTGAATTATCCTCCTTATTACGGCCACATTAAAGCTATTGATCCTCACACAGGTGGGAGGTATTTCAAAAAATAGGACAGCCATAAGAGAGAAATAGACTCTTACGAGGGTTTTGAGCAAGAAATTTTCTAGATTTGCAGGAAGAAGGAGAAAATGGGAGGGGCACTGTGTCAATTGGAGCCATGTTGCGATCCATCCTGGAAGAATAATGAGGTACTTTGGAACCTCTTACATAAGGGAGGCATTTCAAATTTCATTGAACGCATTCAGGGTCATGACCTAAACATTTCGATTCACTTTGCTACGAATTGGAAGGATATGAAGGTCAAGTATGGTGGCCACCACTTCACCGTTAATGAGGAGCTGATTACGAGGCTACGGGCCTAGAACTATATGGCTTTCATTTTTTCAATAAGAGGATTGACAGGGTCATTGAGGCCAAGAAATTATTTGACAAGGGTGAGGAGCGGGAGTTTGTTGTAGTGGGTATAAGGGTAACTTTTATTCCCATGCCATTTGATGAAGTGACAAACATGATGGTTAGATATATTTCTTTGGAAGGGTGGTATAAAATGGTCCCTATTAAAGACCTTGTATTTTTAAACCATTTTAGAAGTAATTTCACGATTTTCTACCCGCACTACCTTCTCAATTCCCTTTAGTGTTATGTTCTAGATTTTCAAAAGCACTCTGTGAAATTTCTTTGCATCAGGGCCTTATCTTTCTATTGTAAAAGTTTTTGTTGCCAAGTTCCCTCCCTTCTTGATTACTCCTAGTGATCCACTCGCTACCACCTCCTCTGCTCCCACTCCCATTCTTGCCACCCCTTTCAAGTCCAAAACCAAGAACCCCAAGGAAACAAGCACCCCCCAAACTGTCAGGATTCTCAGAAGCTCCAAAGAGATGGAGGTTGCTCAAAACTTGCTACATATCAGCAATGCTGGTATTGAAAAGGCCCTAGCATCAGGAGGAGTCTCAAGTGCCTCATAGACTGGAAGCCCTTGAGAAGGAAATGAAGTAGCTGAAGAAGGACCTTCAGCGTATGGAAAATCGAGAGGGAAAAGAAATTTTGATGAAGAGAGAATGATAACGACAAGGATCAGTTTCGATATTCATAAGAATTTGAACTCTCTTGACACCGACCGGGAGAGCTAAAGATAGACATGATCACAACATGGCTATCTTCAAAGCCATAAGTGAATTTTTAGAGTAGCAAGTTCGAGCATTTCCATACTAAGTGGGATCCCTGAAACTATTTGGGGGAATGATAAAGAGAGGAGTCTGACCATATCACAACTAAATTCTTTGGAATCAATGCACATAACCACACCGACGTTATGTACCTCACTTTATGCAAACAATCTAGTCTAGAATTGAAAGAGCTTACAAGAAATAGACTCACTTGGGCTCGTGAGATTCGTTGATGTTGTCGTTCTTTTGCGATCATTTTGATGTGACTTTGTTGTTTTTTTGTTGTTTTATTGCAGTTTATGTCCTTTTTTTGCTTCTAGTGGTAGCTAGCTCTTGGTTACTTTTGGAAATTCTGATCTATCTAGATTTTGATCCTTTTGTTGAATCTTCATTGTTATTTTAGGTTGTTGAGCCCTTTGTGTAGAAGGTATAGTCCCTTTACAACTATTTACCAATAATAATAAAAAATATTCCCACATATTAATGTTACTAAGCTATTCAACCGGGCTTATAAGCATTAGGAATTTTTTCCAAAATATACCAACTTAAAATAATTTTCATAGTTGAAATATAATTAACACGAAACACAATCAAAATCAAACAACAAGGTTTTGTATAAAACATACTACATTTAATAATACAAATAAGCAGTATTGAGTTGTCTAAGTACTTAATAGATAATTAAGTACTTAGATAACTAAGTACCATCATCCGTAATATTATTTAATTAATCGAATAAAAATCCGTTTTCCTTATTCATGTTTATTTTATTAACTAAATTGTCGAAATGAAGGTATTAATTACCGGGATGTTACACTTAAGAGGCGTGAGACTCAGAATGTCAAAAATGGAAAGCTCCATATTTGTGTTGAGTTGAAGCGTGTATTATTGATGCTTATAATTGACACAAATCCTAATGGAATACTTTGAAAATGTGTTGAATTTTATTTTAAATATGGTCGAAATCAATGAACCCCAAAAACAAGGTAATTTAAATGATGATCAACTCAGCCAAGGCTAGATTGAGAAATATTAAACCCTACCCATACCAATGTATGCTTGTATGTGGACTGGATGAATTATATGTACAAGAATCTCATCACTAATGGTTGATCTACTTTGATACCGGATGAAGGAATAAATCAAATTATTACAAATTAATCAGGAATGATATTGAATCAATTCAATTCTTTATATTACATACAACCATTTATATATGAAATAGATTTCCTAAAATATAAGAAGCCTATTAAGGCTCATATAACGATTCACCTAAACTATACGAGTTATTTTAACAACTCGTAAAAACTCCAAAACCAATTGACTTATAGAATACAAATAACGTGAGTTGTTATAATAACAACTAACACATAAACAATAGACAACACACAAATATAATTTCAACCACTAAATAATGTTTACAATAATAATATTCCTAACATCTTCATTTCCTAATGAAACCTTTAAATCACAGACACTATATATGATGTAGTCTTAGACATTCCTAATCCTAACAATGATTTTCAAAGAACCATTCATAAATTGATTCAAACTATCCTTAATATAATGGAATTAATTTTACTTCTTCCTAGGAAAATAATCATCAACCCTTATCCATGGAAAAGTTATAGATACATCTCCCCATGTCATATTTTTTTCCTTCGGATGATTCTTACCATTCTCCTCCTTGGTTCAATGATAAAAATAAAATTGGTGACATGCTGATTGAGGCCATTCACATGAAAATTGAAAAGATTTTTTTCTTTCACCAACATCTTTTTTGGGTGCTAATATTGACCATGAAGCCATGAACCAAAAGATATTAGAAGAATCCATCATAGCTCATGACCATGTTGAAAGGTGCATCTATCATAATTTTATGAATCAAGACAACAAACATCTCAAAGTCTATATCAATCCCTTGCCATATCATTATAATTTTGAGGTCACTTCTCAACCTAACATTGAGAAACACTAAGATTCTTCTTCTTTTATTACTATAGAAACTACCCATAATCCTTAAATTTATCCTTGTGAGAATGTGGTCAATATTAATGGAATGAAGAGAGTGATTTCCAATATTGATACTTCATTATCCACTCCTTTCCTCCAAGTCTATAAGTATATCTAGGCCTGTCATATAAGCAATCATTTTTAGATCCACTTCATAATTAATCTCTTCATATTCCTTCTCAAATAGACAACGTCGATTGCCCTCAACATCAAATTTTGATTTCACCTTGAGTTCCTTCTTACGAAACCCTCAACCATTTTCAACATATAAATTCTATTTCATCTACCATCATTTTTTTCTCGATATCATTGGTTTCCTCAACTAATAGAATTGATGTTCTCTATTACATTTTAAGGTATCCCCGATGCAATCGACCATTATGAACCTAACATGGCATATCATATGATTCATTCAATAAAATAAAAACCTTGTCCAACCCGAGGTTTCATTAATTTTGATTCAAATTTTGACTAAATTTCCTCATATTCTAAACAAGATTGCAACAACTAACCTAGAAGATTGATACAAAATCAAAGAACTCTATAATATCCAAATTAAAATACCCTTCTTTGAATTAATCAAACCTTATCCTAAACATTATAATTATCTCTTGAAAGCACTCTTTGAAATCAATATACCCTCACCACTAGATTTGGGGCAAGGCTCCCCCTTACATGTTTGGATAAGCATATACTTCATAATACAAAGATCTTACAATTGAGAATGACCAAACCACCAACCAATCCCTATCTCTTACTTTTACTATTAACTCTATGATTCCGATGAGTCATTATTCTGAGAATACAATCTTCATTTTCTTCTAATTCAATATTAGCAATGTGCAAGTCAAGCAATCCCTTGTTAAAAAATACTCGAGAACATGTATCTCTTCCTTAGGATTCATCAAATATCTTATTTATTATACTGATAATTTCAAATCCACTTGTATCACATGTTGAGTAAAATTCCCCCAATGGGTTCCATGTGGTTACCTCGTTAGCATGCCTCCTCAAACTGTTAGGTTGAAATTCATGATCTTCAACTTTCCTCTTTCACACAACACTATTCTTATTCTACAATGGAAACATAAAATGCACAAAATTAAATCATCCACTTGTTAATTCATCAAAATTCCATATCTAATCTTGTTGTTCAATATTTAAGGTGATACCCATCCATGAAAATTAAATTAATTCTAACAAAAAAACATCTATAACATCCCTACTTTTAAGGAACTTCCTTATGTGCCATTTCAAGAATATCAATGCTTCAAATATCATGTTCATTATCTTTTAGGATATGGTGAACATCCTAAACTCGTTATGAATATACTACCTAACCTCCTCAACTTGGGAAATGATGAATTGGATGAAATCAATCTTAGAATCAAAACCACTGATCTTCCTAACTATATCATTGATATGTTTCCCCCTTCTTTACAACCTCATTCTTACAAGAAGGTGACCAACATAGTTCCAATCAATATTTATTCTTCTTTACTTCCTCTTAAGGAGATTCGTGCTTCACCACCTCGTGAAATAGTTGTCAAATCATTTCATATTGACATCTTCATCCCGATTATGATGATGGATATTCAATAAATGACCCTTTGTTTTTATTTTCCCAAGATAAGAATGTAAAAATACTTTGATATAAGAAATCATTATGATCCTCTCTATCTTCCCTAAAATATCTACAATCATCCTTCAATACTAACATTGATACTATTCACTTTTCAAAAGTGTAATCAAGTCTCAAATAATTTAACCTTGAGGAGGATGTTCATATGAGTGATAACCCTTATATCTCATTATCATCACCTTCAAAAATCCTCCTCGTGACCTAGAGCTTGAGTCACATCATATTATCACTCTATCAGCTAACTCTACTACTATTGATCCACCTTCAACTTCCTATATACCCAAAACTCATACTTCCTATCATCACATCTCCAAACTCATAAGACGATCTTGAGTCATACTACACATGTCATGAAGCATCGAGGAATGATGAACAATATTTTTGAGCCTATCAAAGAAATTTGAAGAAGCTGGAAGCTAAGATTTGTGAGGACCATAAAAAATGACCATTTCATCATGTTCCCTCTCCTCAACATTTAATACCTCAACATGGTATTGGTTCTTATTCCCTTTTATTGTCACTTACTTCATAAACAACAATAACATAAATAACAATCTTGGTACTAGAATTCTCCCCCTAAGTTGATATTTTGGCTACCTTTTCTCCTCCTATTTTACCTACTTTGGTGTTTCCTCTTATTAATTATTCACCTTCACATGCATCTTATAAACCAGATAAGGGTCATATTCTCATGTCTTTCCTTTGTAGGTGAAGATACCTCATCCTTTCAACCCTACACTTTCACTTGCCATGATGACATACACTTGATCATATCTCATATTTCTTTGTAGGTGGAAGAATCTAGGGTAATTTCATGAGATCCATAAAACTATCTCAAGTTCCATCAAAAAATATAGGATACCATGATTCAAACACCTTATTACATTCAATGATAGGTTCATTAGGTTATCTGGAGTGATCAAAAGTGAAAAAGGTTAGAGAAGACATATAAAGTGTACAAACTAAAAATAAGTGTAGAAATCAATAGGATAAGTATATCAAGATTAGAATAGGATCTAATGGGTGATTCTATCCTCCTATTCAATTATGTCTAAGGGAATATTTTAGTGCCAGATTCAACATCAAACAAGTATATATCATTTCCATATTGTTCCTCTATTTCCACTCCTAGATCAATCTAGAAACTCTCAAAAATCTCAATGTACTTATCCTCTTATAAATTTCTATATTTATCATGTATCCTAATTAAATCAAATGTATCAATATTTTAATGCATGTTCATACTTGAATGATAAATTTTGATCTAAAAATGTCAATGTGTATTGTTTCTAGATTACTATCTTGATTAGGGTTTTATATATCTAAAACATTTTATTTTTTAGAGTGTAATCAATGTAATGACCATTGATATATTAGCTAATAAAATATAGGTTAGAAAAAAAGTTTTTCATAGTGAAAACATAAAATGCTTAAATTTTGAGGGGAAAATATATAAGAATTTCATAATTGATAGTTAGGAGTTTGAGGCTATTATCTTCTAATCATAGTCAAATGTATTGCACAATGTTTTTGATTTTTTTAGTGTCTTAGCATAAGTTAGAGAATAAAGAATAATAATAAAACTAGAGATGAAAAAAATGCAAAAACAAATAAAAATAATAAAATATCTCATTATTTACTTTGTGTAGTTATATAGTTAATGAACACATCTAATTTTGGAGGAAAATATTTTATTATGTGTAGTTGTTGATCGGTCAAAATATGGAACTTAGTAAAAAACATACAAAAGGTTCACGTGGAAGAGCAGAGCACATTCAAAAGTGTGAGAGGATCGAGTAAGGAATCACACGATGAGGACAAAGACAAATTCAAGACTTAGCCATTTTCACGATGATGAGCTATTTTTGGAGATAGCGTGCAAAAATCACAAACCAGGTTAAAAAATTGTGTGACACGCATTGGCTATTTTGGAGGATCGGCTATAAAGTGCCTTGCATGGGTACAGGCTGAGAATAGATTTACTACTGATAGTTAACTAGAATAAGTCTATTGTTAGTGCACTTGCATGTGTGACTATTATTGTAATGACGTGTGGCTAATAATAGCATGCGACCTATTTTGGGATTAGATAAGCGGTGAAGGAAAGTCCCCACCCTTATAAATATGTATTGTTTGTGTAGTATGAGATATAGATAGATATAGAGATAGATATAAGTATGAGTATGTAAGAACTTAGTTATTGTGAGGTTATGCTACCAAATATGATGCACACATAAACTATGGTATTATCTATTGTAATAAGCTTCTGTGTATTTATCATGTTTAAATGCAATGGAGTGTATTGGCTGAAACATAGTATTATATCCTGAGTATAATTGGTTCTTACATGTTTGATTTCATCATGGTTATCATTTAAGTCTATTATTCTCTAGATCTAGATCTGAACATGCACTGTAGAATGATATATTAGTCATGGATCTAAATGCTTTAAGTCTTCATCATGCTAACATCTTGCAACAACAACCCTAAAGAGGGGCCTAGTACCTTTGTGCACTTTGGGTGAGTGCTCAGTCTAGGTTGAGTGATGTGTCCCAGGCTTGTGCTGGGATTTTACTAGTAAATTCTAGGCTACATCATTAGTTTCCATTGCAGAGACCTCTTTTTAGTTGTTTTTAGGATGATTCATGATGAAGACATGTCGGTTGACCCTATCAAGTGTTGAGAATGGATACACGACCTAGAAGAATAAAACACATGGAGGTTCAACACTTTGGATCGAGTTTGACGCACACACGTGGGTGGAGAAAATCTTATGAGTTTTTTTGAGAGTTTCTTCACTATCTTTCCAATAAAACTATACGAGTGGCTGGTTGCTTATGTGTCTAAATGGAATTAGAGGTATCGCACACTTGTCTAGATGCAGGAAGAATTTCAAACCCTTTATGATGCTTGATCTGATTTGGACTCATGTTGTGGATACATGGTTCCATGGTGTTTTGAACAGCTATATCTTGGAGTACTCAATTTCCACTTATTCATGCCCAGAGGTAGTTGAATTCCAATTTTTATGATATCCCAGGGGAACTTACCTGCAAGGAATTCCACTGGTGATCAAAATTATGATGGTAACCTTGAACTTTAGAGAACAAACCGATGGTGAACTAAACCCCACCACGCGTGGGGGGATCAAGTTTGGTGAAAGATGGTAGATCTAGTGACAGAAAGGCAAAGAGAGGAAAGGTGGCTTAAGTATAATGAGGCACGCGAGAGGGAGATAGAGAAGTAGTAGGATGTTGTAGAGTGAATGATGTTGTGGAGAGAGATAGTTTGAGAAGGGTTTGAAGTTCACACAGAAGATGTGGAACCCAGAGCATCAAGAACTCCCCATTTGGGAAAGCATGATAGAGAACCCTCCTCGGCCTCACGTAGAAGCATGCCAATAGAGATGACCTGGGCCATGGGCACGCATCTAAATCCACCTAGAAACCTTGCCCTTGCACTTGGTTTTCTAGTATCTAGTACAACAAATAATCAGCAAGCTAATTTAGGCAGTGGGAGAGCATGAGTGAGTCATATAAAAAGCACAATGATGGTAGTAAAAGTATTTTTGTTATATGGGAGTACCTTTTTGGGTGTATCATCCACACAAAATTCAAGCACGCATATTTTTGGACTCTCTTCTGGGAGTAGTAACACTTCACAGATTGTCAGGGTACAGTTCAATAATACTATTGTTGGGACATAGGGAAGTACATCTTATGGTCGACCCTAGCTACAGGTTCGGGATCAAGGAGGTATAGGTGGCTCTAGCTCCAGTGGATTTGGTGGTTCTAGAGGCAGAGGAAACACAGAGGTTCTGGATCAAGTGGGCAAGGTCCGCACCAACCCCAAAATATTTACATGGATATGTCTCTTCATCTCTTAGAGTATAGGGGCATAAAGTATGTTGCTTGAACATGCACATGTGTGAAATAATGTGGCGTGCAAAAGGAATCATGGATTCTGAGCGTAGGGCAAGTCAATTTGCTACTACGTTACAAGGGCACGCACATAGTTGGTACAAAAAGTTTGACCCTAATCAGACTTACGTAGACTATGCAGCCTTAAAATATGCTTTCCTTAAAGAGTTTCACATCCCTGAGTTTGAGCAAAAGAGTATAAGTGCACTCAAGGATATTAAGCAAGGCACTACTAAAAGTTTCAGAGAGTATGATGCTCATTTCAAAACATTGTTATCCAAGTTTTCTTATGATATTCATGTAAGCCAACATGCACAATGGTTTGTTGGAGGTCTAATTACACCTTTTAGGAGGGTGCTATCACATAAAACATACACTGATCCACGTGAGGCACTTGAAGTAGCCTTACGCATTGAGGCAGTTGGAAGTATAAACACTGGGGTGAGCCCATTCTTAGAAGCATAGATCGCAGCTATGGAAAGCGATTGGAGAAGCTATCGGGTAAATTAGCACATGAGATGCACACAAAGGGATTTGGTGCATATATTACGAAGTGGAAGGTCACATAAAGGATATTTGTCCCCATAGATCAGTGTGCTCATTATTGTTGGATTGTGATATATGCCATTTAAACCATGATGCTTAGCCACTTCGCCATTACTATAATGTGCGATAAGGAAGAATGTATCTTGTTACTGTAAAATTTGTAGGTCCACGACTCATGACACGGATGACTGCCAACTTATTGGTCGAGATCTAAGATGCTATAGATATTTATATACGAAAGAGGAGAGTTTTAAATAACTCTAAAGGAAAGAATGAGCATCAGGATTGGGAACACAATCAGGTGCGCTATGATTGGAATGAAGGGAGTTTTGAAGGTGGTCATGGTAGAGGTCGAGGATACCATGGTGGATTCGAGAGGATGAGGTCGTGGTGGTGGAAGAGGTGAGTTCCCTCACGTAGAACATGTTATACATGTGGATCTCCTGACCACTATAGGTGAAAATTTCCTCAGAATATTACATGTTCTTTATGTGGAAAGAATCATAGTTATGAGGAGTTCTCGGACTTGTATGAGAATCTTAGCAAGCAGCATAAATAGAAAAAAAGGTGCAGGGATGGTTAGGATACAATGCGTTGTGGAAAATCAGTGGATGCCCAAGTTGGAAGCAAAATCCAAGGCATTATAGGTAAAGATCACAACCCACACTTTGAAGCGATGTGTGCCAAAAAGCATAGTAGCAGAGGCCTACCATCACTAAGGAGGATGTTCTACATGCACGATACCCAGATATCCTACCCATCAAAAGGAGGTTTACCAGAAACCATGGAGGTACTCAGGAATCTTCAGGTGAAATACAATATTTAAAGGAGAAATCACAAAAGATGGAGTAAAAGAAAGCATCAAAAATGGTCCAAACTGATATGGATGACTTGAGAGAAGTGTGCAAATTATTGCACTAGGAGAATATCATTCCACTATTGGGAATTGGTTAAAAGGAAACACTCCATGTGCAAGTACTGAGATTGGATGACAAATCCTGCATGAAAATCTTCCCCCTCATAGCCTAGATTATGACAAGGAAATAACTTTGAATATTATTGTGGATGGGTGGATTTTGAGTAATATATTGATTGATATTCACATGGAAGTCAATGTTCTTACCTTAGATGCATGGGTACAAATGGGGAGACCTCCATTGTAGTCCATCCTCTAATGTATTGTTCATGGCTAACTGGACTAAGGCCACTCCCATCGGAGTTTTAAAAGATGCATCCATTACCATACAAGGAGCCAAGTTCACTGGAGATTTTGAGGTTTTAGTGCTGGTAGAGTCAGATAGCTTCCCAGCTCTATTAGGGCATCCTTGGTGTTATACAAATAATGTTGATCTTTAGTTCAACAAGGTTATATCAGCTTTGAAAACAAGGAGGAAAGATTTATTATCCCTTTAACAAATGGAAAATATGCCCTATGTTGAGCCCTTGAGTGAAGAAGACCTGAATAGGATTTATGTATGTGTCATCCGGGATCTAGAGGTGTTTGAGCCATGTAAAGAAGGAATCCTTCAATGGGAGGATGCATAGTCTATTAGCGATACTACAAGTGTTACTTGTGATAATTGGGCTCATAGAACTTATGATTTGGTAGGGCATGAAGTAAAGAGCATATTTCCTAGGGTCAACAAACTATGTTATATCAGGAGAATAGGTAACAACTCAATACCTTGTTACACCGAGAAAGGAGACCCTATGGTGTTCTTGTGCACATGGAAGAATAGTGGATAGACCCACTAGAAAGAAGGAATATGCTAGCATATACCCTATGTGGATAACAGCACATGTGTTGGTGGGTGGTCCACAAGGATAATCTTGTAGGATGGAATGAAATTAGGATTGCTCTTGCCACTAGGTTCTTCAGGAGAAATGCACCTACTCAAATCTGCACTTATCATGGTAATCAACCTTTTCGCACCACGTTCAATAGTGTGAGAGACTCTAGACAGAGGGGCGAGAAGCTTTACCACCTTCACTCTAGGTGCACAAGTTTTATTCCACTTTACAAGGTTGCACGCGTGCTTGGTATGTATATGCAGAACTCCATAGAGAGACTAGAAATTGGTAGGATTTAATTGCAGGAATGACTCAGATGTTTGAATTCTTCTCTACCAAGCCTCTAGTGGAAGAAGCATTAAAAGTCATAAAGTGCTTAACTATGGGAGATAGTGCCAAGGCTGAAGAACTCCTTCAGGAGTTATTGGATGAAGGAAACTCAAGAGCACATTTTGTTGAAGAGACAGAGGCCGATGCCACACTACTTTAGCACGCTTTCCTTGAGAAAGAAAAAGGAAAAATGGTCTACTTAGTGGATGACAAAGAAGTAGAAAATCTAGATATAAACCATTCAACAGGTAGGCGTGAGGTGTTGGACAGTGTAGATAAGACCACACATGCCTATCATGAACCTATGAAGATAAATAAAGTGAATATTGGATCAGATGTTGAGCCTAAGGAGGCCATAATTGGGGACTATTGGTCAGACTCTGAAGTGGCAAAAATCATAGAGTTACTACGGGATTATCAGGATTTATTTCCTCGGGGTACCATGAGCTTAAAGGCATGCATGAATCATTAGGGAGATGAGGATAAAGCTTAAAGAGGGTGTGTGCACCTAGTTAGAAAGAGACCCTACATGATGAACCCCAACTTGTGTGAAAAGGTCAAAGAAGAGATTGAAAAAATGTTGAAGTTTGGAATCATCAAGCCCCTGGACGAGTCAAAATGGGTTAGTCCAATGGTGATCAATATCAAGAAGGATGGATGGATTAGGATCTATGTGGACTATAGGGAGCTAAATGCTACATGTGTGAATGATCCCTTTCCTACGCCATTCATTGAGGAAATACTAGAAGGTATTGCAGGTGTAAAATCTATTCATTTACAGATGGGTTCTCTGGGTATCATCAGGTTAGGATTTCCCAGGAGGATCAGGAAAAAATACTTTTACTATTGAATGGGGTAGCTTCACCTATACTTGTGATGCCTTTTGGTTTGAAAAATGCATCTATTGTATTTTCACGCATAGTTTTTCAAGTGTTTAAGGAGTTTATTCACAACTTCTTATAGGTTTATTTGGATGATTGGATGATGTATGGATTAGTTAAAGATCATTGTGATAATTTTTGTTTAATGTTTTAAAGATGTAGACAATTGAGTATCTCTTTGAACATCAAAAAGTGTATATTTTCTACACCATTTGGAATATTGTTAGGACACATAATCTGCAAGGAAGGTTTGTTGGTTGATCCAGCTAAGGTTGTAGTCATTATAGGCCTAAAAGATCCTACCAGATCAAAGTGAGGTGCACAAATTTTTGGGTCATATAGGATATTACAGAAGTTTATTAAAGGATATGCCAAATTTTCCACACTATTGGAGGAGTTACTAAAGGAAAAGGTACGTTCTACTGGGAGAACCGCAGCAATGCGCATTTGAGACATTAAAGGAGAAACTTACTACCACGCCTATTCTTCATTTTCCTTCATGGGACCAACCATTTCATGTACATGTGGATGCCTCTAGCACGACCATTAGTGTAGTATTGGCTCATCCTGGAGAAGGTATTATAGATCATCCTATCTATTTTGTTAGTAGAAAGTATGACTCCTACGAATAGAATTACACAACTACAGAGCACGAAGCTTTGTCAATGATCTATGTACTACATAAATTCGACAAAGATACCTGCTATTACTACACCATTTTTCTTTTATATAGATCACATGGCATTGAATTATTTGGTAAACAAATGTGTTTTACAAGGGTGCATATGTAGATGGGTACTCTTATTTCAAGAATTTGATTTCACAGTTGTGGTAAAACCAGGAAAAGTAATTCTGGACCAGACCATTTATCCATAATACATTCATGAGAAGAAGCACAAGCAATTAAGATACCATGCCCGATGCATAGTTATATAGGTTACAATGCACGCCATCGAAATTAGAGGACATTGTTGTCTTTCTACGAATAGGCATGACACTAGAAGGAATGAAATCCTTAGAGAAAAACAACTTGCTATATGCGCGGCACCCTATATGTTGATTAGCGGTGACCTATACAAATTAGGTTGGGATGAAGTATTGTGTTGTTGTGTACTGGAACATGAACTCATGGCTATCATGGAGGAAGCTCATGGTGGTATTATAGGTGACCACTATGTAGGTGACACCACTGCGTGCTAGATTCTACTCACTTGAATTATGGTGGGAGACCCTATATAAAGATTGTAAGGATTATTGCAAGGCTTGTGATCACTGTATAGCATCTTGGGAAACCAAGTCAATGAGATGAAATGCCTCTAAAACCTATTAATAGTGTAGAACCATTTGAGAAATGGGCTATAGATTTTGGGTCCTATTTCACCATCTGTGTGTAGGACTGGATCATGTTATATCATAATTTACACAGATTATAGGAAAAGTGGGAAGAAGTAGCACCTACTACAAAAGATTGTACAAAGGTTACAACAGCTGGTTTCTATGGGAAAATATTATTACACTGGTATGGATGTCCTTTAATTTTGACTAGTGATAGGGGCACACACTTTATGAATGAGAAAATCAGAATTTTATTGGATGAATTCATGATTGCACACCATAAGACTACACCATATCATCCTCAAGGAAAATGGACTATTGAGGCTTTCAACAAAATTTTGAGCCAGACATTGACAAAAATCTATGATGTTGGAAGAAAGGATTGGGATGATAAAGTATCTACAGTACTTTGGGCATATCGAACAACATATAAAAGGTTGAACAAAGCCACACCATTTTAGTTAGTGTTTGGCATGCAAGTAGTTCTTCCTATGGAATTCATGTTACCATCTTTGTGTATTGTGCATGCTTTAGAGGTCTAGCTGATGAGAAAGCATTAGAAGAATAGATTGAAAAGTTAATTAAGTTGGATGAGCGATGAGAAATAGCATGTTGGAGTTCAAAAAGAAAAGGCCAGGTAGAAAGCATGGCATGATAGGAACATCAAGGATAAAAAGTTCACAATTAGACAGATGGTGCTCCTTTATGATTCTAAGTTTTTGCGCCATCCAGGAAAACTCAAAGTACATTGGTTGGGGCCATGTATGTTATCACTCACATACTTGAAATAGGTGTTTTCCAATTAGAGGTGCTTGATGGAACATTGTTACCCGGTTACTTCAATGGGAGTAGGTTGAAACCCTATTATAAATAAGTCTTCTTGGTGTTTATAATAAGGCAGTGTTGCCATTTAGATTAGGTTTTGATTTTTAGTTTCCTTAATGTATTTCCTTATTTCATCGTAATGTTTTTCAATTTAGTTGGTGTTTTTATGTAATAAGCATGTTTGTGCACTAGAAACTAATTACTATTTGAAGAATTTTTATGCGTAGAGGACTACACATACCCTTAGTGTGGGGTGGTTATTGATATCCAGGTACAAGACTATTGAAAATAAGTACACATGAAAGGAACAAACTGCTACAGGTGTTATTCAAGTTGGAGAATTGAAAAAAAAAAGTGCTTCTGGAAATGAGGACCATAGATGGAGATGAATGAAGAAACAAGTATAACGTGAGGTAAGAAGAGGCCATGGAACTACCAAGGGAAGGCGCAGTGGTGAGGTACTCGGGCACATGGAGGCATGCTAAAGAGAAGTCCACAACTAAAAGGTAGGAAGGTGTGCTAGAAGGTTATAGCTTGGGCGCGAAGATGTACCACATGGAAAGAACAAAAATGGTTGATTAATGAGAGGATTGTTGGTAGGTGAAGAAGTAATAAATGCACTAAATTTTTGAAAATCTATATAAGGATAGGATGCGAGTTCATTTTTACCATTGCAATTGAGAGAATTTGAAAAGAGCTAAGTGCAAATGAGTCGAGAAATCATGTTGAGGTGCGAAGAGTGTGAAACTAGACATGGAGAGAAGGTTTGTGCGTAGGAGAAGCTTGCATTCCCATAGGTGAAGGGTTTGAGTGAAGAATATGCGTTACAAAAGAGCTAGGGCACGTGATTTCCACTAGGGCATGGAGATTTAAACTAGGGTTTCAACTTTCTCGATTACAGAGGGTAGAAAAGAGAGATTTTTCAAATGGCACTGAAGAAAGCACCCGCAACAGGAGTAAAAGGGAAGAAGAAGGTCAAAGTGGAAGAAGAAATTACTCCCGAGAGTAATTTCTCAGAAATGCAGTATCCAGAGGGCATGATCATGGGACAAGAATGGGATTCCCACATCTGTAAATGTAAAATCAGCGATTACAACCATCGTACATCAGATAATAAGAAGGAAATAAATGCATTGTTGAGCACAAAAATGAACAAGCGCACAACAAAAGATATGCTGTGTATGTATGATGACACTGGTGAAAAAGTTAATAAACTAAATTGGATTCTACCAGTTGTATGAGCTGCCATACTTTGGAAATTATGAACCATTGTATCGATGGTTGATGAGCAGAGTCCATGAGGAATTCTTCTACTTCACCAAATGGAGGGTTAGAATCACAGCTGCCTTGATTTCAACAGCAATAGAACTAAGGACCTCAGAAGGAGATCTAGAGAGTGAATTAATAGATAAAGCAGTGATCCTAGAGATAAGGAAGGAGATGGAGTATACCATGGGTCTATGCGGCATGGACATTGATAAATGGAAGAAGTATCGAGTAGTGTAGGAATCTGCACATCTTGTAACAAAGTTGAATGACAAAGAAAGGTGGTCGTAGGTGAATACAATGTGGCTGCACCTTACAAGGAAGATGTCTCGAGGAGTGATCTACAATATCATGGATCACATAGCATAGTAAATAAAATCATTGAAGAAGTGCATACAGTGACAAAATTAGTTTTGGTGCTATTTTATCATCTTTGGTGTTTATGGAGATTGGAGTGCCCAATGGGCCAAAGGAGAAGATTTGGGAGTACCCCACAAAACATAAATCTCTGGCAAAAAGATTTAATAAATACTTATGTGAAGGGACCATGGGTGGACCATTTAAACAGAGGGCAGAGATGTGGTATGATAGGCTCCACATAGCGTTTGAAGAGGAGTGGTGCATACCCAAGGAGTTACCTTTGGTGGTGGGTAAGGCAGTATAGTTTGCAGTTTACCAACATTTTTGCATCAGCGTGATTTATGATGAAGATGGGCTTGGATCCCTTGGTGCAAACTTCCATATGCCTTCATAAAGATGCTACTTCCAGGCATCAGTTCACCGGTTCACGGATGTGCATGCCTTTGCCTAAGCTTCATCACAGATAAGGTAGATTGTGACTACCACACTCTGAGAAAGACATATGTATATCCAGGATGGACTACCTACATTGAGAGGCTTATCTCAGATATAATAAGCATGAAGCTATAAGCTTGGCTGTTGGAGATGTTAGAGTAGTGCTTGTGTACCTTTAACTCAAGCCCAAGATGGAGAACAATAAGTATGTGGAGAATGATTTCACACTCCCAGGGCTGCCAAAAGGTAAGCATACAATGGAAAATGTTCCAGCACCTAAGCCCATAGAGACAATAGAAGTAGATGATGAAGAGGAGGATCATGAAGATAGTGGTGGTTTGGAGCATAGAGGTAGGAGGTAGCCTACAGATAGGGTAGAAGTTGAGCGTGTGACTACCCCACCCTAGCCACAAGAGGGAGATGATGAGGACTTGGATGCAGTCCAAGGAGAGTGCACCATTTCAAAAGGGTGTTTAGGAGAACCAGAACCCAAATTTCTAGTCCAAAATTAGTACACAAGTCACCTCAAATCTCTCCACAGAAGGAGACAGATTAAGAAGAGAAGGAGAAAGTTGAAGCTAGATGTGGAGGTGGAAGATTTTGAGGAGAGCGTGCTGAATCTCCTACACCTCTAGAGAACATGGAAGAGCCAAAGGATGAAAAAATGAAGGATGGAGAATAAGGAGAAAAGGAGGTAGATGAGATAGCACATGAGACTGCTTAAGGCATAGCAAAACAAGCTCCAAATCTTGAAGCTCAAGTTCCTAAGGGGCCAAGATCGAAAAGAACAAGTGGAGAATATGTTTCATCGGTCATGGGCTATGCTTGAGGACACAAGTAAAATTGTTCGTGCCTATTTTCAAAGCACAATGACACCAAAGGAGTTGTATGGGTGGGAGCTGATGGATGAAGATATGGCAACCATGCACACAGGAAGCAAATTATCATGGTCTATGCACACGCACATGGACAAACTAGACTTTGATGTATGTGAAGAGTCATGTGTATCAAGGAGGTTGAAGAAGACACCTCAGGCCAGACACATAATAGTAAAGCCTACTTTGTTATGTCAGATGAACAAGTGAGTAATGCTTTGGTGAAAGTCTCGATAGAGGTGGCATGATGAAATGTGGATAAGGCTGCAACAATTAGGGTGCTAAGAGAAGAACTAAAAACTAAGGATGTAGAAATACATGCCTAAAGCAATAAAAATACTTGGCACAGAAAAGAAGAACACTATTTTCATCAGCATGGCAAAGGAAATTGGGGACAATATCATGAAAGTAAAGCCACACTTAGATCCTAAGGTACCCAAAATGTTTCCTTCGGCAAATATTATGTACAAACCTTGGTGGACTTGGTGCTTGAAGATGAACCTCTACACATGCCAGCACTAAAGGATCCATCACAAGAAGCGAGAGAGGGAAAAGGCTTCGGTGATGAGGAAGATTGCATCATATGAGATATTGCTCCAAATCTTACAGGAGGAGGCTGAAGAAAGTAGATCAAGTGCTAAATATTTGTACAGACCCGGAAGTTGTTATAAGAACCAGGACCATTATAGAGGATAATGAAAAACTGAAAGACATGAAGGATGAGACCTTGGGCCACGCATAATGATTAGCGCTTGTCAATAAAAAGCGCAAGGCCCTTACAATAGCATAAGAACCACACAAGGAGAGGCTAAATGAGCTTGGGAAACTCATCATGCAAAAAATATGGACTTATTAGAAGGAAGAATGATTGTAATGTCCAACATTGTTTTGGTCTTACAGAATGAGAAAGGAGAAATTACATGAGATGAGCTAGAGTCAATTGCAGTAGATATCCCAAAAAAGGTAGAGGTTGCTCAATGATTGGTAGACTTTAGAGGTAGAAATAAAAGAAGAATATCTAGAATTGATTCTTCCGGTTGAAGCAGAAGATGCTGTAGGGTAAATTCATTCTTTTATTCATAAAAATTCTTTCTATTCTTCTATTCATATTATTTGATTCATTTTGGAGACAACCATTTCTAGAGGTGGAAATGTAATTAGTGTGGGGTAATGTTGGTCAGTCAAAATATGGAACTTAGCAAAAACATACGAAGGTTTGCATGGAAGAGTAGAGCGCATTCAAAAGTGTGGGAGGATCATGAAGGAATCACGCGCTTAAGGACAAAGATAGATTCGGGACTTAGCCATTTTCACGATGATGAGATATTTTTGGAGATAGTGTGTCGAACACACAAACCGGTTAAAAACTTATGCACACATGCATTGGCTATTTTTGGAGGATCGGCTATGAAGAGATTTGCATGGGTACAAGGTGAGAATAGATTTACTATTGACAATTAACTAGAAGAATTCTATTATTAACACACTTACATGTGTGGCTATTATTGTAATGAATACATGGCTAATAATAGCATGCAACCTATTTTGGGATTAGATAAGTGGTGAAGGGCAAGTCCCCACCCTTATAAATATGTATTGTCTATGTAGTATGAGATACATATATATACAAAGATAGATATAAGTATGAGTATGTAAGAACAAAGATATTGTGAGGTTATGTTGCCAAATTTGATGTGCGCATAAACTATAGTATTATCTATTGTAATAATCTTCTTGTTTGTTTATCATGTTTAAATGCAATGGAGTGTATTGGCTGAAACAAAGTATCAAATCCAAGTATAATTGGTTCTTGCATGCTTGATTTCATCATGGTTATCATTTAAGTCTGTTATTCTCTAGATCTAGATCTGAACATGCACTGTAGAATGATATATTAGTCATGGATTTGAATGCTTTAAGTCTTCATCATGCTAACATCCTATAACAACAACCCTAAAGAGGGCCTAGTAACTTTGCACACTTCAAGTGAGTGCTTATTCTAGGCTGAGTGATGTGCCAAAGACACACCAGGCTTTTACTGGTAAATTCTAGGTTGCATCAGTAACCCTCCAATAATTTTGTTCTAACTTCCTTTCAAAGTTTCAACTTCTAAATTAAAAATAAATACCTAGCATAAGTGTTCTTTATTCCAACTTACGGTAAGTGTATTCCAAGTTCTCCACCGAGACCCAAACCTTTCCTATTCATATTATAATAGTGGTAGCCATGGTTGGAATTGACACTTTAAGATTTATTTTTCATTTTGGTCAAATATAATATGTAACAATAATTTTTATTGTTATTGAAAATTATATTATTAAATATTTATGGATTGAATATTGTTGAGTAAATAGCTTTAGTGTTTAATTATTTCTCTTTAAATGTTGTATTTTAGAATATATTTTTATTCTTTTTGGAAGTTAAAGTAAAAGATATTCTAGAAAGTTTTTTTTTGGAATTTAGAGTAAAGGCAATTATGTGTGTGTGTGTGTGTATTGTAAAACTAGAAAACTTAGTCACGTGTTATCGTTGTAAGTTGTAAAGATTAAATTTTAGAAAACTTGATTTTTATATAAGCTTTAATATCAAACTATTTGTTTTTCATTCCTCTGAATAATCTACTCTTTTATTTTATTTTCTTGTATTTTCATTATATAATTAATTCTTCTCCTTTGAATCTTTTAGAAAAATATATTCTCTAGACTATAATTACCACAATAGGGTTTCTTACCTTGTTATTGTTTTTGGTGGGTTTTTTTAAGTAAATGTTAATTTGTATCACATATATGATACGAGATTTTTTTGAGTATAATGTATCTAGTGACAAACAATTTCTAAGGAAAGTTTACACAATGAGAACCACTTTCCCAAAACAAATTAATTGTTATAAACATTAATAATATGATTAATTTTTAATATAATAGTTAGATATGGTAATTAAATATAGTTAAGATAATTGTATGGTTATAAAGAAACTTACTATTAGGTACCTAGGCATACATGAAAAAATGGGTTGACCCAAAATCCAAGGGTATCCAACTATGTGTGCAAAATTGAATTTTATAACATGTGCATTGAAGTACTCAAAATTCCATTCACAATTTTGAGCTTTTTAATTGCAAAATATTGTATTAAAATTCATGTTGTATGTTAACGGAAAATGTAGTGAAAATATTAAGAGGGACAAATTTAAACTGGAAGATGAATCTCAAATAAAATGAGCATGGATTTTTTTATCAAGACTTGATTTCTTGTTATAATTGCCTTAATAGTTGTAGAATTCGATGGAATGTTTACAATTTATGAGGAAATGAAAAATTATTTGTAATATTTATGAGATGACTTCACAGAAATTGTTGGATATAAGTGAAATAGGTTTGATTATTTGAAATTTGGGTTTTTTATTTTTCCCAAGAATAATTTTTATTTCCTAAGATTAGAATCTTGTTGAGATGAATCTAAAACTTGATGATATTTCTTTTTTTGGGATTCAAGCCCCGAAGTTTTTGTAATTTTATAAAATCTAGAAGTTCTTGGAAGAAGGGATGTGAAGGACTAGGACTTGGAATAATAAGCTAAGTAACAACCGCACCACTAAACCAAGGCCCTATATGTCATTTTCTATTTCATCTAAAATTAAATTAATATGAGTGAACAAATTCTCATATGTAAATATAGGTTTTTGATTTGAACTTATACATATTTGGTTTTTTAGTGACAATTTTTTACACCCTAATTAAATTCTATAGTTGTTATGAGATACACAACAATTATAAGAAGGGTATAAGTGATAGTAACATACGCTAGCATTATAATATACTTAACTTACAACATAAATTATATATGTTTAGAATAATGAATTCAAAATTGAAATGAACTAAATGTTTGATAAATAATACGAAACTAGTTCAAAACACAAAAGGAGAGATAGATCTAGTTGTTCAAGATGATTATGGAATGATCTCGGTGTGCAAAGCAGTGGAATAGGAAGATCTAAATATTTATATTCTAGATTAAAGATTCTAGAAATGGATAATGCTAAAGTGCAATAACATGTAGAATATGTATGAACTAGGTAGGAAGTGTATAGTCTAGGATGGGGACTTCACGGTTTAAAACCGAGAGATAGTTAGGTTTTGAAACTCTATGTCTGCTTCACTTGTCTGGAAATGGTGCTCATTGTGTGTCACTCTTTCTCACACAAAATCGAGATAACTGTGATGACTTGTAAGAATTGGAAACTATATCAACCTAAATAACCCTTCATTAAATCATTAACAAAAAAGGAGAAAAACAATCGTGTTTGTTTGAGGCTAAACTACCTTGGATGGTGACTAGACTCCCAACTATTGAACCAATCCAAGCGTTGCACTATATATCATCGTCATGGAGATCAAGCCTCATATATTTCTCCTAAGTTTTTGTGCAAGTGTGTATAGCCAACTAATCCCTTAAAGGTGTTATCATGTCTCTTAACACCAAGGTAATGATTTAATTGCATAATATAGGATGTACATGACATAGTAATAGTGATATATGGTGTGCCCCATCTATGTGAGCTAACCTTTGTGTTGATTAAAACCCTTATGAAATTCATAGCATGACTTTACTCTTTTAATACATGGCTTATATGATCTCTCCATGCTTGTAAATGGGTAAAGGAAAACTCCTTGACCTAGTTGAGTTCTTCAAATTTGTAGTAGGGATTTCCCAAGATGATGTGCAACTGATTTTAACATATTTAGGAACGTTTTTAGTGATTTTGGAATGATATTTACAATAGGAGTTTTTAAGAATGTTAGGTTAGTTATAAGGTGATAATCAATTGGTTATATATTCTTCTCTAGGAACTATATTATGATAAGGATTTCCTAGGAAGATTAAACGACTCAAAGAATAATTTAGAATTGAAAGCATAGTAATTGATTGAGAAGGGGATGGACCATACAGGTTGGCTAGGACCTAATTCCACATCTTGACCCTTTTGTATGGTTTTGGATAGGAAAGATAAACACCTAAACTGAAAGTTGTGTCATAAATATAATATGTTTTATGTCACTTTGATTGAATAATACTTCAAAAATTGTCAATGAATTCATAGTGTAAAGATAAGCAAGTTGAAGATTAAATAGAGAGATAAGCGATTTATTTATGAATGTGATCATTTGTCTTATAAAGGATACAAGATCAAACTTGGAATTCCAAAGGACAAGTTACCAAAAATTAGTGTCTACATTCCCCCACTTTAAGTGTGTAATTGAAAATTTCATGCTTAAAGGAAAAACATACATGAGTGGTCATGCACACTTTTCCTTTTCTTGAAGGGACTTCATGATGTGTTAGTATTGTCATCACGATGATGAAACCTTGTTGTGCATTATTTTACCTTGGGGTTTTGCTTAATGTGTCAAGGGGGTAAAACTTATCTCAACCTCAATATGGCGGGGTTTTCAGGATACCCATGAGATGTGATAGATTTTTTTACGCTCCATAAAAAATGTACTAGAATTATTTTCCCTACAAGTAAGCTTCAGTAAATCACAAACACTTACACAAAATAGAGTTAGTAAAATAAGGTGGGTAGGTTGCTTGACAAAGGCCAGTTCCTAGAAGTCAAGAGACTCCCTTATGTGGATGTCAACCTACTTTTGAAACACTTAAGATTTATTGATGATAATTTGAAGTACAATATGATAAATGGAAAATGTGATCAGTTGTTATCACTTATTTAGGTGATTACATACATTAGCTGATAGTAATGAAATGAAAACAACAAGATTAGAATCCAAAATCAGACTCTAGGTTAGAGTCTAAGTTCTCTAAGAATTTTGAGCCTATTGAGAAAGCTAAATCCTCTTCTTCTATGAAGTAAGAATCAAGCTCTGAGATATAGTCCTCTATGAAGAAATCGAGATATCTTCTTCTGTGTCATAGAGACATGAAAGATCAAAATCATTATATGGAAGGTTGATGTTACTTTCAATGTCAGATTCAGATACGGTGTGGTTATCCTCTAATATTTTTAGGCCAGCTTCATAGTTATACTCGAATGCTGCAAGGTCAACTTGGATCCTCAAAACTTTAAAATTGGCACATAACTCAATGTCTTGTTGAATTTCATATTCCTCCCAAAAAATCATATCGTATAAGGGGTGACAGAGACGATTAGGATTAAATCAATGTTGGTAATGGGATAACTGTCACTTCCTATTCCCATCTAATAATATCCACTCTTAACAACATATTAGAATGACAATAAACAAGCAAAGATTGTTAGGTAGATTGGAAGAAATGTATGTGAAAAGATAATGTGTAGGAATTGCCAACGATCGGGCTAATCGCAGTAATTATTGTGAATTATAAAAACTAACAAAATAGATAGTTTAACTCAATTATTTAAAATTGTGAGGACTTCTAAAGCTTAAACGAGACTAAAAATGATCAAATGAGAAAAATTACCTAAAAATGGAAACAAGAATCAATGAAACCAAGTCCTCTCCTTGGATAATTGAACAGATTGAATGGTAGATAGGTGAAATTGACTTGACGATGTCTTGACAATGATGATGGATAGTAAAATGGTCGTGTTGAAGTAGTGTAATGATAGTAATGATCTATTGAAAAGTCTTGACCTCGAAATGCTCATGGACGGATGTAACTTCCTTGCAAATTCCAAATTTCCTCCCCCAAAGAGGCTAATAATTTTTTTATATAGATCATCGGCGGCAGGATAATCCTCGGCAATTTCGGCTAATTTGAGTTAGGGGATAAAATGAATGATTTTATTTCCATTTTGATCTTTTTTTGGAGGGATTTTCAAGGAATTTGAGATATTAATAGGAATGAATTTTGATTAGGAATAGGGTAGTTAGGATAAATGTGAAGTTTTTTTTAGAAGGTTTTTAATTTTAACTTAGTTTAAACTAGTTCGGGGTGGGAAGTAGTTATAGGGATAAGTTAGAGGTGGTTAGGCTATATTTATGAAAGGTTACTACATTAAATAGTTACAACTACTGAGTGTAGGTAAGTTGAGATGGTGAGGGTGAGGGTGAGGTGTGAGGGTGTGTTTTAATTAATTAATTTAATTAATTCATGAATGGAGATGTGGAGGTGTAAATATTAAATTAATTAAATGAAGGGTAACCTAGGTCATAGAGTCTTGTAAGTGGCACATCATGACAATTAATGACTGAGAATGGGTATAGATAGTGAAGGTGATTTTTGGTGTCTACATTTGCCTCTTTTGTCTGGAAATTTTTGGAAAATCGTTAGACAAAAATGATGAGAAGGTTTTGCTTGTATGGTTGATTATCTATGCAACATAATACGGTGTGTCCTTTGTTTCAAAGGCTGCCCTAGTAAAATGGGGTACAAAATAGGTTATCGAGGAATCAATTGATAGATTGGCCAAAGGTATTGATGCATGTGGACATATGATCCTTGTCGGGTAAATTGAAGAATGGGAAAACCAATAGATGGGGGACAAAGGGCTCATCTCCCATAGATGAATGGTAAATCCCAATGTTGATTTTGTTTGATTCAATATTCCAATGGCTAATACCTATTAAATGCATGGCACACTTGTGAAAATGGTGAAAATGGAAAGGATTATGGAAATGTGGACATGAATTCCTAAAGAAGGTGAATCACCTGATTAGTACAATCGTCGGTGATTGCATTGCATTAAAATGGTGGCTACAAATAACCCAAAAGTTTTGTTATTTTACCATATTGCGGTCTAGTGAAAATGACCTATCAAAGTGACTATTCAGTTTTAAAAACATGTTTTTGAGTGAAATCTTGACAAAATGGCATCCTCGAGCTGAAAACACAAACCCGTGATGGTTGAGGTAGAATTCTAATTCATTTTCCATGTCTAGTTTTTATGGATTTTTGTGTAATTAATGGTTTTACTTCCATAATGGTGGGTACATAGATGCCTAATTTTGATTAGTAGGAATCGTTGGTGATTAATCCAATTGCACAGTAGCGATTGAGGTGAACAAAAAAATTGTGTTAAATAGAAAGTCATGGTTTCTAGTGAATGTGGAATGTTTAAGATTGTTATTGATGCTAGATCTATGTCATTGATGTTGATATATATGTTGATATTATAATGTTGTTTTTAACTTATGGATTTTTTTAATAAAGATGAAGTTTTCTAATACTCGAAATGAATGATATTAATTTCATTTTACTTGATTTTGTTTTGTAGGTGGATGCACAGATTGACCATATGTGACCGCATTCCATTGATGTTAGAGGAGGTGGAGGAAAATTTATTAGATGAGGATTAGGATCATATTGAGGTAGTGGGTTTTAGTGGCATGAGATAATATAGAAGGGTCCACAGATGTCAAAGCTTGATATTGGCATTATTAGAGTGGTGGAATCCTTCCACTAATACTTTCTGGCTTCCTATAGGGGAGATGACCATTACCATTAAGGATGTTCATCGTATTATGAGATTACCAGTTCATGGACATACTATTTATTGTATCACGAAGGATGAGAGAGTGGATACTATGTAGAGGTTATATGGAGAGCATGCTCGGGATATGAGGTATTCATCAAGAACATTTGATTACCAAGCATTATATAAGCATGGGAGAGATGGTTGTCTATGGATGATGTTGATGGTGTTAGCTATTTCATGTTTCACTTTTTCATATTCAGGGGCATTCGTTTTCCTTGGAAGATGATCGGTGTTGTTGCCAAGATGATAGAACATTATATAGTGTTTGAGTGGGCACCCACTTTACTAGCATAGACATTCATAGAATTTTGGGCTTAGACAGCCCACAAGCGTTATGGAATTGATGTTGGATTTTGTTGCAGTGTTGGGAACACGAGCACATTGTGATTTCTCATCCATTGGGTTTACCTTGTGACATTGATGTTAGACATCCTAGCTTCATGAGATGGAGTCAGAATTTGGGTCGAGCGAGGAAGGCCAAGGGGCCTAGTTATTATAGAGATTTGATATTGGGGCTACAGGTGGGTGATGTAGTGTGGAGACCATACCTAGATTTTCATGATTGGCTCAAGTTTCCTCAGGATTTTCTATGCTTACAACAAGATATTTGGGTACATGGTCATAGAGATGGAGAGGATGATATTCTACGTTTCATTCGTGTCGTGGATATATTTTGGTATAATTCAAGGTATACTTGAGGATCCAGTGTAGTACACGTGAGAGGATGGAGATACTAAGACTCCATAGGATGTTGTAGTGAGGCCTATAGTTATTGATGAGAAATCGAGCCATGGGTTTTGATGAGGATTGCTAGATTTTTCATATTGATGATGCGGGGTGACTCGGATTTTACTACATGGTGGGCTCGATCACTTTGAGGAATTTTGATCGAGTCTAGGGCAAAAGAGATGGCTACACAGAGATAGCTATATTAGTGTGTTCTCAAAGGCAAGAGTACATGCACCAAAGGAGGAGAGAGGTAAGGGTGATGATGTTATTTGTGTGGTTATTACGGTAGTGACGAATGAAAAGGCCACATTAGAGGGAGATAGAGATACCTCTTGGAGAGAGCGTGATGACCTTATGGGAGTTCGGGATACCCTCATCACAGAGAGGGATGGATTTATTGTTGAGCTTGATAGCCTTCGAGGAGTAGATTTTACAGTCTCTTCCGATAGAGATAATTACAATGGACATAGGGATACACTACGGAAGGCCTTAGGGATCACAGGGGCCATCTGCGAGTAGCATTGTTGATGATGTCTTGATAGAGGGAACCATCTATAGTACCTCCTCTTGGTATGATTTTAGTGGCGCATTATAAGGTTATGCGAGTGGAGAGAGACTACTATGTTGATATGGGAATTAATAACTACCCAAACATCACTTTATATGTTGATCAAGTAGCTTACCGAAGGGGCGGCCACAACAACATCAAGGCCTAGTGCTAGCGTGAGCGAGAGAGTGGGGCAGCCACCTTAGAGGCCATGGAGAGGGTGACACAAAAAGGGAGAGAAGGAGAGGTGTTTGTGATAGGTGTTTGTAGAGGTGGTGGAGATACATGTGTAGTTAGAGGTACTCCACTTACATGCGAGGGTGGTGGTAGCATAGTGTTAAGAGATGTTGATTTTACTACATGATTATATATGATGTTATAGGCTCGTTGAAGGACATTTTTATTGCATGATGATATATTGACTATTCATACATTTTTGATGTATCCTAGAATTTGATGTGTGTGTGTGTGTGTGTGATGATGATGGTTTATGACTTATTCTTATGATTCAATTTGTATATATTAGATGATGTATATGGTATGCTTTTTGAAATGTGTTGATATTATGGATGGATTTTGATGGATGTGATATATGTTAGGATGTTTGATTAGACATGTTTCAAATGTGGTTTTTGGTATTTGATTGATTTAGATGACTTTAAAAAAGTGATCCAATAATTATGCCAAATCAACAATGTAACTAAATAAAATAGAGTAAAAATGGAAAGACAACCCCACTATGAAATTGGTGTATGTGATGGGTTTCGAAAAAAAAATTGCACTTGTAGCCTTTCAAATGTTAAATAAAATTATCAATGGGTAGTTATGCAGACTATGATAGGAATGGGAGTTTAAACAATTGTATTTTACTAGGATGAAAAAAGGGATTTTTGTGTGTATAGGAAAATGTGGGAGAAAGGGTTCTCCTTTTCAACAGATTTATAAGAAGTTGATGCCCCAACTTTTACATATTATTTTGAAGAAAATTGATCGATGCGAGAAGCTTGCTATGATGGGAAAGTTGATTGATGCGGGAAGCTTTCTGAATGCTCATGATTTTGAAGGTTGATCATAAAGGAAACCTTTTATATGAGTAGCCATCCTTTGAGGGTATGGTCTACATTTTTATTTTTGACTGAATGGTCATCCTTCAAGGGATTGGTCCATAATTTTGATGGGTAGCTATCCTTCAAGGGAGTAGTCTACTTTTTGATATTTTTGATAATGATTTATGCTCTGTGAATAGTTTTCCTTCGAGGATCAGTCTATTATAATATGATATTTGATAAGATAAGCATCCAAATGAATTTTTACATTTATTGTTGATCTAAGGAAAGAACCCTAATATATTGTCTTGAGGAGGGGATAAATGTGTATGTGTCCTACATACACATGCCCCATGTCATGGTCCGGATGGATATGTGAAACGATTTTAAGAAACTTACGTAAGGAAAGAAATCACTGCATGATGTGCTAGTGTGATAGGATTTGAATCAAACTACTATCATGATAATCCATTATTTAATAGTAGAAAGGCCACAAGTGCGAAGCATTCAAGGGTTTTACCTCAAGTTCCCCATCAAGAGAAGTGAGATGATATAATCTTGACCCATACTTGTGCATGATAACATATAGACCAATCTAATTAGGGGAAAACTTTCCACGTTTACTCTGTTCTAATGTAGTAACATTTTTATTCTCTTTGAGTAAAATATCACCAATTTTAAAATCCCATTCTTAGACATGTTTTTGAATGCTCTACTAATTATTTGTTGATAAACTTGCTAATGTTTGAGGCATGCTAGATGTTTTTCATCTAACAATTCTAATTGTTCTAGGCGGTCTTGGTGATATTCTTTGTCGAGGATGAAATCTTTGAGGGATACACGTAGTGATGAAATTTTCATTTCAAGAGGTACAATGGCTTCAAAGCCATAGACAAGTGAGTAGGGTGTTGCACTGTACATGTGTGGATGCTAGTTCTATAAGCCTAGACAGCGAACGGGATTTGGAGATGCCGGTTCTGCTGTGTCATCTACTACATTTATGAGGATTTTGTTAAATGTTTTGTTAGAGGCCTCAACTTGTTAATTTTCTTGAGAATATTATGGTGACGAGAAACTGAGTTTGATGTTGAATGTTTCACAGAGCTTTTTAACTTCCTTGTTTTTAAAATATTTTCCATTTTCTATTATGGGCTTATGTGGAATACCAAAATAGAATATGATGTTTTGATATATGAAGTTGATGATGGGTCTAGATTTTTTCGAGGTTAAAGGGATGGATTTAACCCATTTAGTGAAATATTCAATTTTCTTTGTGATTATGGAATGATGTTGTTGGGATGATTTTGGATTGATTACGCCTAATGAGGTCTAACCCCCATTGAGAGAAAGGCCATAGGTCCTGCATGGGTTGTAATGATTGATTAGGGACGTGAATAAGATCTGAATGGATTTGGAATTTAACACATTTCTTTACGTATGCACAACATTCTTTAGCGATAGTAGGCTAGTAATACCCTATTCGTATGACACGTTTAGTAATGGCATTACCACTGAAGTGACCACCACAAATTCCATCATGGACCTCTTCAATTGCTCTGGTTGATTCATATGATTTAAGACATTGTAGTAATATACCGTCAAAATACATTTGTAAAGGATGCCCCTATGATAACAAAGTGGGTGACACATTGAAGGAATGATCATTTAGTAGACTATGATAAATTTGAGGGGAGTTTACATTTGGCGAGATAGTCAAATATTTGTGTGTACCACGATCGGTGGATCATTATCAATATTATTTATGGAAGGCAGCTCATTTTGATGTGAAGGATGATCTAAGTGTTGAACAACTACTGACATCTTGGTTTTATCCTTTGATTTTTCTATTTCAAAAGGGACGAGGGATTTGAGGGATGTCATAGTATCTATAAACCTGTTATAAGATTGTGGAATGACTTGGATAGTAAAATGATCGAATGTGTTGAGGAGAAAGTCAATAACAAACTTATATTTTTGAAGGATTTCATTTTTACATTAATATTCTCCTTTAACTTGACTAACAACAAGTTGTGAATCTCCATAGATTTCTAGGATGTGGGCACCTAGGAGAATGGTGGTATTTAGACCCATGATTAAGGCTTCGTATTCTACCATGTTGTTAGTACATTCGAAGTTAAGTTTGAATGATAACGAAGTGGGATGTTCTAGGGTGGTATGATAATGACTCCAACTCCTCCTCCTTCTTGGCACTTAGCACCGTCAAAGAAGAGATTCATTTTGATGGGGATGAAATCAAATTCATCGTTATCAAATTCGATGATATAGTTGATGGATTCGTTAAGAAAATGTTTGTGAGGTATTTAATTATCTAGAAGGGGTACATCGAGATGATCTGTAATGGCTTGACCCTTAATAGACTTATGAGATATGATTTTGAGGTCAAATTTAGTCATGAGAATAAGCCATCAAGTTATGTGATCATTATGGTAAGGTTTAGTGTACATGGCCTTAAGCAGGTTAAAACTGGTGATGACATATGTCTTGTGATTAATGAGATAATGCACGAGTTTTGAGGTAGCAAAATACAACAAACAACATAGTTTTTTAGCTTCGATGTAGCATATTTCATATTCGTGGAGAATATGGCTAATGTAATATATGGCCTCTCCATGATCTTGACTATCACGATGAGTGAGCATAGCTCTTAAGTCATACTTTGAAGTGGATATGTATAAATAAAATTTCTCCCATTCATGAGGAAGAGTAAGCACGGGTGGTGATAATAGGTATTTTTTTATTTCGTAAAATGATTCCTAACAATAAAAAACTTAACGAAATTCTATGTCCTTGTGAAGGAGATGTTGAAATGGTTGACAACAATAAGAGAGCTATGATATGAAACATTGAATGGACTGTAATTTACCTTGAATGCTACATAATTGCTTGAGATTGGATTAAGGAGGCATTTCAATGATTGATCTAACTTTTTCTCGTCAACTTCAATGCCTCGGATGGATATGATGAACCCAAAAACATTTTTGGTACAAACACCAAAAACACACTTTGCAGGATTAAGGTAAAGACAAAATCTGGATGAGACGAGTGAATATTGATTCAAGGACATCAAGATGGTTTTTTCATGATTTGGATTTTCCTAGGAGATCATCAACGTAGTCTTCAACAATTTTGTGGATGAGATCATGGAAAATATATGTCATGGAGCATTGCTACGTAGTCCCACATTTTTAAGACTAAATTGCATGATGTGATAGTAGAAGGTTCCCCAAGGGGTAATAAAATAAGTTTTGTGTTGATCATCGGGAGTAATGAGGATTTGATTATAACTAGAGAATCCATCCATGAGGGAAATCATTTTGTGGCTGGTTGTTAGGTTGATGAGCTGATCTATGTTTGGGAGAGGAAATAATCCTTTGACAAGCAAGATTGAGATTATTGAACTCTGTACATATGCGTATTTTCCTAAGGATTTAGTAATGGGGACAACATTGGAGACCCATTGTGGATAGTCAATGGGTATGATGAAGTTAGCGGATAAGAGGCATTGCAAATCTTCCTTAATAAGGAGAGCTATAGGGATGCATTTTATGAAGCTTTGTTTAACTAGATTAGCATCGAGATATGTGACTATGTTTTGTATGACAATGTTAGGGTCAATTCCGCACATATCACCGTATGATCGAGAAAAGGCTTGGTGATATTTTGTTAAGAATGAGGTGAAATCATTTAATTCTTATGGATTGAGAGATTGACCAACCTTAAATATGTGAGGATCCTGAGGAGAGCCTAAGTTAATGTCGAGGGTGGATTCATTAATAATATTTTGTGTTTTAGATGGTAGGAATTTCTCAAGGAAATGATCTTTAGCTCTCATGTGGGAAAGAATATACTAGTCGTCCTAACATTGGAGGATATCTAAGGCAAGTGAATCTTCTTTAACCATTTTTGGAAAAACAAGGGGTAAAAATTTAGTGGAGTGATTAGATTGATAAGTAAGTGGCCCTAAAGATATAACATTGATTAAAAAAATTATATGGGATGGGTACAGTTTCATCTGCGTCCATGGGATCTTCAGGGTTCGTTGATGATGTTGGTTCTAGTTTGGAAATAGTTAGGGATGTAGCGAATGTAGATGTAGTGGCTTCACACATCTTGGAGGTAAATATTTTATAACCTAATCCACTTTTCTCATGATATTTAAGGAACATAGGACGGGTTGATCATGGGTTCCTTGTTCATAGTGTTTGAGGCTAAAACCTCTCCATGCGCAATGATGAAGATACATGCGGGAAAAGTTTGGATTATCAAGGGATTTGAAATTTAATGTGAATGACATAGTGTGGTGTGGATTAATGGTGTGGGATGGAGGATTATCAAGTCCCCATAGACAAGGTTTTTTTAGATAAGTCGTGCCGTAGGAAATGACATCACCTACGTTTGGGTCATACATGGGTTACTTGTCAAGATGACCATATGCTTTGGGTGAAGGGATGGAGTTGAGCATGAGGAGATGATATTCCCCAAGGATAAGGCATTTTATGGCCTCACCAAGAGAGGAATCATCGATAATTTAGAAGAGGGGATAGATGTGTTGGTAGATGCTTGATCAGATGATTCAAGCATGGATTTAGGTAGTAAAACATCATTTGGGAGGTATGTCATGTAACAATCAGCGAATAGATTTGGATCCATGGGGATAGTGTAAGTTTGACCCTCATGTTCATATTTAAGACAACAATGGAGAGTGGAAGGAACATACGCATGGTGTGTATCCAAGGGCATCCTAATAACATGTTATATTGAAACTCTCCTTCTATAATGTAGAATATTTCTGGTAAGGTTTTGACACCAACTTTAAGTGGGAGTATGATGGTACCTAATGTGGGTGTGATAGTGTCATTTAAGGATCATAAAATAACCGAGTTTGTGCAACAAATTTTTGGGTAAATTGAGTTGGTTTAAAGTGAGGGATTATATAATATTGATGGTAGTACCACTATTAATCATGACCCTCTTAATGGAAATTTCATTAATCTGAGTGGTGATGAATAGTGGTATCTCATGATCCTTGTGTTTGAGAGAGGGAATTTCGAGACAGTTTGAAAGATATAGGGGTGGATGCTTTAAGGGTACCTACAAAATTTGTGTAGGGAACTAAATCAATGGATATATGGTTATATATTGGAGGGCCTCCATCTTAGCTTATATGTGGAGAGGTGATGTTTGAACTAGTTCATAAAGTGACATCCTGATAGGGAATTGGTGTACTTGTTTAATAAAAAAATTATACCATGGTGAAAGGGGGTGCCTTCTTGTATTGAGATTTTGGTTTTGGATGACGATGTTAGATTAGACTCCTTGGGAGATAAGGAAATATATACCTTAGGTTTTTCTAGTGAAGCTGATAATTCAGAAGGTGGAGGTATACCAATGTAAGTTTTACCCTTTTTAGGATTAGATGGCTCTTTTTCATAATTTTTGATCTATTGGTGATGTGGAAAGTGTCAATTTGATGAGAAGGAGTTTCAAACATGGGTTCTTTAGACCTTATTTATGGCAATGTTGATTTTGACGTTGTATTTTATTACAAAGGAAAGAGGATTTGACTACAAATTTCCTAAGCTTTTAAGTTAAAACCCCTACAGTTATATATGGAGTGACCTCATGATCTATGGTAATCACATAAGACATTGAATTCATACCAAGATGACTTCCATCCATGATGATCGAATGGCTTTGAAGGTGGTAATGCAATAAGTGATCATTAGCAGGAGGTCATCTAAGATGGTGGCATAACGCCCCTTAGGTGTAGATGTATATGGGGACAAGACTATTTCCATGCTTCTCTCGGGAGGAGGTGAGACGATTTGTTTAATCATATGTTGTTTATTTTCTATTCATGGAGGTTTTCTATCCCATTACAACAGCTAGAGGACTGAAATCTTGTATGGGTGGTTGTTGCGGGAATAGTAGGACTATGCGAGGATGGAGGGTGAGGACCCGGTGTGGATGTCCATTGGGGATTGATAGATGTAGAATACGGACTCAATGTAGGAGCTTGGTATATGGTATTTTCCCCTGTAATAATAGGGTGATTAACTAGTATAAGGGAGCAAGGACCATGCAAGGGATTTTGATCTAGAGGGACATAGTAAGGGCCCTTAAAATCTTGAATGGTGTCTTGTTTAGAAGGTCCCATAGGCCTTGGCCTTGGCATGACAAGAGGATCACCAAAAGTGGGAATGCCCCTTGTAGGAGGAGGTGGATGAAAAGGTGGAGGGCCACAAAAATGATATGTTTCATCATAATAAGGACTTTTAAAGACTTGAATGACACCTTGTTTATTAGGCCCCTTTGAGGTTTTGGATGAACTGGTGTATTTGTTGAAGTTGATGCTAATGAAGGAAGAGGATTTTGGATGATGTAATTAATGTAGTCTAAATTATTTTGGGTTTCAGATTATTTGTTTTTCTAGATTGAGGACAAATACGACCCACTGTTGGCTTAGGTAGAGATAGTTGTGCTAAGAATGTTTCAATGGGTATCATAGTTATATTTACAAACCTAGATGTAGGTACAGGTGTGGTTATACTAGAGGAGGTGATGGGTGTAGGAGTGGATCGAGTAATATATTGTGCTACAAGAGAAGGGATGACTTCAACATTGTCTTTGATAGCAAGGGGTTTAATATATATATAGATTTATTAGATGTTAATGGTTATTCTAAAAATGTGGATTCAAATTTATATACTATTGGTGTCGATTATAGGGTCGGTGATGTTTTAGTAATGGTGTTAATTGTATGGTGATTTTGAACAAAAAAATTTGGAGCTCATCAGTTGGTGGCGAATGGTTGTTTGAATATGTCAAGATTTTGATTTGGAGGTGAATTTGGATTGTTTAAGTGGAGCTCATGTTGCGGAAAGTGCATCACCTTTCAATGTCATTTCCATTGACCCTATAGTACTTACAATAGTCATTATCTCGTACCAAATGAGATTAGATACTGATATGTCGATGGGTTGAATGGGAGGGAGAGATATCATGTTGGAGGTAAATGATTTTTCAAAAACTGCACTATATGTCTCTCCTATGGGTGTGTAATTACGTTATTGACGGGGATGCTCAACGGAAGGTTTTTCCTTAGGAGCGATTTTACGCTACGACAATGTTGGAAGATTTTTTTGACTTATCAGCTGGATGTTGACTTGGATGGGAACTTGAATTTTGGATTCTTAGGACAAAGCTTTACCTCTCCATCTTATAGAGCTCGTAATTCTAGTTTACAGGCCATGGTAAAATCCTCATCAAAAGTTTGAAATGACTAGATTTGTAATGTAGATGAGATGTGTTTAGTGCATGCCTAGAAAAAGACCTCGATTAACTCTGTTTGTGGTAATGTAAATGATAGTTGATTAGTCACACCTCTCCAATGAGTGAAAAAGTCAATGATAGATTTTTCTTTGAATTATCTGATGGCATATAGGTAGTTGATAGTGATTTTGTGGGATATTTTGATGGAAAATTGCTCTAAGAAAATTTGGGAAAGCTACACAAAGAAGAGTAAGGAATGTTGTGGAATGTTGTTGTACCAATCTCAGGAGGGACCATCGAGGACATGGGAAAGGTCCTCAACATCATATCTTGATCATGAGCTATTAGATAACATGCATGATGTAATGCATGGATATGGTGTTGAGGATCTTCCTTGCTTTAAAACTTAATAAACTTAGGAAGTTCCCAGTGGAAGTGGATACGGTTTATATGGTACTTGAAGGGTGAATGGGATCATTACAAATTTGATCATAAGAGAGCACATTCTTGGATGAGGATGAAGCAACTTTGAGATTGGATATGTGGCTTAAAATGGCTTAGAAGGTATCAGTTTGTATTTGTTGTTGTGAGGATGAGCCAAGTTGGAATAAGGATTGGCTAGGTTATGAGTATGCATGATATTGTTGAGGAATGCCTTGTTGGTAGGGAATGTTTTTGGGGATGTTTTTTTGATACGAGGCATTATGCTGATAAGAGTTATTTTGTTGAGGGATATGGTATTGTGGAATATTTATTTGAGGTATGTATTGTTGAGGTACATGATGTTGATACGGAATATTTTGTTGAGGGATACTTTGATGATAAGGTATGTTTTGATGGGATGAGAAACCTTGTTGTGAAGCTATAGGTTGTGAGGTTTGTATGTACTAATACTATAATGACATTGATGTATAGGTGAGTGGTTGTGAATAAGTAGGTGTTTATTGGGAGTACACAGCGAGAGCAACAGAGGACAGGCAGTGCTATTGTGGAATGTTTTTGTGGATACTATATTGTGAGATGTTTTGAAGGGGTGTGGATTGTGGCATGGAGATAAGTCATTGTGAAGGTTGTGGTATGTATTGTGAAACAAGATGTGTGCTGGAAATGCAATTGGTATTGACCAGTGGTGTATTTGTAGGGATAGACATAGTGATGTTCTGAATGAGACTAGTAACCTGTTGGGAAGATACAACAAAGAGAAAATGCCATGGAATCTAATGGAGATGCTTGTACTATAAGGATGGTGGAGGGTAGACGAGGAAGTAGCATTACTACTTAGGAGGTGTGGATCTTGTAGAAGGACTTGGTGAAGATTTAGATTTCTAAGTAGATGTGTTTTATGAGGAAATCATGTGGAGATCATAAACAGGACCAAAGAGACTTCAGTGCTTCAGGTTGACTGGTGGAAGGTTGTTCATTCAATGTTTCAAATGGGTTAGTAGAGCTGGAAGATATCTAGGGTTGACTATTGTTTGGTGTTTCAGGTTGATTTGAAGTGTATGGATATAACTGTTGGATGACGGGGTCCTGATTTTGATCGATAAGACTTGCAATGGAAGAGGAAGGATTATAGGTATGTGGAATGGATTGGGGTGTGAATGGTTTCATTTGAACATTTCTTGTTGCTAAATAAGCATTGAGAGAAATGGGATTTGAATCTAGAATTTCTTCAAAAATAGGGTCTCCCCTATTGTAGAAAGGAGGTTTAGATGCTTCTGGTTGAGGACTAGAAGAAAAGAGATGTTTTATTTCTTGTGGTCTAGGTGTATGAAGGATTTGACCATGATATTGATGTGGGGAATGAAAGGATTTTTGTTCTATTTCGTTGTTATAGTTGACCCCTGATTCATCCCATGTCTTTTGGGTCAAAAGTGTTGAAGTGTAATACAGACATGTTGTTGAAATGTAGGGGGTGGAGTAGACATGTTTTTAGAAGTTTGGTTTCGAGATTGTTTCTAGTAAGTATTATAATAAACAAACACACAAACACCCAGAAAATGGAAAATAACTAGATGAGTTACTTTACAAATAATAAGAAAAGGAAAGCAAAGTGTTGTTTTGTATTTATCTTGATTAATTATGAAAAAGTGAAATGTGTAAGATGGTTAATGAGGGTCCTAGGAAATGGTAAGCTATGGATAGTTTTAGGTATGTTTAAGGGTGGAGTCCTCGATATACCCGAAGGTACGTGAGGTCCAACTTTATACTATTGCTAGTAAGGGTGTGTATATTGGGGCCTACCCCCTCACTTCATGGTCTGCTATGATAAGGGATTCAGGTGCTAAGCCAAAATATACAAATAAAAATGAGATTATTCTCATCCAAAACATTGAGTCGGTTTTCTGTTGGGTGATGAAATCCCAATTAGTTTCACCTAGGTGGGAATTGTTTGAATGTGTTTTTGATTTGATAGTGATTTAGCTATGTGTGAGGAAAAATAAGTGAATGCAACGATTTTACCTCCTAATTAAAACTAGATGATCAAGAAGTATGAAATGGTTCATTTTGATCCCCAAAATGAAATGTTTATTTTTGATGAGAACAATCAAACAAAGATGTGAAACGAAAGAAAATAGAAGGTTTTAGGACTTACCATGGGAGTGCTCCTTTTTCTAATATTGTTATCAACTTTAAAGTGAGAAAGCGAGGGTCTAATAGATGAATTTTCAAGAAATAGTCCCCTATAATCATATTAGAGAAAACAGAGGACAAAAACATCGGGTTGTGAAGCAATGATTAAAAATAAAAACACGGTCAATCACATGCGATTAGCCTAATCATAGATGATTACTAGACAATTAAAACAGTGAATACATTATTAACAATATGAAACAAAAGAAAAGGGGACAAGGGTCCCACCGAATGCTAGAATGTTGTGCATTGTTTTACCTTGGGGTTTTCTTGATGTTTCAAGGGTGTAAAACTTAGCTCAACCTAAATATGGTGGGGTTTTCACGATACCCACGATATGGGATAGATGTTTTTACGCTCTGTAAAAATGTACTAGAGTGGTCATGCACACTTTTCCTCTACTTAAAGGGACTTCATGATGTGTTGGTATTGGCATCCCCCATGATGAAACCTTATTATGCATTATTTTACCTTAGGGTTTTGTTTGATGTGTCAAGGGGGTAAAACTTATCTCAACCTTAGTATGGTAGGATTCTCAAGATACCCGTGAGATGTGATAGATATTTTGCACTCTGTAAAAAAGGTACTATACTTATTTTCCTTGCAAGTAAGCCTATAAATCACAAACGACTACAAAAATAGAGTTAGTAAAATAAGGTGGGTAGGTTACCTACAAAAGGCGGTTCTAGAAGTCAAGAGACTCCTTATGTGGGTTTCAACCTAATTTTGAAACACTTAAGATTTATTGATTATAATTTGAAGTACAATATGATAAATGGAAAATATGATCAGTTTTTATCACTTATTTAAGTGACTACATACATTAGCTAATAGTAATGAAATGAAAACAACAAGATTAGTAACCGAAATTGGACTCTAGGTTAGAGTCTAAGATCTTTGATCATTTTTAGCCTATTGAACAAGATAAATCCTCTTCTTCTATGAAGTAAGAATCAAGCTCTGAGATATAGTCCTCCACGAAGAAATCAGAGATATCTTCTTCTGTGTTGTAGAGACATGAAACATCAAAATCATTTTCTGGAAGGTTGATGTTACTTTCGATGTCAGATTCAGATGCGGTGTGGTTGTCCTCTGATATGTCTAGGCCATCTTCATAGTCCTATTCCTCAAAACTTTAAAATTGGAACATAACTCGATGTCTTTTCAAATGTCATATTCCTCCCAAAGATATAGGGGTAACAATGATTGGGATTGAATCAATGTTGGTAATGGGATAACCTGTCACCTCCTATGGCCATCGAGATAACATCCACTCTTGCAACATATTATCAATGACGAGAAATAGGCCAAGATTGTTAGCAAATGGAAGAAATGTATGACAGAAAGATAATGTGTAGGAATCACTACCGATCAAGCTAATCGCAGGTGATTACTGTGAATTCTAACAAACTACCAAAATAGTTAGTTTAACTTAATTATTTGTAATTTTGAGGACTTCTAAATCTTAAATGAGACTAGAATGATCGAGACTAGAAAAATTACCTAAAATAGAAATAGGAATTAGTGAAACCAAGTGCTCACCTTGGATAATTGAACAAATTGAATGGTATATAGGTGAAAATGGATTGAGGATGTCTTGACAATGACGATAGATGATATAATGTTTGTGTTGAAGCAATGTAATGATATTAATGCTCTGTTGAAAAGGATTGATCTCCGAAATGCTCGTGGTCGATGTAACTTCCTTGCATAGTAAAAAAATCCTCCCTTAAAGACGCTAAAAAAATTTATATAGATTTCGGTGATTGGGATAATCACCAATGATTTCGCTAATTTGAGTTAGGGGATAAAAGAAGTGATTTTCCTTCCATTTTGATTGTTATTTGGAGGGATTTCAAGGAGGATGAGATATTAAGAGGAATGAGTTTCAATTATGACTAGGTTAGTTAGGATAAATGTAAAGGTGTTTTTAGAAGTTTTTAATTTTAACTTAGTTTAAACTAGTTAGGGGTGAGAAGTAGTTATAGGGATAAGTTATAGGTCATTAGGCTATATTTATGGAAGGTTACTAAATTAACTAGTTACAACTAGTGAGTGTACGTAAGTTGACATGGTGAAGTGTGAGGGTGAGGTGTGAGGGTGTGTTTTAATTAATTAATTTAATTAATTCATGAATGGATATTTGCTTGCGTAAATATTAAATTAATTAAATGAAGGGTAACCTAGGTCATGGAGTGTCGTAATTGGCGTGTCGTGACAATTAACGACCAAGAATGGGTTTAGATAGTGAAGGTTATTTTTGGTGTCTACAAACCTATGACATAAAGTGTAGTCAATCTTTATTATAGAAAATAAACTTTAACTCAAAATATAAATAATATTTATAACTTTAAACATTATAAAAAGTACAAAAATGAGATATAGAACATGGAAACAATACACATGTTTGTTTTTTGAAGGGAGGCTCTCTCATTGTTATCATGCCTTAGAGATTTTGGAATTTACTTTTGAGATGTCGGAGGATTGGGAGTGATCATTCACCAATGTTTTACCATAGGGTATGGTAGAGATGAGGAAGTATTAGACTAATAAGATCCCATATGCTTTGATGCCTTCCCCATTTTGAGAATGTGAAGATAGAGGAGGGAAGACCATTCACGTAAATATTACAATTTTACTACACATCTTTCCTTGTTTGGGAATCTTATGAGATAATATGAAGGATCAATCTACGAAGCTCTCAATATTTCTCCAATTTCCACTAGACCCATGGACCACACCTTTGTAAACTAATCTAGTCCTAATTTTCTCCACCTTGAAAAAAATAAACTTTGGAAGGAATTGATACTTTTATGCCCCCATAAGGTCTTTACGTGTTTGAGTTGATTATTTATAATTTTAAAACAAAATAGGAGAGCGGGAGGTCATTCCCCAAACCCATTTTGTAATTTAATATTAAATAACATTGTGAATAAGGAATGAATTACTAGAGCCCCATGTAACCTTATCTCGAACTATGTTATCCGTATTTTTAATTGTGTAAAAATCATGTAAACCTCAACTAAAATCAGAAATTAGAATTTTGAATGAAAATTTTCTCTATATGGGTGCATATAGAAAGGTTACGACCATAACATAGTACTAGTTGTACTATATGGTTTTAACCTTGTTTTAATTATGCCACATTCCATTATATGTGACCTTTTCTAAGGTTATGAACCCTTTGAAAATTTGTTCCAGAATTCTATAATTTGTTTATAATTGTAGAAATATCTGTTGAACACCCCCTTTAGGGTATGTGTGCTAAATCATTTAATTATGTGGCTCAAATAAATATATTTGTACTCATGTAGTATTGGTATGATAAGTTATAGAATTATATTAAAGGCTGAAGTGGTGGTAACCTACAAGAACATATACCCGTAAAGGGGTTGCACATTGTGGAAACCATGGTGGGGAGAATAAACAAGTAGCTACAAGCAACAAGAAAGAATTCATTTTTAAAACACTAGTAATAATACTGAGAATAATAGAAATCATGTCCTACTCTATAGTAAAAAAGTGTAAGCATCAACATAGTAATTATGTTATAAGCCATATCAAAATAATAATGTAAAAATCAAAATAATCTAGTAATCGCATAGTAATAAAAACATTAGTGTAAAATCAAGTGAATAGTAACATGTATAAGCATATTCATATTTAGGCATAGAGCCTCAAACATGGGACAACCATGATGTCACAACTCGATTGTAGTAGATGGCATAATGTTCCACAATCAAAGAAGTAAGTGTATGCACATAAAATAGGTTAGAAGCCACAAACATGGGACACCCATGGTGCCACAAGATAAGAAAGGCCCTTAGGCTATATAAATAAAATAGCCACAACATTTTAAGTAGAGAAGGTAATCAAGAAAATCCATGTAGTAATCCACCAAGGAATGAATCCATATAAATAAGTAGTGAATGACAACAACATAGAAAGAAAGTGTATCAAATAACAAAAAAACAACAAAAATAAGATAGGTTAGCACTATAAAAACATGTGTTATTCCCACTTTGATCGAGTAGATAGTGATAAACACTATATATGTAATCAAGGATGATGCGAAAGGTATACAATCACATGTATGGTATAGGGAGGTGCCCCAAAAGTAATGAAAGAACTCAAGCCAACCCCGATCATCATGTAAAAATTTGTGAGTGTCCCGCATTAAGCTCATGATACCTCATGAATGCATGTGTTTAAATAATAAATATGCTATATATAAAATCAATGTAACAAACATTATATATAGTAATGTGTTATCCAATGAAACTATAACAAGTCCTAATTTTGTATTTTTGCGGTGTTTTGAAAATAAATATGTACAAGAAAGGGGATAGCACAAGATCTTAAAATTTTTGATAATATTGTCTATTTCAGGTCAAAATCAAATAATATCTAAGGGGAAAATACCCCTGGGTAGTGATTTGCATGTTTGTATCCATTATCCGATATTTCTAATGATAAATATGTGCGCTAGTAAGAAGAATATCATGGTATGTATGTTTTAAAAGTGGTTACATTCACCAATCATGAATGTGTTGTTTGTGTGGAGTTGTTGGTAATATGGTGATAACACCCTCAACCTTTATCATAGTAATAATAACAATAATATCTTTACAATGATTAATGGCATGTATAGATATCACGTGATGGTCAAAAAGGGATGGATTGGGTTTTTAGATATATTTTTGACTAGATGGATGGTTAGAGAGTGTAAAGGTGATAATTCAAGATATAACAGGGATAAATAACTCCCGTGGAATGTCTAGGATAACCGAATGGTGATATAATGAAAAATTGGTACAAGATCGAGTGTGTGTCGGAAGGAGATATAGGATATGTATCATTTCTAGGAAATACAATGGAAGAAAAAAACTTTGATGGGGTATATTTGATATTATAATGGTTAGGAATAGTAGATGTGAAGATCAAGTGAAACATATATCTATCTCCATTGAAATGTTTAAAATTCAATTACTAAAGGTTATCATCAAAGCAAGTTTAATGTCTTTTATATCTCTATTTGAGGAAACATCATTGTTATCTTGGGGCGGTGCAGCTATATTGAGTTGAAGCAGTGGTTGAATGGTTAGTAGTGCTAACATCTTGACTAGATTCACCTACAACATAGGTTGGGTATATATAAGGAAAACTGAAACAAATCAAAGAAAACAACAATAACAATGCAATGTAAATATTCCTTCAAGTTCTCTTACAACCTCAGATGAGATAGATGAAGTGTGGAATGGAGTACCACACTTTTTGGATATTTTTGGATGATTTGGTTATGTATGCCTCCAAACATGGTTCCAAATGGAAGAAGGATGAAACAAGCAATGGATGATCAAAAGGATAGCCTTCCGCTTTGTGAAAATTGTATCCATGTATAAATTAGCTAAGCTAATAGAGTTGAAACTAAAACCTAATAGTTCCAAAACAAAGCTAACTAAACATAGATCATCATGCTAAGAGCTTAAAGAGACTGAATAACAACAACATGCATAAAAATTTAAGATAAATCAAACTAACATGTTAAGCATTATTCTCTACTCTTTGAAAGATAACTAGAAATGGACCTGTGCAGATCCTTAGAAATCAAAATGTGATTGTTTGTTTGATCCCAAGGGTTTGATAATGGAGTCTCATCAAGACATGGATTCAAATTCATTTTGATTCTCTCCATATAGCCCAAATCTTGGATGGATGAAATGCAAGATGAAGATACATAGCTAAACACTAATAGAGGATGATCCAAGATGAAAATTTCTACGATTTATGCTATATTCATGAAAAGGCATAAGAAGAAAGGTAAGAGGAGATTAATTTATATAACCCTTTGGTTTGAAGAATCTTTACATCCTATTGTATGTGGGATAATATGAAAGTCAGGTAAGTTAGGGGTAAGCATACTTTAGAATGGTTAAGTTTGCTTTAGGAGAGTTTAATTTATCATTAGTGATTCATGGGAGTTGAGGGGGTGTATTAATTAATCAAGAGTGATTAACTAATAGGTAGGTGTAAGCTTATAGAATCTTTTTAGAGGAAAGTTAGCATGATCTAGGTTATGAGAGGAGTTTAATCCAATAAATGACATTTATTGATTTAATAGAAGGGGAAGTTAATTAATTAAGAATAATTAATTAATCTAAATAGAAAGGAACACTAATTAATGAAAGTTCGTTAATCAGCATCTTGAGCGATAGAAGGGTTAATTAATTAGCGTAATGTAATTAATTAATGGTGATAGAAGAGAAAAGGTGCATTATTGATGATATGTCATTAATTTGTGGGAAAGGGGATAATTAGTGTAATTTAAGTATTTAAATTTCTTGATCTAAATTATAGGTTTCTAAATTTTCCCCTCTTTGGGGTGGCATAAGAGACACCACTTCAAAGATAGTAGAAAAGTACAAACACATGAATTTTGAAGAAAAATTAGTGGAGTGAAGGATGCCCCCTCGAGTGTCGATGGGGTGATGAAAGAGGTCAATCAACGATCGAAAAGATGAAGGAAATGGATAGAATAATGGGGAGGGGAAGGATGCCCCAAGTGAATTAGAAGAATAATGTTGATAGGAGAATGATATAGAAGAAAAATGAAGATGGGGAGAAAATAACTAGCTTTCATCTAGTGTATTTAAACAACTTTTGTGTCATCATATTGCCAGTGATCTACATCATCGGTCCTTATTAAAAATATAAGCATACGACAAAAGTGTAGAATGACATGAAAAGCCATAATACGAACAATTTTCCATTGCTGAAAATACCAACTCAATGCAACATACAGAATTCAATGCAATACAAGAAGTAAACAAGCTCATTTAACAGGGAAACAAGTACAAACACACATACTCAAACCAACAATAGTAAAGACAATTACATAAATGTTTTGTTATCAAGCTGAAGATCCCACATGTTCATGATTGATGAAAAGGGTTAAAAATGATGCCCCAAGAAAGTATACATGCAGGGGAATTTATGAAGGATGCAAGGTCCAATGAGAAAGCATTGCGTGTGTGACGAAATTGAGGTCGGCAACTCGTTGTGCCCCAAAGTACATATGAAGAAAGTAGTCTATATTTGTAAATGGTTGTAGATCCATATGATCCATGAGTAGTTTGATTCTAAAACTCATGAAAATTTCAGTAAGATATGGGATGAATACCATGAGTGTGATACAATTTCAGCTGTGTATCAGCCTTTTACCCATTTTTGCAAATTTTTGAATTTTAGGATTTTACATTTTGAAATTTTTGATTTTTCTAAGTTTTAGTGATTTTCGATTTTGAGAAGAAATTAGATGAGGTAGGATCACCTAAAAGCAACAAAAATACCCGGGGAAGAATTAGATTTTCGAAAGAATGTTAGTTAATTAATAGGATAGTGTAGATGAAATATGAGTTAATACTTGGAATAAAAATAGAAGAAGATAGATAGAATAAAAGAAATTTGTAATAAATTTGTGTTATTGTGTAGAGAGACGACAAATCAATGCTACTACTGACTAGAGAGAGACATGCTTGTCTAGCTACCTTAGAGGTCAGCTTCCGTCCATGACATAGGTAGATGATGGACATCTTGTTAGAGGTCATAGGGTTAGATCACATGGTGTGGATGCCACATATTACCCTAGACCATGGCCTACTCATAGCCTTAGCTAAGAGATGGCATAGCGAGATCCAATGCTTTCGGCTCCCTACTAGAGAGATGACCATCACATTAGAGGATATCCGACACATCTTGTGTCCGCCTATCCAGAGGCAATTGATTGAGTATATTAGTGACAAAGCTGAAATTAAAGACTATTTGATTGATTTTTTTATCCATGATGAGATACCTCACCGAGGTATGATGGTCCATCTTCACTAATGTATTGCAGATCTAAGGCTACACCGCATGCCCTTGTACCTGATGGCTCTTGTCAGTGGCTTTCTATTTATTGATAAGATAGGCACCTCTTTTCCACTAGGCCTTATTGGTGCTCTACGAGGATTGATACAAGGCGAGGATATTGTTGGTCCAAAGTGTATGTTGGCACATCTATTTTGGGATTTACACTTGATTATATACCACGGTCAAAATATTGTGGGTCCTGCCACGCTGCTACATATATGGGCATGGGATCACATAGTCGTTGGTTTCCCTATAGGTGTTCTATGAGTCCAGGATCTAGATGAGCCCTTAGTGATGGGATGGGTCCTGTTGGAGATGACATATGCGGGTACATGGGCGATACCTACCATTACCATAAAGTATTTTATGATATTTAATAGCATATGATAGTATGGAGGTCGTATGCCGGTAATATTAGTGGGCAGTATGCGGATGAGCTAAGTATAGCCATGGTAGAACATTTCCTAACTCGATAACTAGGGATACATCACGGAGTATTACCAAGTAGAAATTTTTAGTGACAATTCATGCGGTGCAGGATGTACCTAGTCTGAAGATGTGGTATGCATGTTAGGCCACAAAGAGATTTGATATGGGGTCACTGATCCAAAAGCTAGGGCCCAACTTAGCTTTAATCATATGGTACCACAATTTTGGGCTCCTTTGAGATAGATTAGGTATCTTGGAGTGAAGATAGAGTATGGGCCATGGTACATGACAGCTTTTTCCTCATCATCTTACCATTCTATAGGCCGCATGGGATGTAGGGGTTAGAATTCTAGTAGAGCGACTTAGTGATAGTGATGAGGTCTCGGATGATGATGATGGATCATATGGTTAGGGCCATGATGGTGATGGTGCATAGGGTCCTCCACCATTACAGCAATAGGGATAGGGAGAGACCCGAGATAGAGATATATTCCATTTTCTCCACAAATATAAATGCCCCAGAAGTCGACATAGTACTTGGGATACAATCACCATTACAGCAGTGCCTCCTCATAGAGTAGCACCACAAGGTTCACCACAGAGAGTAGTACCACAAAAAGGGTCGGTTGGTATCCCACCACATAGTCCGCCAAGAGGTGGAAGGGGTAGTGGTGATAGAGGTGGAGGAGATGGGGGTGATGGATGATATAGAGTCGGTGGTTCTAGCAGATTCAATAGATGGTAGCCCAAATGCTATAGTTGACAACCTTATTATAGCATTCCATAGCCTAGGTATAGCGATTGACTATAGAGAGAGACCAAGCTAGAGAATAGTTATAGACTATTAATCCACGAGAGGATCAATTGAGTGCTTTGCAGGGGCACGAGTATAGGTAGTGATTCCGGAGTGAGATCGAGTCCGAGCTAAGTGGGTAGTGGGATAGGCCGAGATTGCTAGAATTTCTGACGAGGTGGCCTCATTCTTACATACGATGGAGTTGCGGTGACACCGCATATGCACATAGACTTGGCGATAACAAATGGGAGGGCATATTGTTATAGATCATTGTACACAAGGTTGTCCCGAGAGGCCGAGAGCACCCGGTTATAGTCGGCGATCGATGTGTGCGAGATCACGAGACCATTGACATCGTGTGATCAATTGAGCAGCCGCAGGGGTAGTAGACAGAAACATTTAGGTCAACAGGTCCACATGTTATGGGTCCTCCTCCATATCACAAGCCACCTACTCCCCATGAGGGATCGAGTCAAACATGACTCATTTTTTTTTACTTTTTGGTTATTTTTCTAATTTTTGCATCATTTTCAAGCATAGAAATGCTTAAGGTGCATGGCGTTCATGGGCTCTCACAACTCATCTTCATCAAGATAGGAAAGCTTGTATGCTCCTGACCCAAATTTGGCCACAATGACATAGGGTCCTAACCAATTAGGTTTGAACTTGCCTTTCTTTTCTCTCTCCTTCACTGTGTTGAATTGGTTTTCCTTCAACACAAAATCTCCTACCTCAAACTGATGAGGTATGATTCTTTTGTTGTAGCTCCATGATACTTTGTTCTGATACACTTTGAGATGGTTCAATCCATTGATGTGCCTTTCATCTAGTAGCTCCAATTCTGCCAATATAGCCAATCTGTAATCCTCGTCTTTATCTAGATAGTCCCTAAGAGATATTATCAGGGAGGGAAGCTCTATTTCTAGGGGGTGATGGATTCAGTTCCAAACATTAGGGAATAAGGTGTCACACTAGTAGGGGTGCGAATGGAGGTCCTATAATCCCATAGGGAAATGTGAATTTACAAACGCCAACTGTGACATATTTTACTCACCATCTTCTCCATGATCCAAACAAGTGTTTTATTAGAGGCCTCTACTTTCCCATTACCTTGAGGGTAATATGGCATGGACCACTTTAATTGTATCTGAAAGCACTGACATAGAGCTTTCATCGTCTTGTTCTTGAAATATTTTCCATTATCAATAACAATGGTGGAAGGAATTCCATAATGGTAGATGAGATGGTTCATGATTAACTTTGATATTTGATTCCCTGTAACATATGTCGGGAACAACCTCCACCCACTTGGTGAAGTATTCTTTGGCCATTATAATTTGTGTATGACCATCGGATGATGTAGGGATAAGCTTCCCTATTAGGTATTTTCCCCATTTAGAGAATGGCCATGGTGTTGTGATTGGCTATAAAGGTTGTGACTATGTATGGATGAAGTTCCCGTATTTTTGGCATAACACACACTTCTTTACATAATTATAGCAATTTTTCTCCATGGTGTGCCAATAATAAACTACCCTTAATAACTTCTTTGTTTAAACCATCCTATTTGTATGGGTGTTGTACACTCCTTTGTGTACTTCATTGATTTCTCGTATTGACTTCACTACATCTAAATAACAAAACATATTCCCATCATAGCCACGATAGTAGAGTGTCCCTCCTAGAAGGGTATAACGAGTTATTTTGTGGATAAGGATTTGTTTTCCAAAATGGGTGATATTGGGACGAAAGGTACCGCTTTATAGTTAGTTAAAGATGGGTTAATACCATGGGGAAAAGGGAGCAACAACTTCACATGACAAGCACAATTCCAGCATGTCATATGTAGGTTTATGTAGATTTTCAACAAAAAAATAGAATATCCTTGTTCTCTAGTGGAATCTGTAGCATAGAACCCACTATTGCCATTATATATACGCAGACCTTTTTTGTGCCTGTGGAATTTGTTCAAAGGTGATGCGCACAAAATATTCTTTTAGAGTTTCCACCAAACTTTTATATGGGATGATTTTGTCATCCTTGACTTTGTTTTCATCATTTAATTTCTTGATAATTAGTTATGAGTCACCAATGACCTTAAGGTGGTGGATATTCCATTTTATAGCCAAAGTGGTGGACATGATAGATCGATAACACACGTATGGTTTCTCTTCTTTTAATCAAAAAAGTGTTAAAAGAAAGTAAAGGAAGTAGATCAAATGAGGTTGAAAATTCTTTGGATTCACTTACAAAAAGTTCCACCCCGCCTTATGGTGAGTGAAATCCTAAGAAAAAGTAATGCTTCACAAATTTTGTGGTGAATGACGCTTAGTTTGAACTTTAATGGACTCTCCCTTTGTTTGAAAAACAAGGTTTTGACTTTAAGAAAATTCTCATTTCATGAAGGATCTTTTTAACAATGATTGGATTGATACGATCAAGTTGGCTCCAAGAAAAAATGGATTTCCTAAGTTGTTCCCTCAACTAGGTGTCACAAGATAACCTTGCAAGCTTAGTTTTCCAAGAAAGTTACACTGACTAGTCTTGGAGTATCCTAGCTTTAATTTACACCCTTCAAATAAAATGAGTAGTTGATGCGTTCATTTATATTCTCACTGGTGTCACAATACAAATAACTTTGATGATAAATCTCACGTATAAACTAGTCAAGTAGGTGTACAGAGCACTTCCCGTTTCTTCCACAAGGTTCCCTCTTATGTGGACTACTTTGGAGTTCCTAGGACCACCCCCATTCTTGTATCTTAAGGCTTATGCCAAAGGGGTTATGTCCTAGTTTAAAATGGATAAGATGTACCCTTTTCGAACTTTCAATTAGAATGGTTTTAATGTGGTGTGTTTTTTATCTTTTAGACTTAATGTGGTTTAGTCGTACACTATTTGGCAACCTGCAACACACATGTAATTAGAAATTTTGTTTCGATTCTCCTTTCTTTGAAAAGTGTTTTTAGGTCCTGCACAAATATTTTAGTAGTTTTCCACAAAAAAAAAAGAGGATAAGATGTCATTTTTATTCTCAAGATCATCCTAAGATGCAAGAGAAGAGAATACGTGACGTAGAATCCAACTATTTAACTAACAATGGAAAAACACTTAACTTAAATGCACAATTTGTTCATTTTATCCAATTGACATTCATTCCCTTAGCCACAAGTGTAATGAGATGTTTTTCAAAAGCATAGAAAAGATGTAGAAATTGTTTCTAATTCCCAAGATCACCTAAAAGGTGTGAGGGAAGAGCATACGTGATTCTAAAAACCATGGAAAATTCATTAACCTTAAACAAGCCAAATTAGCAAAAAGCATGAAGATATACCTAAAAATAGAAGTTAATCTCAAATAAACCTGCAAGGAGTTAGCACATCAAGAACACAAGCTTTTACAAATTTTTAAATAACACTCAAATTTGTCTTGTGACACCCGCACACCCTTCGAATGTATGTGCACCCTTTGCAACATGTGCACGTGGATAATAACATGTACACACCCCTGCTAAAAATGAAAGTGAGCTAAGCATGTGCGCAATTAGAGATTTTTATGTGCGGGTAAGTTGATAGGTGTGTGTGCTTGTCGAAAGAGGGTGAAATAGATGTCTAGAAAAAATGTGCACACCCAGAGAGGTACATGTGTGTGATTTCAAGCATACGTGCAGACAAGCAAACTACTAGAAAACACAGAGAGCTAAATTTCATATGCATGGGAAGATAGGCGTATGTGCGGCCTTTCTCGATGTATGCGCAAGTCAAACCAAAATTTACACAAGGTACAACCGGTAGAACGATATGTGCATGAATCAAAGTGCGTGTGCGCACCCTTTTGGAAATTTACGCGTGATTTTGAATGTGTGAGTGCCCCTAAAAAATTACCTATGTGTGTACATGTATATGACATCAAAATATGGAACTATGATGTATGCACCCTCAAAAAGGTCAATTTTTTCCTAATTTAACTCAAATCTAATGACAACCCATCACAATAAACCCCATAAGAGAGACTTAATGCATATAAATTTAGTGAAATAACCTAAGGATTTTAACTTATTTCACATGTGCATGATTTGGGTTAGCAAAACTTGAGAAAAACTAGTAAAACTCATTAAAATCAAAGAGACTATGAATCCGTCCCACCGAGCGTGCCAAATGTATCCATGTATTAATTAGCTAAGCTAAGAGAATTGAAACTAACACCTAATAGTTCCAAAATAAAGCTAACTAAACATAGATCATCATGCTAAGAGCTTAAAGAGACTAAATATCAACAACATGTATATAAATTTGAAAGAAATCAAACTAACATGTTAAGCATTATTCTCTACTCTTTGAAAGATAACTAGAAATGGACCTATGTAGATCCTTAGAAATCAAAATGTGATGTTTTGTTTGATCCCAAGGGTTTGAGAATGGAGTCTCATCAAGACATGGCTATAAGGCCATTTTGATTCTCTCCATATTACCCAAAGCTTGGATGGATGAAATACAAGGTGAAGATACCTAGCTCAACACTAATGAAGGATGCTCAAAGATGAAAATGCTTATAGTTTATGATATATGCATGTAAAGGTGTAAGAAGAAAGGTATGATGAGAGTTGTTTATATAACCCTTTGGTTTAAAGAAGTTTTTCATCCTATTATATATGGGATAATAGCAAAGCTAGGTTATTTAGGGATAATCATACTTTAGAATGGTTAATTTTGCTTTAGGAGAGTTTAATTTATCATTAGTTATTTATGGGAGTTGAAGGGGTGTATTAATTAATCAAGAGTGATTAAATAATATTATAGAATATTTTTAGAGAAAGGTTAGCATGATCTGAGTTATGAGAGGATTTTAATTCAATAAATGACGATTTATTGATTTAACAAGGGAAGTTAATTAATTAAGAATAATTACTTAATATAAATAGAAAGGAACACTAATTAACGAAAGGTCATTAATCGACGTCTTAAGTGATAGAAAGGGATAATTAATTAGCGTAATGTAATTAGTCAGCGGTGATAGAAGATAAAAGGTGTGTTATTAATGATATGTCATTAATTTGTGGAAAAGGAGATAATTAACGCAATTTAAGTATTTAAATTGTTCGATCCAAATTATAGGTGTCTACAAAAATTCTATTGGTAATTTAGCGAGACTAATGTTGCAAAATTCCTAAAGGTTGCAGAAGGATGATTTGTGAAGGAAAGAGCCTCATATTTATAGATGAAGGAGAGGCCATGGATTGTGGATAAAGATTTGAACAAGTTATAGATAAATGGATCCATTTTCCGATTTATCAAGTTGGTTTGGTCTCAGTATAGTTGGGTATTTTGAATAATAATTTAAGGGGCAATGAATTTGAATAGTTGGCTCTTAAATTATTCAATTGTATGTGCAATTTTTCTTCCACATTTGTAGGGTTCTAGAACTTGAGTGGAGTGAGCTAGTGAAGTGGAGTTGAGTGGATAAATAGATTTTATTCTATTTAAATAGCTAATTAAATTAGCTAAGGTGTGCGAGGATTTGAGTGGGAGGTGAGTGGATAAATATATTTTGTTCTATTTAAATAGATAATTAAATTATATAAGTTTCAAATGTATGTTTAATGCATGATAGAATTAATAAAAATTAATTATAGTGAGATGTGAGTGAATTCTAATGGAATGGGGACTTTATTTAGCACATTATGCAAAGGGTAGGGATGATTAGGATTGACTAGAAATAGGCATGTATTTTTAGGGTGTTTACAATGGGAAATTAATCCACATGTAGAGGTTATTGTGGGAGAGAATAATGGGGACTTGGGACATGGAAGTATTGACATTGTAATTATTTAAGGGTTTGGGGTAAGTAGCCACAATGCACAAACATCCGTCATGTATAAATTATATACATTGGTGAATAGTGGATACGAATTCTTGTATATCATGGATCCAAGGGTGACCTAAAAGGAGATTGTAATGTGTATTTGTGTATATTATGTGGAAGGTAGAGGGAAACATTTTTGGGCCCACTAAAATAAAAAATATTGATAGTGCCTAATGTAGAATGGGTAACATTATCGAAACCCCATACAATAGTAAATGTTGTGTCAACCAAATGCATATAAAATCCAGTTTTCAAGTAGAGAACTATGGAAAACATTGAGAGCATAGCCATTATCAATTAACACCCACTTGATGATAAGACCCATAATTTTTGTTCTAATTATAAAAGGTGTGCAGGGGTTGTTGGTTACATTGGGTGGAATATCTATCGTGCTAAAATTTATAGCCTTATTTATTGCTTTTACTTTGTCCATGATAGAACCCAACATGAATGTATGTGGGCCAAAGATGTGTCTCAATATCTTGCACTCCTAAATCATCTATTTTACAAGGGTATTGAGGAAATGAGTGGGAAACACACATGTATCCTATATAAGGGGATAGACCAAAAGGGTCTACAATGAGTACTAGGGTCACATATCTAGAGGGAAGTAATCCATACACTAGGTCAACCTAGGGTTTACAAGGCCCACAATCAAGATAGAAGAAGGAACCCTACTGAGATATCGATAGTTAGGTATGGAGAGGTATAGATCAACAATAAGAGTGCATGACATGACTGAAATAAAAATGGTGATAGCTATGGAGCTGATAATGGATATGAGTACTATGTTAACTAGCATCCAAAAATGTCTAATAATAAGATAACATAGCACAATGAGAAAAGAAAATGAAATTATCTATGTAAAATTATAATAGATTGTTAAAGAACTCACCTTGTACTAGTAGGGTGGTCACTGATGCATCTATCTCTCTCAGAGAGAGTAGCACACTGAGAGAGAATTGTTATTAGGTGGATAAGGGGACATCATTCTTATCTTAGGATCACTACGGGTGACCTAATAGTGTAAGAAACCATCCAAGAAGAAGAGTATCTAATCCAATCCAAGAAATATGTAAGATGAACTAAAAGCTAGGAGAGAAGATGTGAATATGGCACCAAATAGTAGAGAAAAATGGCGATTCGAATGATTTGGTTTCCTTTTTCTTATTATGAATGTCAAATGAGTTGTAAGTATATATAGGAATCATCTCCCATGGGAAATGGTGTTGTTCAAGGCTAGTGAAAATAGGTAATTTTTGTAAAAAAGTAAAAATAAAGTGTCATGATCATAGATGTAGATAAACAAGGTGTAAATATAGTGGAATACAAGCAAGAATTTGTGAATGTGATGTGCATGAGACCTAGGAGGATAAGGATAACTAGTGCAAGGAAAACTAAGGCAAAGACCAAATAGTGACACTCTCTCCGTGTATTGTCTCTAACCTATAATGGTTACATGAATAACCATTCCCCATTCCCGAGAAGACCCCTTAAGGTACCCACTCTATAAATAGATGCATCAATGACCCTTATCTACATAAGATAAATTGTTAGTAACATGTATGAAAGATGAAAAGTGAAAAATTAGGTGTATAAATATGCCCCATCTGTTGATCACCACATTTCACAATAGTGAAACGTGGAGTGGTCGATGAAAAAAACAATATGTAACATTGATACTAAAAGTAAGTACATAAAGGAATGTTGAAAGGGATAGCTAAAATGAAATATACCCATTAATATGTACTTGATGGTGTCATTCATCTTTCCATGTGTGGGCACAATCCATGTTGTAAGAACCTTGAAGAAGCAAAACTGAAAGAAAAACTAGAGGACCATCAGTAAAATAATATATAAATCACCTAGCTAGGGGCCCAAGGGATGGATGTCATGAAGATACCCAGTGCCGGGCATGAGTGATATTATGTTATTTAGATTATTTTTGTGGAATGTGTTTGTGATATTATTAGTGACATGTGTAAGTTTTTGGTTGTAAAGTAGACAATGGAGGAGTGGCGATCCCTAATCGAGCGTGTCCACCATGAGTTCTCGGACCCCATGTTAGATGTCCAGATACTGCAGTGATGTTAGATCTAATAACACAATTGATTAGGGATTCATGAGATAATTTCTTCGGTGAGAAATGCATCTCGAGCATTACGAAGATATCATGATGCACATGCACTAAGCAGCTACCACCAACATAAATGCAATGTTGCAGAGTCTATTGAAGGCATATGCAACCCTAGTTCAAGAGAAAACATCTAACCTAGTAGATTCCCAAAGAGCTACGATGTAGATTACTTCATTATATACCTAGTTGGAGAGAGCACGGGAGAGGCCTCTGTAGCCTAATATAAGGAGGCATCCTTATCTCACATAGCGAGATCGGCTAGGACAGCCCCCTCCTCCCAAAGCATCTAGAGACCTCCCCATAGGGGATGAGGGTGCTTGAGTCATATTGTATGATTTTTGTCGATGTATAAAACTTGATTCGATATATATGATGATTTTTATGGTATTTGATTATTTGTATGTTTGGTTGATTATATGTTGATTTTCTTATCATTTACATGCTTTCCACATGTATGTATGTGATAATACCATGGTACTTATGAATAATGATAATGAGATTTAGATAGATAAAACTGCTAAGAGGGAGATCAATAAGATATCTCAGCCCATGTGATATGAAAAATCCAAGAGGCATAAAAAGGTTAAGATGTCCAATGGTAGGATGTCGGGGCACGATTGTGTATATAAATCCAAACAAGGTCATAGGCCTAAGAAAGGATGCACAGAATACCGTGGTGATCCAATAGGAAAGACTAGGGTGAATCGATCAAAAATAGTTTAAGTCAAGACCAATGGTACTCTAAAAATGGGAGAAGCATCGGCATACGTGGTGATAAATCCAAGCGGATTAAATAACCCAAGCAAGGATGTAACAAGGTATTTGAGATAGTGAGATAAATCCAAAGGGTATCAAAAGCGCAAGCGAGACGAGAAAGTTTTTGTAAAACCCAAGTGAGGTCCGAGATCCCAAGAGAAGGTAGGAGGAGTTGTGTAAAACCCAAGTGAAGGAAAAATGTGTTGTGTAAAACCCAAGTGGGGACCGAGAGCCCAAGTGAAGGCATAAGGTGTTGTGTAAAATCCAAGTGGCGCCCAGAGCCCAAGCGGATGCAAATGATCAAGCTAAAGGAAGGAAATAAGATGTAATCAAGGTACTATAGATAACTATACATGAGGGGGAAAATATTATGTATCGGTGATAATATTATCAAATTGATTCAAAATTTTGCTTTTATCATGGATCATGAGGTCCTCAATGGTGTATTGTGTAATAGAGACTTACCGATGAAATTTCGACCTTGTGGCAAACAAGGTGTCATCAATTCGATCCTCCATCCAGATGAGAATATCATGCCGAACAACATCCAGAGGGACACGGATTAGTTTCAATTAGTAGTTCATAATAAGCTTATGGTCTAATCGGTCAAGAAGAAGGTGATTGGTTCTGAGAGGAATCAGATCCATGCTTCTGATTAAGGGAAGAAGTGTCGAGAATGGAACACTTTCTACACAAAACACAACAGTTGGTGTCATTATACACACAATATCCATTATGAGAAAAAAATAAGGGATCTAAATCATAATTTTGTGTGGCATTTTTAGTTTGGTCATTTTTAACCTTAGGTTAGAGATTCTTCATGTGGCGTGGATAGAATATACAATCGAAAAATCATACCCCGAGCCTTGTACCATGTACAATAGGGCTCAATCATAGAAGACCGAGGATCCATATTGGCAAGAGGTAGGGGAGAGATCTCCTAACCTACGGAGGGTTAGTGAGAGTGTGTGTTATGGGTAGTGATATGTTAGATGAATATGGTGCCAATGGATAGTGTGTTTCTAATTCATCAATGCACAATAGATAGGATCATCACCTATGAGATCATCACCTTCGTAATCAAAATTGGAAAACTGGTTATCTACTTTAGTAAGGGAAAATGGATCGGATAATTCAATGGTAGTATGTGGAGGTGTGGCTGATGAAGCAATATGAGGCTCAAGCACTAGAGTGGAAGAAGTGTCAACTGTGTTTGGAGGCTCCTCTTGTACTATGATGACATTCACATCTTGAGTGATTTTGGTGTGAAGGGTTTCTTAGTAACACAAGACATTTCGAGTAGGAATATAAGTATAACTAGCCAAATGAGGGTCATCCAAACTGTAACCATCATCATAATTTGATATGGAATCATCCACCACACAATATTCAGCTATGATCTCTAGTTGTACCATGTCCTCCCTTGGGAAATGTGGTGTTCATGAAATAATCACGAGAATTGAAGGATCCTTTTTTTTAGGCCATGAAAGGAGGAAGATGAAATATGGTGATTTCATGAAGATCATAAGTGTTGATTATAAGAGTGAATTCATCAAGATCATCTTCATCTAAATCTAAGATATTGGGAGGAGTGCACCCGACCAACTCAGGATGGCCGGCATTGTCGCGAAGAGTATTTATAAGGTAATTAAAGCATTGATATTCCCAAAATGGGATGGGAGATAGTTCTTTGAGTGTGGGGAGCTTGTGTTTCCCCTTTTTTTGAAGTGTATCATAGTTTCAAGGGCTATTATTCCCTTGAATCTTATAAATATCTCTTTGGCGAGAGAACTTCACACACTGCAGGCATGTAAAAGAAGCATTGGCATGTATATGATGAGTCCAAGGTTGCCAAAGGAGAATATTATAAGATAAAGGAAAATTTGAGACCATGAATTTGACATGGAAAGTCCTAGTGGGAATAATTATGGGTAACCAAATACGCCCCATAGGTGACATCTATAGGTGATTGTATCCTTGACATGTGATTTGTGTATATTTTAAGTTATCGATAGAATAACCAAGTGCCTTAATGAAGTCTAATAAGGCCAAACATATCATTTCTCCCTCATCAATGAGAGCATGCTTAAGCTGTTGTGTGACCGATTTGAACTAAGATAAAGAGGGGTGAATCATCTGAATGAAACAAGAGATCCGGTAAAATGGAAGTGACAGAAAATGAATGCAAGAATGAGCATTCGTAGTGAGATTGGTATGAATAGAGAGTTCCTCACATTTATGATGAATATTTTCCTCCACTCCATCCAATGTAAAACTCTACCCCAAAGAGGGAGGAAAATTAATGTTCACATCAAACAATGTAGTCTTGAGACACTCACAATGGTGAGGTGACATATGTATGAGCTCTAATAAGGGAACTAGACCAGAATTTGAGCAATTACTTTGAGAGGATTCTGTGAGCAATGAAAATCGCAGCGTTAAGAGATAAATAAAATGAAATAGTATACCTTTCTCTAATAATTTCCTTACGAACTCAAGAAATATTGTAAAGCACTTGGACTTGTATAATCTTGTATGTAGAGGATTATGGGTGTTCATGATCGTTCTCCAAAAGTAGGATGAAGATTTTATGAGATCATTAAACATGAGGATGTGGGTGGAAAAATTGGAAAAATTTGGGTGCAAATTAAATAAGCTTCTAAGGATGGATTTGTAAAGGAGTGGCCTACATTTTATAGTTGAGGCTGAGGCCATGAGAATCATGTCATAGTTTGAATGAGCTCAATGATGATAATTATAATTTCTGAAATAGTAAGAGGATTTTTTTACTGCGATATTTCAGCTTTGCGGGAAATGATAATCTTAATTTTGTGCGGGAAGATGGTTGTACATGCTTATTTTCTACCCCCATTATAGGGTTAAGTTGATCAAAGAATTCTTATCAAATATCACATAAGGAGTCTCGTGTGTGGGATAGAAGGCCAGGATCAAAGGCGCAAAAGGATAGGAAGGACCCATGTGTGGAAGGTAAGTTCAGCTTTTAGGACTTAGCCGATTTTGAGCATGAAGACCTATTTTTAGAAGATGGTGTGCGGAACACACCAATGATGTAGAGACGTGTGTGCCATACATTGTCTATCTTTGGAGGATCAGATCAAATCATTTTACATGGAGATGAGCTGAGAATAGAATTGACACTTTAGTTAACTGTAAGAGGACTATATATAGCACACTTACATATGTGGCTATGCTTGTAAATGGCATGTGGCTATCAAAAGCATACAAACCTATTTCTAGAGCAGATAAGCGGTGAAGGGAAAGTCCCCACCCTATATATATGATGTTAGGTACATAGTAGAGAAGTGTGTGTGTGTGTGTGTGTGATAAGTGTGTTTGTGTGTGATAAGTATGTGTGTGTAACGAGGATATACGCCTATGTCCGAGTTATTGTATCATATCTATACATGCAATGGTATAGATTGATAACACTGTAAGGAGCTTCTACATTTAATAAAAATGGAAGATATTGGTTGAATCTAAGTGTAATTCTATGTGTAATTGAGTAGTGCATGTTATTAATTCAATCATGATTATTGTTTAAGCTTGTTATTTCATAGATCTGAGGGTAGCATGCATTATAGAATGATGGATTATTATGAATCTATATGTTTCTTCCTTTATCATGCTAACATCTTACTACAACAACCCTAAAGAAGGACCTGGTACCTTTGCGCACTTCGGGTGAGCACTCAGTCAAGGCTAAGTGATGTGCCAACACGACTAGGGTGTTATCGATAAATTTTAGGGCACATCATTGGTTCCATTTTTGGGACCTCTTTTTGATTGTTTTCGTGGATGGTTCGCGATGAAGATGTACCAGTTAACTCTAGCAAGTATTGAGGAATGTATACATGATCTGGAGGAAGAATACCCACGGCGTTCAAAGAATGGATTTGATTTTAACACATGCATTTGGGTAGAACAGAATCTGTATGACAACTTATATGAGATATTTTTCACTATCTTTCCAGTAGAATTATACGAGTGGTTTACTGCCTATGCATCTCAGTGGAATTGGAGGTATCACACACTTGTCTAGACACATGAAGAATTTTAGGCCCTTTATGATGCTGATATGATTTGGACTCACACGGTGGATACGTGGTTTCATGGTGTTCTAAATAGTTATATTCTGGAATATTCAATTTTGACGTACTCTTGCCCAGAGATAGCTGAATTCTAGTTTTGAGGTATCCAAGAGGAATATATTTGCAAGGTATTCCACTGGCGATCAAGATCTTGATAGTAACTTTGAACCTGGAAAGTAAACCGATGACTAACTAAACTTCACCACGCATGAGGGCGGGAACATGTTTGGTTTAAGATGGCGACCTATTGGTAGAAAAGTAGAGAGAGGAAAGACGGCTTAAGTATAATGCGGCATGTGAGAGGGAGATAGAAAAGCATCATTCTATTATAGAAAGTATGGCGTTGAGGAGAGAGATGGCTCGTGAAGTATTTACAGCTCACGTAGAAGACGTGGAGCTAGAGCATCAGGAACTCCCCCATCTTAGAAAGCATGATAGAGATCCCTTCTCAACCCCACACAGAAGTGTGCTAGCAGAGACTACGTGGACCGTATGTGTGCATCTTAATCCACCTAGTGACCTAGCCTTTGCTCTTTGTTTTTCAACATCTAGTATGACAAGTAACCAAGAAGTTAACTTGGGAAGTAGGAGAGCAGGAGTAAGTCAAGGATCAAGTACATCAATGGTAGGATAGACAGATTCGATGTTATATGGAGGAGTATTCTTAGGCACATCATACAATTAGAATGTGAGAACGCAGAATGTTGGATTCACCTCTAGAAGTGGAGCTACCTCGGAGACTATAGGGGTTCAAGATAGTACTATTGTTGGAGCACGGGGAGTACATCTACATGTCCTACTCTAGCTACGGTGGAGGATCGGGAGGTATAGGTGGTTCTATTTCTAGTGGATCTGTTGGTTACGGAGGTAGAGGGAACACGGGAGGTTCTGGATCGGGTTGTCAAGGTCCACAAAGCCACAGACCACTTAATATCTATGTGTAGATGTCTCTTCGTCTCCCAAAATATAGAGGTATAGAGGATGCCACCAAACATGTGTATATGTGTGAAATCTTGTGGCACGCTAAAGGGATCATGGCTTCGAGTGAAAGACAAGTCAATTCACCGCTACATTATAGGGGCGTATACACATCTAGTATAGGAAGTTTGACCACGATCAAATTTGCATGGATTATGCAACAATGAGGGATGTTGTCTTGAAAGAATTCCATATCCCTGAGTTTGAGTAGAAGAGTATAAGTGCACTCAAGGATATCAAGCAAGGCACTATTGAGAGTGTATGTGAGTATGATGCTCATTTAAAGACACTTCTATCTAAGCTATCTTATGATATTCACGCTAGTCAGCATGCACAATGGTTTGTTGGAGGATTGATTACACCTTATAGAAGGGCATTGTCACATAAGACATACACTAATCCACGTGAAGCACTGGAAGCAGCTTTGTATCTTTGAGGCGATAGGTAGCATTGACACTAACATTATTCCATTCCTAGAGGCACATATTACAGCTATGGCAAAGTAGTTAAATAAGTTGTTAGTAAATTCAACCCATGAAACACACTCGGAATTCACATGTATGATTGTGAAGTGGAAGGTCACACCAAGGATAGTTTCCCTTGCATATCTGTATGCTCACTACTGTTGGAATGTGAGATTTTCCATTTGAATCATGATGCTAGTTACTATCCTTTGTTACAGCACATGATAAGAAAGAATTTATCTTACTTTTGCAAGATTTGTAGGTCCACGACCCATGATACTGAGGATTTTCGGTTGATTGGTCAAATCCAGGATGCTATAGACATTGGAGTATGACAGACAAGTATAATAGATAATTCTAAGGGTAGGAATGAGCACTAGGATCGGGATCATAATCAAATGCACTATGATAGGAATGAGGGGTGTTTTGAAGGAGGTCATGGAAGGGGACGTGGATATCGTGGTGGATATGGAGGATGAGGCTGTGGTGGAGGAAGAGGTGAGTTCCCTCGTGGAACATGTTATACGTGTGGATCTCCTAACCACTATAGGTGTGAATGTCCTCGAATATTTCATATTCTTTACGTAGGAAGAACCATAGGCTGAAGAGTGCCCAGATTTATATGAGCATCTGATTAAGCATCATAAGCAAGAAAACAAAGGTGTCGGGATGGTTAGAATCCAACGCGTGGTATAAGATCATTGGATTCCCAAGATTGCAGAAGGACCTGAGGTATTGATAGTGAAGATCACTACACACGCTGAAGCTACACGCGTAAGAGAGGCATTGCACCAGAAGCCTACGATCACCAAGGAGGAGGTTTTTCATGCAAGATACCCAGATCCTACTCATCAGAAGGAAGTTTACCAGGATACCATGGAAGTGCTAAGGAATCTTCAGGGTGAGATACACTACCTAAAGGAGCAGAAGAAATCATCGGAGATAGTCCCAACTGATATCGATGATCTACATGAGGTGTACAAAATGCTACACCGAGGAGAACATTATTCCACTATTAGGAAGTTGGTTAAAAGGGAACACTCCACGCGTAATTCTTGAGACCGGATGGGAGATTCTGCATGCAAATCTTCCCCCTGATAGAATTAACTATGACAAATAAATTACTCTAAATGTTGTTGTGGATGGGTGGTTGTTGAGCAACATATTGATTGATACAGTGTAGAAGTAAATGTGCTTACATTAGATGCATGGGTACAAATGGGGAGGCCTCCATTACAGCCATCATATAATGTGTTGTTTACGACAAAAGCCTGGATTAAGGCCACTCCCATAGGAGTCTTGAAAGATGCATCTGTAACTATACAAAGGGCCAAGTTCACTGGGGATTTTAAGGTATTAGCACTTGCAGAAGTAGACAATTTTCTAGCCCTGCTTGGATGCCCTTGGTGTTATGTGAATAATGTTGACTTAAGATTCAATAAGGGGTATATCAGCTTTGAAAACAATGAGGAAAGGGTTGTGATACCTTTGATAGATGGGAAGTCTACACCCTATGTTGAGCCTCTAAGTGAGGAAGACTTAAACGAGTTTATGCATGCGCTATTCGGGACCCGAGAGGTCAATGAGCCATCAAAAGAAGGCATCCTACAGTGGAAGGATTCTCATTCTATTAGTGATACTATGATTATTGCTTGCGAAAATTGGGCTCATGGTACATATGAATTAGTAGGACGTGAGGTGAAAAGCATGGTTGCGTGCAAGAATGGAATTCATTCGGTTCGATGGATAGGCGGCATATTACCTTGGTATACCAGGGCAGAAGATCTCCCTACATTTTTGAAGGCCATAGAAACACAGTGGACAAATCAAATTAAGAGAAGACATATATTAGCATATAAACTACATGGGACAATAGCGTGATGGTGGGTAGTCCATAGAGATAACCTTATAAACTGGGAAGAGATTGGATTTTCTTTGTCTACTAGGTTTGTAAGGAACAATGCACCTACGCAAATTTACACTTATCATGGTGATCAACCTGTTCAACATCACATTCAATAGTGTGAGAGACTCTAGACAGTAGGACAAGAAGCATTACCACCTTCACTCTGGGTGCATCGACTATATTCTATGCTACAAGGATGTGCACACACCTAGTATGTATATGCAAAACTACATAGAGAGACTGAAACTGGAAAGGTTTGACTACAGAATGATCCAAACTTTTGACTACTTCTCGACTAAACCTCCTGTAGAAGAGGCATTAAAATTTGTCAAGTGCTTAACTATGGGAGATAGTGCAAAAGTAGAAGAGCATATTTAGGAATTATTCGGTGAGGTAGAGTTCGGAGCATGTTTTGAAAAGGAAGAAGAAATGGACTCCATACTACTTGAATGCGCTTACCTTAAGAAAGAGAAAGGAAAGATGGTTTACATTGTGGATGACGAGGAAGTTGAGAACTTGGATATTGAACATTCATAAGGGGTGCACAAGGTCTTGGAATTTACAGACAAGGATACACGCCCATATCATGAACCCATGAAGACAAAGAAGGTGAATATAGTTCGAAGGATGAACATAAGGAGGCCATAATTGGAGACTACTTGTCGACTTGGAGGTAGCAAATATCATTGAGTTACTCAGGGATTATCAAGACTTATTCCCTCGAGGGTATGAATAACTTAAAGGCATACATGAATCACTTGGGGAAATGAACATAAAACTTAAGGATGGTGCACACCCAATTAGAAAGAGACCTTACAGAATGAATCCTAATTTACACGAAAAGGTAAAAGAAGAGATTGATAAAATGTTGAAATCTGGCATTATCAAGCCCCTTGATGAGTTAGAATGGGTTAGCCCAATGGTGATCAGTATCAAGAAGGACAGATGGATTAGGATATGTGTGGACTATAGGGAGCTGAATGTTGCATGCATCATAGATCCATTCCCTATGCCATTCACTGAGGAAATACTAGGAGTTGCAGGGCACAAAATATATTCTTTCACAGATGGGTTTTTCGGGTATCATCAAGTTAGGATTGCTCAGAAGATCAAGAAAAGACAACATTTACTACTAAGTGGGGCAATTTTTCCTATACTGTGATGCCTTTTGGATTGAAAAATGTGCTTGTTGTATTCTTGTGCATAGTTTTTCAGGCATTCAAATATTTTATTCACAACTTCTTACAGTATACCTAGATGATTAGACAATATATGGGCTTGTGAAAGATCATTGTGACAATAGGTGTTTAATGTTTGAACAATACAAACAATTGACTATCTATTTGAACATCAAGAAGTGCATATTTGCTATGTCGTTTGGAATATTGTTAGGACATATAATCTATAAGGAAGGTTTGCTTTAGTTGATCTAGCCAAGGTTGCGATCATTTTAGGCACAGGAAGCACCTACCATTCAAAGTGGGGTGCATGGATTTTTAGGTCATACAGGATATTTTAGAAAATTCATCAAAGGGTATGTCATAATTGTTGCACCCTTGGAAGATTTATTAAAGGGGAAAGGTACATTTTATTGGGGAGAACCACAGTAACTCACATTTGAGATATTAAAAGAGAAACTTACTACCACACCCATTTAGCACTTTCCCTCATGGGATAAACCATTTCATGTGCATGTGGACACTTCTGACATGGACATTGGCCTTGTGTTATCTCAACCTGGAAAAGATCACATGGTATTAAAGTACTTGGTAAACAAGCCCGTCTTAGGGGTGCATATGCAGATGGGTGCTCCTATTTTAAGAGTTTGACTTCACAGTTGTGGTGAAGCCAAGGAAAAGCAATTCTAGACCAGACCATTTATCTAGAATCAATTTAGGAGAGGATGCATAGACAATTAAAGAAACAATGTCGGATGCATAGTTATTTAGGTTACAACATGTGCCCATGGAATTAGAAGACATTGTTGTCTTTCTTCAAATAGGTATGGCACCAAAAGGAATGAAAGCATTAGAAAATAAATAGCTTGTTATACACATGAAACCACTTATGTTAATCAGTGGTGGCCTTTACAAGCTAGGCAGAGATGAAGTATTACACGGTTGTGTATTAGAGCATGAGCGTAAGGATGTCATGGAAGAGGCTCATGGTGGTATTGTAGGAGGCCATTATATAGGTGTTGAGACTGCCTAGAAGATCTTAATTGTTGGATTATGATGGGAGACATTGTATAAAGACTGTAAAGAATATTGTAAGGCATGTGATCATTTTCGCCGCTAGGAAAACCAAGGCAAAGAGATGAGATGCCTTTGAGACCGATTACTAGTGTCGAACCATTTGAGAAATGGGCCATTGACTTTGTAGGACCTATTTCACTAGCCACGCACAGGACTGGATCATGCTATATCATTACTTGCACAAATTATCTCACACGGTGGGTAGAAGGAGCACCTATGAAGGACTATACAACAGCTACAACAGCTAGGTTTATATGAGAGAATGTTCTTACATGATATGGATGTCCTTTAAGCTTGACAAGTGATAAAGGTACACACTTTTTGAATGAGAATATTTGTATTATATTAGATGAGTTTATGGTTACACACCATAAAACTACACCCTACCATCCTCAGAAAAATGGAACTGATGAGGCTTTTAACAAAATTTTGGGTGAGACTTTGACAAAAATTTGTGAAGTTGGAAGAAAGGATTGGGATGAAAAAGTGTCAGCTATGCTTTGGGCATATAGAACAACTTACAAGAGATTGAACAAAGCCACACCATTTCAGTTGGTGTTTGGCATGGAAGTTGTTCTCCCTTGTCCATTGCGCGTGTTGGAGGTCTAGCTAATGAATAGGCTTTAGAAGAGCATATCGAAAAGATGATTCAACTAGAAGAGCATCGAGCCATAGCACGATGAAGTCAGAAGCAATAAAATTCCAAGAAAAAGGCATGGCATGACAGAAACATAAGGTATAAGAATTTTGAGATTGGACAAATGGTACTTCTTTATGACTCAAAGTTCTTGCACCATCTAGTCAAGCTTAAAGTACATTGGTTGGGGCCGTATGTTATCACTTCTATACTTGAATCAAGTACTTTCTAGTTAGAAGCACTTTATGGAACATGGCTACCCAGTTACTTTAACGGGAGTAGGCTGAAGCCCTATTATAAATAAGTCTTCTTGGTGTTTGTAATAAGGCGGTATTTCCATTTAGATTAGGTTTTCCATTACGTATTTCCTTCATTGTCACTATATTTTTTTTGTATAATAAGTGTGCTTATGCACATGAATCTAATTACTATGTGAGGAATGTCTATGTGTAGAGGACTACACATACCTTTAGTATGGGGTGGTTTTTGTTATCCAAGTAAAACACTATGGGAATTGAAAGGTGAAAGGAATAAGTTACTACGGGTGTGCTTTAAGTCAAAAGAAGATTACTTCTCAAAAGTGACCAAGGATGGAAATGAATGAAATAATAGTATAACATGGGGTAAGCGGAGGCCATGATATCTACCAAGAGAAGGTACAGGTGACAAGGTACTCGTGTAGGTGCACGTGCTTTGAAGAGAATTTTGTGACTAGAGGGTAGGAAGGCACGCTAGAAGGTTATAGTTGGGGTGTTAAGATGTACTACGTGGAGCAGAATGGATTTGGTCAATGAATGAGGGGATATTTGGTAGGTGAAAGAGAAATAAATACATCAACATTTTAAAATTTTATATAAGGATGGGATGCGGATTCATTTTTATCATTGTGACTAAGAGTATTTGAAGAAAGAGCCAAGTGTGAAGAGCCGAGTGATCGAGTTAAGGTGCGAAGGGTGTGAAACCAAGTGTGACAACCAAATCTATGTGATAAGAAGCTTGCATCCCTGGTGGTGAAGGGTTTGAGCAAAGAAGGGAGACAGAAAAGAGTTAGGTTACGAAGTTTCCACCTAGGGCACAATTGAATCGAGCTAGGGTTGATTCACAAAGTTGCAGAGTTAAAGAGGAGACAATTGCAAGGTAAAAATGGCACCTAAGAAGGCATCTGTAATAGTAGTAAGAGGAAATAATAAGGTGGTCTTGGAGGAGGAAGAGATGGCACCCAAAATCAATTTTTTAGAGATGTAATATCCAGAAGGAGTCATCGTCAGCCAGGAATGGGATTAACCCATCAGAAAGAGAAAAGTAAGTGAATACAATCATAGGACTTTGGAGAATAAGAAGGAGCTCAATTCCTTGCTCACTGCTAGGACGAACAAGTGCACGGCGAATGACATGCCAGTTTATGATGATGTGGGTGAGAAGCTTTTGAATAGAATTGGGGTCTACTAGTTATATTAGCTTCCATATTTTGGGAAGTATGAGCCCTTATATCATTGGCTCATGATCAGGGTGCACGAAGACTTCTTCTACTTTGTAGGATGCGAGAGTTAGAATTGTATTTGCACTTATCTCATCAATTATAGGTCTAAAGGCCACGGAGAGGACATTAAAGGTGATGTCACGAGATAAAGCCATGATTTTAAAGACCAGACAGGAGTTGGGGTACACACGAAGGGTCTACACGGAATGGACAGACAAATTGAAGAACTATCTAGTTGTGCAGTTGCGGCACACCTTGTTACCAAGTTGAATGATCAAGATTTGTGGTCACAGGTAAATACTATGTGGTTACATGTGGCATATAAGATGTCAAAGGGACAATCTACAACATTGTAGACTATATTGCAGAGAAAATATTTGAAGAAGCGCGCATAGGAGGGAAGATCAGCTTTGGGTCTGTTTTACTATCACAGGTCTTCATAGAGATTGGAATACTAGATGGACCAAAGGAAAAAGTATGGGAATACCCCATGGAGAACAATTCCCCAGCTGAAAGATTCAAAAAGTACCTATGGAAGGGGGCTATGACAAATGACGTAAATAAAAGGGTGGAGAAGTGGTATGACAGGCTCCACCCGACATTTGGGGAAGAGTGGCACATCTCGAAAGGACCTACCAAAGTGGTGGTAGGGAAACAAGTTCATTTTATTGTATATTAGCATTTATGCATCATGCGCTTCCCAATGAAGGATGGAGTCTAGATAGCTTGGTGTAAATTGCTTTACGCATTCACTGTAAGGTATTTCCAAGCATCTGTTCATATATTTACAAACATGCGTCGATTGGTCTTGATGCGAGATAAGTCGATTCAGAACTACCATACATTGAGGCAGAAGTATGTGTATCCTTGTAGAAGTGCTTATACAAAGAGGATCATTTCAGAGGTGCTAAATATCAAGCCAATAAGTCTGGTTGTAGCAGATGTGGGGGCAGCATTGGTGTATCTCCAGTGAAGCCAAATATGGAGAATAACAAGTATGTGGAAGGTGAGTTCGCACTTCCAGCACCACCAAAGGGGAAGCATATAATGGAGAACATCCCAATGCCTAATCCCACAGAGCCAATTGAAGTGGATGAGGAGGAGGAGCACGAAGATAGTGGTGGTTTAGAGCATAGAGGTAGGAGACATCCTACAAATAAGGGTGAAGTTGAGCGCACCATTACACCACCTCATCCACAAGAGGGGGATGATGAGGACTTGAATGTATTCCAAGGGGAGCACAAGTTTAAGAGGGTATTTAGGAGAACAAGGACCCAAGGTGCTACTCCAACCACTGTGCGCAAATCACCCAAACTCTCTCCACAAAAGGAGGTGACCGCGTAGAGAGGAAAACTAAAGTTGAATGAGGAGGCGGAAGAGTCAGAGGAGAGTGCACCTAAATATCCTACACTTCTAGAGAACATAGAAGAACAGGGTGAGGAATCAAAGGAAAAAGAAGAGGATGAGAAAAGACCAGAGGAGACAACTAAAGAGAATGTTCAGGACATGGAGAAACAAGTTCCAAGTTTGGAAGCTAAAGTTCCTAAGCAAGCAATGGTCTAGAAGAACAAGTGAAGAGCACATTCCACCAATCATGGGGTATGCAAAGGACACAGAAAAATTATCCGCCCCCACTTCTAGAGCACGATAGCACGTAGGATTTATTTGGCTGGGAGCTAATGGATGAGGATATGGTGACTATGCGCACTCGAAAGAAACTATCGTGGTCAATGCACACCCACATGGATGAGATTGAATTTGATGTGTGCGAAGATTCATGCATTCCAAGATGACTAAAGAAGTCACCCCAAGCTAGACACATGACAGTAAAGCCTACTTGTCATGTCGATGAGTAGGTCAGCAATGTATTAGTGAAATTTTCTACCGGTGGCTACAAGAAACATGGAAAAATCTGCCACAATCGAGAGAATTGCGCTAGGAGCTAAAGACAAAGGATGTAAAGATAGTGCACATAACGTAGGAGAGGTACTTCATGCAGAAGAAGAATGAAGTATTTATCAACATCACGAGAGGAGATTGGTGACATTTTCATTAAAGCAAGGCCACACTTGGAGGTTAAGGTACCATAGATTTTTCCTTTGGCGATACACTTTGTGGGGAAGTTGGTGGACTTGGTGCTTAGAGATGAACCTCTGTGCATGCAAGCACTAGAAATATTAGAGAAAGATTTTGAATGAGGTAAATAATCGGTGATGTGAAAGATTACATCTTATGAAGGGTTGTTGCGGGCATTACAGAAGTATTGAAGAAAGCGAGGCCAAGCTTTAAATATATGCACACTCTAGAGGTGCTTATCAACATTAAGACCCTAGAAGAGAAAAATGAGGTCCAAAAAGTGATGAAGGATGAGACATTGGGTAATGCGAAAACATTGTCAATGGTTAAACGAAGCATGAGGCCATGGCAAAGAACATAAGAGCCGCACAAGACTTGGTGGAAGAGCTTGGAAAGATAATTACGTAGAAGATGGACCTTTTAAAAGGAAGAATGACATCAATGTCCAAAGATTGTGTAAGTTATGTAGAATTAGAAAGGAGAGATTGCGAGGGATGAGTTGGAATCCATTCACTGTGGACATCCCAAAAAAAAGTAGACCGGGCACTCATTGAATGGCGGTGTTGGAGGTTGAAATAAAGAGGAGTATCCAAAGTTGATCACTATGCAAACCGATACGAGAGGAGGTAGCCTCATAACCTCATAGAAATTATTTATTTATCTACATTCATTCATTCTTATTCTTACCATTCTTCAATTCTTTACTTCAATTTTGGAGATACCCATTATTGTGATGACAATGAGATTGGTGTGGGGTAATGTTGATCAAAGAATACTTGTCAAAGATCACATAAGGAGTCTACGCAGATAGAAGGAGAGGATCAAAGGGGTGGAAGGATAGGAAGGACCCACGTATGGAAGGAAAGTTCGACTTTCGGACTCATCCGATTTTGAGCATGAAGACCTATTTTTAGAAGATGGCATGTGGAACACACCGATGATGCAGAGACATGCGCACCATGCATTGTCTATCTTTGGAGGATCAGATTGAAGCATTTTGCATGGAGACGAGATGAGAATAGAATTGACACTTCAATTAACAAAGAAGAGGATTATAGATATCACACTTGCATGTGTGGTTATGCTGTAAACAAGTGTGTGGCTATCAATAGCATGAGGCCTATTTCTCGGAATAGATAAGAGGTGAAGGGCAAGTCCCCAACCTATATATATGATGCTATGTACATAGTAGAGAAGTGTGTGTGTGTGTGCGATAAGTATGTGTGTTTAACAGAGAATATACACCTATGCCCGAGTTACTATATTAGATCCATATGCGTAATGGTACAAATTGATAACACTATAAGGAGATTCTGCATTTAATAAAAATGGAATATATTTGCTTTGAATCTAAGTGCAATTCTCGTGTGTAATTGAGTAGGGCATGTTATTGATTCAATCATGATTATTGTTTAAGCTTTTTATTTCATAGATTTTAGGGTCGCATGTATTATAGAATGATGGATTAGTTATGAATCTATATGTTTCTTCCTTCATCATGCTAACATCCTGCTACAACAACCCTAAAGAAGTCCCCTCACGTAATTATCTTTCCAAGCTCTTCCAAATAGAGTCTTTACAAGCATGTTTACACTTTACATAAGGCTCACCTGAAGTCCCCTCACCGAAGTCATGTTTACAAGCATGTTTACACTTTACAAGTGTGTATACAAATTATACTAATGGTTTCTTTCCTCTATCAAGGATATTCAATTATTGCATTCTAAGTTTCTACATGGGTATTCGTCATTGAATCCCATTTATAATCTTACAACTAAAATCTTGGTGAAATCATGAGAGTGTAATAAGAAGCTTACAATACTCTAGAAATATTTTCGAGAGACATGTATGCCATGCTCGGTTCCATGATGGCACACTTTTCATTATGAACTTATCTCTCACCATATTACTTAATTTATGTTATCTATATTAGGACCGAGATAGTGGAGTTACAACCATTTACAAGTTGCATACAAATTACCAATTCGAGATCAGCCTGTATGGGTAAGTGCCACTATGTCAACTTAGGATGATTAAGGGAGAGTAAGCTTCTCTGTAATTATTTACATCATTGTGATTCTCGCTTCCTTTCCTGTAGTCATCATAAGATGACATCAGGTACCTAACCATGTAGTACAATATGCACTCATACCTTTAACGTTACTTACATCTTAAAGCATTACAATCGTCACAATTAGAGGAGCTTGATGGGATAACTTGACATAGTAGCTTCTCCACGAGCCAAATAATGACCTTAGTCATTAAATGGATACTACGTAGCAGCGGCTATAGCGAGTTGGCTCATTGAGTTCCGCTAATTGAAATGTCATATATTATAGAGTTAAGGTAATGTAATTAAGTTACATAATGTCAATTCCCAGGTTTTAACGATACTCTCTTTATGATAGAATTCGTACCTAAGGATCTAAACGAGGGATTCACGAATATCAATTGCATGTTTAGAGTCATTTTATCATGATCATTGTATTCACCTAGTTGAAGATTTAAATCAGCCTCTCTTGCATTAATTCCTTATATCATATTAATCCATTTGTACAAGTAAAGTGTTAGGTCTAGAATAATAATTAATAGGATTAAATCCAATTATTAAACAACAATCCATATTACATATAAGTCAAACATATGTAATTTCAAATACACATATATCATTTCATATATGAACTGTATCCAGCTACCAAACCAAAAGTATATTTAAAATCCACTAGAGCAATTAACAATGCTTTCATTTTAGAATTACATTCTATTTGTTAAGCTTAATATTAATAATATTAATCCTTATAAGTTTCTAGCCACATAATCAATTAAGATAAGGAGCTTTCATAAACTTTTTGATGCAAATCAATACTTAAATAAATAAAGAAAACATCTTAATCACTTCTTTTTCTAAAACATATATAAACAAATAGGCTAATTTTGCCTCTTATTCATTTAAATAGTACAGTGATTTTCTGCTAAATTATAAATCCATGATTGAATACATTGCGGTATTTTATCAATCAATTTTGGCAAACAAATTCTTTCAACTTCATTAACATTTCAGACTTAAATTACTCCATATGCAAAATGTTAGCAATGGTCAGTTTGAAAGAACTGACATGATAAGACCTATTTCCCACTTAATAGCTTATGTTATCTAGTATTTACATAAATGAAATTTTGCAATAGTTAACTCAATAAAAGACCTACTAGAATCCTGCACATATTTAAACATATCAAGATAGCCACATTACATTCACATTAATTGTTTCCCTTTTTCCTTAGTTAAAATACAAAAGGTAAAAATGTAAATAATAGAAATCAAATAAACTGCCATCTATATTTTCTCCAAATAAGATAATAAGTGAGTTATCTATATCATTGTCATGTAATCCCAAATTAACTTATATACACAACAAGAAAGTATGTAATCTCACAATCAATAACCATATTTTATTAAGGTGACAGATACTTTACCAGATGACTGAATGACTATATCAAACAGATATCCTATGATTATCATCTTATCAAATCATCACATTTATCATAGTCGAATAACCATCCCTTATCCAAAGAAGGATTATAGTCAACAAAATTTCTTGAAGAATCCAAAACCATCATTGAGATTCGGTCAAACCTTTGACCTATACTAAAAATTCGCTGAATAATAATAATAATAACGATAACTTCATAGTAGAGGGGGAGCAAATTTTAAAAATATTGAGGTAAAGATTGTTTACCTTAGTAATTATGTAAGGTGCAAAACCCACGAGGTTCATTTTCCTACATAACCAAACCATACTTCAGGGTGTTATCAACAAACAATCAACAATTAATACCTACTAAGGGAAGGTATTCAAACAATTAATCCTAAGGGCTTGAGCACCCTATCAAAAATACAAGAGGTACATACGGGATCGACGGTTTTAAGGTAATTGTCTATTACCTTTATCCAACAAAAGACCCAAGATTCAATCATCAATGTATTACATTCAAAGAACACATAGCCACCAAAAAATATCATAATGATAATGTACTCAAATGGATATTTAACTATCAAAGATAGGTAATAGTTTGTTAGCACTAATAAAAGCACATAGCCATTCATCAACGAGCAATTCAACAACATAATGATTCCATAGTTAACAACCAAAAGAAGGATATAAATGGGTACTAACGAGATTAAAGCCCCGAGATAATTTAACAAAATAAATAACATTATCAACAAATGATTATATTGACTATACGGTTCTGAGTTTTCCCTTTTAAGGTCAAACTAACTCAATATACAAAAGTAATAGTAGGGAAACTTTAAGATAAATCCTTGAATAGCTTAGTCGATTCCAAAGAAGAAATCACAAGTCACTCAAAGGATATCATAGCGGAGTGTTACAAAATAAGCATCATACTTAACACGCTTTCCTTATTGCTGCAAAGGTTCAAACCCACACATATACCATCATTCGCTATTAAAGTAAGTTTTGGTTCTTAACCATTTGAAATTTTTCCAAGGTTCACACATAATAGTACTAACCAGTGTCATGTGACTTTTTGCTTATCTTAGGAGAAAGATACCATAACATTATGATCACACCGAACTTTCCATAGATCAAGTGGGATCTGAAAGGGAATCCACTTGTTGAGCGAGAAGAGGTAATCAAGAACCTAACCGATTTTTTTCATCCCATCGGTAGATCATAGACAACACATACTCAAATCTAGGGATTCGATGCATAATTATAAATGTATATTTATCAAAGTACACCCCATTAGTGTGATTTGCATCGAATACCAGCCATATTATTATCGTATAATAATTATATGTAAAATACACCTAAGTGATTATATCCCACAATTACAAACCCTTCATTGTTTTTTAGAAGTTCTAATTTATATCCATCATCGAGTATTAAAAGAGAAATTTCCAGTAGTCAGAAGAATAATTATCATAACAAGAAAACCAAAATCTATAGTTAAGAGAAACTATTTCAGATATTCAACCATATAAATAATAAATAGATCAAGCTATTAGGAAGAAATAGGGTGTATCATGCCTATGAATGGAAGCTTGATTTCTTCTTATTTTCTCTACAAAACTTCTAGGGTTCCCACTACAACCAAGAGGTTCGTGATCCCACGATTTCAATAAGTGCCACACCAAATTTCACCTGAAATGATTTATAGTTGCTCCCCTTATTTTCTTAACCCCAAAATAGCTTTATAACATGCATAAACAGTCTTGCGTGAATGGCGGTTCATGCAACCAAAAGAGGAAAGCTTCAACACATTCTCAAACAAAACATAAAAAGTGAAAACTATCATTGTCTCATGTAATAGCTTCAACTTGAAGCTTCCCTAAATTTCAAATTCCGTAGATTCATCTAATGCACATTTTATTTTAGTAGAGCCACTTGGTGGCTCTTTGAAATCCTCCATTTCCTTCTTATTATTTCACGCCATGTATGGGGTCGAGTATCAAATAAACATAAATCTTAATGCATGCAAAAGGTTACAATCCAACCCTTAGTTAGTTTGAACAAATTCAAAACCATAAGGAGGTCGATTAAATCGATATCAATTAACAATATTATGTTGGATTAATAACCTTCAAGCTTTGTTATATATGAAGACCTTATCATTCCAGTCATTATTAATTCGACTGAATTTAAGTTTACTTACCACAACATATATGAAGGGGTATGGTCAAAGACCATATTTTATTAAATGAACCATTAACCTTCTAAAGTAATTATGTTATAGTTCCATCATGCTCCTTATTCAAATTATCATGCTAGATGGGTTAAAAAAAATTGAACCCCACTAACATGGCCTTAGGTCTTCTAGGATAAAATAGTTGTCAATAATTGTACTATTGAAAATGGTCGAAAGGAAATCAAACATCAAGGAGGTGTTAATCAATGTATATAGTCATCGACAACTTCTTATTGAATGATTTTCAAACCATCAAATTAGTCACAAATAAGAAATAGTATCAACATAACAATGATACATAAGTATGTTCTAAATATTAATTACAACAAGTTCATTGTTTTCCAATGTCCTTAATACATTCAATTACGATCACCAATCTCAGTAGAGGTTATGATAAGGACCTTACACAAGTAAGTCATCAATTTGTACCTTATCTCTCAGCAATGACCTCTTATAAAGAAGTCACAATCGGTCAAAGATCAAATTTAATATAACAATTTTATACAAGCTAAAGAAATCTCACAGATCATCAAGAACTATAATCCCATCTGACGATTTATCCTTTCATAAACACAAATAGAATTTTTAGGGTGTGACATACTCCCCCTTAATGAATCATCGTCCCGATGCTTTTTACTTATTAATCTCAATGAGTGTAATCAATCACGGAGTTTTATCTAATAGTTTAAGGAGAATAATATTCATTTTTCACAAAAATTTACAATTTTCAGATCAGATATTCAAATTTATTGGTTATACCAGCCTTTCAACAAGAAAATATTGTCACATAGTCAAAAACATGACATATTGTTTTTCATAACACCTAGTACATCATGTAATATTATTTAATATATAACAAATAGTCAAAAACAAGCCATATATCACAGATACAAATAAGGAAAACATTGTTTTCAATTTCCCACAAGTCTTCCTAAGTTGTTTTGTTTTGTTACTCACTTGTTTTTCTAGACCTTTGTCTTGTACAATTCCCAATTTTTTTGCAATGCACCCAGTGATCTCCCTTTTCCAACTATTTTTATCCAATTACTTCCATGGTTTTAACCTTTCGAGATATCTTCATCATAAATTCATGGTCAATGATTACTTAAATCATCCAAATTGTTCCTCTCTTTTCCTTTTAGGCTTGTTGTTTTCGCATGCTTCCAGTACTAGTTATCTTCCATATTAGCAAAAACATTGATTTATGTCAGAATAGTCAAAGTTAATCATTATGTCTTAAGTACTTTAATAACTCGTTAACTCTAAATTACATAATGAGGCTTAGACAACATCGATGTCGGCGTTGTATTGTGATCATATAAGCTTGCAATTTTTCTTCATATGTAAAGAATAAATTAGATTTCTAATTCTTTTTAAGTTATTCACAACATACCCAAAGCTCAGCTATACTAGTATCAAATTAAAACAGCACATGAAGTTCCCTTAACTTACCTGATGTCACGTTAGGAAATATTATTCCTTCATCTTCGCTTATTAGTCACCGCAACATTGTTTAAGCTGCTTGATAGAAAATGCATTAAGTCTTTCTTATTGAACTCATTCTAAAAATCTACATTTATTGCCACATTATTTTCACCACTTTTCCTAAAGTTGCAGGTGGACAAGAGTTAATTTTGTTGTATACTTGTTGTCACCCTCAAAATCTCCCCTCATTTTCTAAGTCAAATTCAAAGATTTTGAGCTCACGCCCTCCATAGGTGTTCAAGTAAAGTTGGAATTCTGAAAAGATAGAGAAATTCATGCTTTGAAGTTGTTTAAACTCTCCAGTCTGCGTGGTTTGATAAATTTTTTGTTTCCCCGTCTGGACGCGTGAAAATTCTATTATTGTCCTCATTTGAATGAAATTGTCAATCTTTCTATGGTCATGGATCGTCAAACCTTGTATTGTTTTCAATCCCTTGGTTCGCAAAAGAAATTTGAAAATCGGGCACAAAATGGTGGAGTTTTCTTCTTCTTTGCATTTTTCCACAGTCGTGAATGATGGGCATTTTCTTCCCCATCAAATTTTGGCCCCATTATCCATGGGTACATGGACATATCTAATTGGAGGTGGGTTGGCGGAGAAATTTATGTTTTTGAGCATTTTTGTAAAATGGGCTAAAAGTCATAAAGTAACCCGCAACCCCGATCAGGCTTAAATGAAAAATTCAAATGTTGAGCCCGCCGGTCAAAATAGTCAAAGTGTGGAGGCGGGTCATCGTGATATTTGAGAATTTGAGCCTTTTTCATTAAAAGGGCTTAAAGTTAAAAAGTGACCCACAGCCCCACCAAGCATAAAGGAAAAAGTCAAATCTTGAGCCCACCATTGGAAAGTCAAAGTGGGGAAACAGTCGATGGAGCAATTTGTGTTTTTGAGCCTTTTTGTAAAAAGGGATAAAATTCATAAAGTGACCCGCAGCCCCGATCATGCTATAAGGGAGAAATTCAAATATTAAGCCCGCATCGAAGGTCAAAGCAGGTGGGCGGTGGCGAAGTAATTCGTGTTTTTGAGCCCGCATTAAAAAAAAGTAAAATTATAAAAGTGGCCCATGACTTTGTCTCCACTCAAGTGAGGCCATGTGTCAAGACCATATCAAAAGCGGGTGAGTAAGCTAAAATTTTCCAAAATGCCAAATCTCTATAAAGTCACAAAATGCAAAAGGAATCCTCCATAACCACTCTAGTAAATTTCTCCCACGTGGACGACTCTAGTTTGAAGTTTCAAAGGAAAGATGAATGGTTCTAATTCAAAGTTACAAAATGAGTGTAACGGCTACATAATGAAAAGTCTGGTTTTTTCCGCCATTGGTGCTTCTTCACGAATCAAGAATCTGAATGGATGCGGATGATTGAAAATAAATTGTAACTATTTCTTTCTAACAAAGAAGAAGTTGTAACCATTTCTTGCAAGATATTTAATGGCTTCTTCATGCCATTATAAGTGTTAGCGATTGATCTTGTAAACTCACAAGTACATTGTACTTAGAGAAAAAAAAAGGAGAGCCATTTTCTTCTACTTTCCTCCATTCTCAAATTTCTTCCATTCCAACATTATGTACAATCTCTTTTTAAGAATCAATACAAGAATAAATATTTTGTAGCCTCTTTGATGAGGAGATTTTAGAAACTTTGAGTTGCAATCTTATCTTGTCTTATTGCCATTTGCGGGTTGTTTCTTCTCATAAACGCATGTGTTGAAGTTTCTAACTAGTGCGTGCGGGAATCGATTTTCTAAGCTGCAACATTAGTTCTCCTACCTCTTTTCTCACTCCCTTTCCCACCTTCATAGAAAATTCTCCGCTTATAGATAACTACAATCATTTTTCACAGGTCCGTGGAGTGCCCCTATTGGATCTCCAAAAAAGGCCACCACGAAATCCACGCTTTCTCACGCATGCATACATGGAAGTTGCACTGTTAAGTAGACGGACTTAGATTCCCGGAGCGTTGTGACAAGGAATCCACAAGTTTGTCCACCTAAAAATTTTCCTTACCAATAGCTTTTAGCACCCACCGTAGGGCGATTTAGTAGCATCTATACCTATATGCAATCGCAAGGTCAAAAATTCAAAATTCAAAAAAGAGAAGAATTTATGGAATTTGAATGGCTATATGAGCTACATAGATTCAAATCATGGCTATTCGAGAAACCCTCTGTTGAAAGACCCGAATTTATCTTCCACATCTAAGAAGACGTCACTTGATTTGAGAGAAGCCATCCGGCATAACAAACGAAGTTCCAATCACTACTTCATTGCCACGAGAATTCTAGACCTTGAAGAAGAACGTCTTTGCTTTGAATTGAGAGGCAAAGACAAATTCAAGCACCGAAAAGAAGAGCATATATTTTCAAGTTGGAGGATAAAAGATACACTCGATAATAGAGATAAAGAGGACAAACTAATCCCATTTTTGAAGAACTTCAAAGGAGACAAGACCTATTCGAGTCCAGAGAGGCTTCCTTCTCAAGCAACCAGTCATATTGGGAACCTGAGTGTTTCTAATCCTTTGGACGGTGAATTTCCATACATCAATGAGAACCTTGAAGATTTAACTGACGTGGAGACTAAAGAAGAAGCTAGAGAAAGAGAAGCAAGAGCCGATGAAGAAATAAGATCTCAACTCAAATAAATCGAGAGATTTCAAGCCAAGGCAGATGAAAGATCAGCAGTAGAGGCCACAGCCTTAGTAAGGTTGAAAGATATAAATAGAAATAGAATGGGGATCGTGAGCGTGAACGTGATCGTGAGGCCCATAGGCCTAATGTACCATGGGGAGGAAACACCGGTCCATTGGATCTTTCTCAACCACTCCATGAGCTACCGAGAGGCTCGAGAAAAAACTTCCTAAAATTCAGAGGGGATGGTTCTCAACTCTCTGAAGAGCATGTAACAAAGATTTATCATTGTTTGCATGTGTTGGGTGCTAAGGATGAGGATGTGTCAGTATGAATCTTTGTGGAGTCACTTCAAGAGAAATCTTTCGAATGGTTCTACATGCTGCCCCTGAGGTCTGTCACCTATTGGGAAGATATAAGAAGTGCATTCAAACACAAGTTCAAGAGCACGAAGATTTTCGAGGATCTTTTGGTCCAATTGGTACAAATGAAAAAAGAAACCTTCAAGTCAATGAGAAAATTTGTAGCAAGATATAACAAAGTGATAAGAAGAATCCCTGAGATGTGGTGTCTCCTGAAAATAATATGAAGAGATTCTTCATTAGTTCCTTGCCATCAAAAGTAGGTTTCTTCCTTAGAAGAACCCAAACAAGAACATTAATGGGAGCTTAATACCATGCAATAGAAATCGATGATGATCTAATCTTGTCTGGTAAAGTGAAAGGCCCCAATGGAAAGCAAAAGGGTCAAAATTTAAACTCTATCACCACATATCCGATGTTCCAAAAATGGCAAATGACTTGGTTGCCTTGAGGAAGAAGTTATCTCATATCACAATGCGGAATGCTTCAAGGAGACTAAACCCTCTTGATAGGCCAAGGATTTCTCCACCTCCTCATTGGCTTGCTCTTGAAGCACCACCATTCAATTCCATCTGTGACACCAAAGAGCTAGAGGAGGAAGTAGAAATTGATGAAACTGAAGAAGAAAATATGGAAGACAATGAAAACTATCTTGAGGTCGAGGAAGCTAATATGCACAATGGCCTAGTTGAGTATGTTGATGATGAAGATGAGGATGATGAAGAAGCTTCAAAATTCTCATGTGTTGTTTTCACTCTTGGACAATACAAGAAAGGTGCTTCATCCTCAACGGTTGCGGTAAAGGATAAGAAGAATAAAGAAGATTCTCCTCCAGAGGTCACACAAAATAAAATCATTAGCAAAGGATCACCATTACCACCTTCTATGGAGTCGTCCAAAGAAAAACCAGACTCACTGGTTTTCAGGGATCATGCTACTATGCCAAGTAAGTCATCTAATTCTTATCCCAGCTCAAAAGTTGCTAAGAACAATTCTCCTTTAAATGTTGTTCCTACAAGAACACCTAGGGTTCAATCAAAAACTACAGCCTCACCCCCTTCCAACAATTACTACACCTGAGAAGGAGAATTCAACACCCAAAGTATCAAATCCTTTACCATGTAAATATTCCTCCATTTCTATAACCTCTTCCTCGCTCACCATAACCCCATTTGACTTTGTGGAACATGCAAGCAAAACCAAATTCCAACTCTCAGAAATAGAATACCTACAAACACACCCTGCTCAGTTTGACAGTTCATTAATGCAATTTTGGTGGTAACCCTATATCCTCGAGTCCTAATTCTAAAGGATTACTACCCACACCATCCACACCACCTTCCTAAAACATGCTAGCCCTCAATGCCTTCAAAACCAATAGGGTTAAACTTTTCTACTTGTCACTCCTCATTAAAGGCTTCCAGCTAAATAATTATATCATAGATTCTGGAGCATCAGACAATGTGATGCCAGTCAAAGTTGCAAATTCTCTAGACCTCACCTTGACCCAAGTAAATGGCACCTGCTACTCGATGGAATCCAAACAAGTGCTATTGGTAGGAAGAATCAAAGATGCAAAGGTAGCACTATCTAATTTTCCAAACAAGAAGGTGCTCCTAACCATACTGGTAGCAGACATCCCAACATCCTTTGGTATGTTGTTGAGTAGGATTTTTGCGAGACCTGCGTGGAGAGATAAAAATGGATCGTTCATCCAGTAACTATCCCAAGAAAAGGTGAGATGAAGAAGTTTCTACCAAGAAGAAATATGAAGTTCACGATGCGAAAGTCCGATGATCCAAAATCAAACATTCTCTTTCAAGATTATGGCTAGAAACTACTTCCTCACATCAAAAAGATGAGAACTTGCCATTTCTCATGGAGGAAGAGGAAGATCAAATTTAGACAATGGAATTTAATGGTATTCATTCCAGAATGGCCTCGGGAGCTAGTTTAGTATTGTACTCCTTCCAATGAGTTGTGCTCATTTGTCTACAAGTGTAATTTGATAATACAAATAACACCTGCAGAGTATGAAGCACTACACTTAGGAATGACTGCAGTAGAGGACATGGGAATCAAGAAACTGAGATGCTAAGGTGATGTAGAGGTTATAGTAAAGCAAGTCCACCAACAATATCAGGTGAAGAATCCAAGACTCGGCATTACAAAAATAGAGTGTGGGACTGCATTGAATCTTTTGATGCATTTTCCATTAAAGTTATTCCAAGGGAACAGAATGAAAAGGTTGATTCTCTTGCAGTGTCAACTTCCCTAGTGACACCTCATCCTTCTTTTGGTAAATACAAAGTGACCATTGAAATGGTATTTAGGCCTAGTGTACCAGATAATGCAAATCATTGGCAAGTCTTCAATGATGATAACCAAATTCTATCCTTTTTAGAGCAAAGAGATAATTTCAATAATCTCTTCTTCGAAGGAGGTGAAAATCCACACCAAGAAGTAGTCCCCAAAGAAGAGAAAGAAGGAATTGAAGGGATTGATGATAAGGGAGTAATCAAATTGAAAGGGAACAAAATTCCCAAAGGCCTAGTCTCTTTAGAATACCTCTTTGACAAACATGACAGATTTATTCAAGAAAAAGAAAATCAATCTCCTCGGTGCCCAACTGATTTTGATAAAGAAAACATTGGTACCTCGGAGGAGCCAAGGATGGTCAATATTAGAAAATGTTGCTCACCTAAAGAAAAAAGAAGGTTTGTTGCTTTACTCAAGAAATACTCATATGTTTTGACCTACTCTTATGATGAAATCAAATCCTTCTAGCCAAAAGAAGTGCATCACTCAGGTTCCTTTGAAGCGGGTGTTAAGCCCGTCGAGATAGAAACAAAGGCCGTACAACCCAAATATTACTGATACCATCAAGGAGGAGGTAATGAAGATTCTTAATGCAAGGATCATATTTTCCATCCACCATTCAATGTGGGTGGCTAACATTGTGCTAGTGCGGAAGAAGAATGGTGAAATAAGGATATGTGTAGATTTTTGCAACCTGACCCAAGCATCACTAAAGGATAATTATCCTCTTCCCATCATGGACCATGTTCTACAAGCATCACTTTGGATCTAAAATTTTTCATTACTTGATGGATTCTCATGATATAATCAAATCAAAGTGGCAGAGGAGGACCGCACCAAGACAGCCTTTACAACACATTGGGGCACTTTTGCCTACAAAGAAGATGCCTTTTGGCTTAATCAATGCGCAGAGCTAGATTCCAAAGGGCGATGGATTTGTCCTTCAAATATCTGAAGCATTGCATTGTCATATATCTTGATGATCTCATAGTATTTTCAAAGAAGAGGGGAGATCATATCTATCACTTGGGATAGGTACTTGCAAGGTGTAGGAAACGTGGCATATCGCTAAATCCAAAAAAGTGCATTTTTGGAGTCACAGAAGGAAAATTATTGGGGCACATTGTGAACAAACATGGAGCACACATCGATCTTTAGAGGGTTCGATCCATTCAAGCATTATCCCTACCCACAAGCAAGAAATTATTTCATTCGTTCTTCAGAAAGGTGAACTTTCTTCGACGTTTTGTGGTGAGTTTCTTTGAGTTGACGAAGCACATCACTTCCATGATGAAACCACAAGAAAAATTCAAATGGAACAATGAAGGGAAGGCAGCATTTGAAGAGATCAATAAATCCATTGCCAAGGCTCTAAATCTTGTATCTCTAGATTTTAACAAATAATTCATCATGTATTGTTATGCATCAGAACATACACTCTCTGTCATTCTCGTTCAGAAAAATGATGAAGGCGTGGAAGCACCTCTTGCTTTCATGAGTTGACCTTTGAAAAAATCATGAGCTAAAATATAGCCAATTGGAGAAGCACACCTATGCAGTGGTCAAGGCTGTAAAAAAATTCAGGTTTTACATCCTCAATTCCCATACGGTGGTGATGGTCCCCGCAGTGCAATCAAGTCCATCTTAACACAGCAAGATCCCGAGCTAAAAGAGGAAATTGGATTGCAAAGACTCAAGAATATGACTTGGAGATTTGACCCTCCAATCTAGTAAGGGGAAATGGCTTGTGCAAGTTGATTGTTGAAGATGAAACACTCAAATTTCAACATGGCAAAGAAAACTATGCTTGCTCAACTTGTTCAGAATATAACCCACAGGTTCTCTTTTTCACCACTATCGATGAGTGGTATACTGATATTTCATATTACCTGACTTATGGAGAATTCCCTCCCCATCTTGATTACAAGAAAGGAGAACACTCAAGCTGAAGGTAGCTAAATTTGTAATCTGGAATCATGTGCTTTATAAAAGAGGCCTAGATGGTTGTTTCCTTAGGTGCGTAGATAAAGAGCAACAAGAAAAGTTGCTTAAAGCATACCATGACCAAGCATGTGGTGGGCATTTTTCAACAATGGTCACTGCACACAAGATCCTATGAGGAAGGTATTATTGTCCCACCATCTTTGCAGATACTCGAGATTGGGTTTCTAAATGCAAAGCATGCCAATAGTTCGTTGGAAGACCACAACTCACTGCATTACCACTCAGGCATGTGGTTATTGAAGAACCATTTCAACAGTGGATGGACTTCATTGGTGTTCTGAACCCCCACTCAAGTGCAGGGCACACCTATGTACTCACAGGAACATACTAATTCAAAGCATACTAATTCTATTATTCTCTATTGAAGTTGTTTAACCTCTCTATTCTAAGCTCTCTTCTTCTCTACATTTTTCCACAGTCGTGAATGACGGGCATTTTCTTCCCCATCAAATTTTGGCCCCATTATCCATGGGTACATGGACATATCTAATTGGAGGTGGGTCGGCGGAGCAATTTGTGTTTTTGAGCCTTTTTGTAAAAAGGGCTAAAATTCATAAAGTGACCCGCAACCCCAATCAGATAAAATGAAAAAGTCAAATGTTGAGCCCACCGTTGGAAATTCAAAGCGGGTCGGCGGAGAAATTTGTGTTTTTGAGCCTTTTTGTAAAAAGGGTGAAAAGTCATAAAGTGACCTGCAGCCCGATCATGTTATAAGGGAGAAAGTCAAATATTAAGCCCGCATCGAAGGTCAAAGCAAGTGGGCGGGCCGGCGGAGCAATTTGTGTTTTTGAGCCCACATTGAAAAAAGGTAAAATTATAAAAGTGGCCCGTGACTTTGTCTCCACTCAAGTGAGGCCACGTGTCAAGACCATATCAAAAGTGGGTGAGTGGGCCAAAATGTTCCAAAATGCCAAATCTCTATAAAGTCACAAAATGCAAAAGGCATCCTCCATGCCCACCCCAAGAATTTCTCCCACGTGGACACTTTGGTTTAAAGTTTCAAAGGCAAGATTAACAGTTCAAATTTAAAGTTTCAAAATGAGTGTAACAGCTATATAATGAAAAGTCTGGTTTTTTCCGCCATTGGCGTTTCTTCATGAATCAAGAATCTGAATGGATGCATATGATTGAAAAGAAGTTGTAACCATTTCTTTCTAACAAATAAGAAGTTGTAACCATTTCTTACAAGATATTTAATGGCTTCTTCACGCCATTGTAAGTGTTGGCAATTGATCTTTTAAACTCACGAGTGCGTTGTACTTAAAGAAAACAAAGGAGATAGCCATTTTCTTCTACTTTCCTCCATTCTCAAATTTCTTCCATTCCCACATTATGTACAATCTTTTTTAAGCATCAATACAAGAAGAAGGATTTTGTATCCTATTTGATGAGGATTTTTCAGGGAACTTTGAGTTCGCAATCTTATCTCATCTTGTTACCATTTACAGGGTTGTTTCTTCTCATAAACGTATTTGTTGAAGTTTCTAACTAGTGCGTGCAGGAATATGATTTTCTACCTGCAACATTAGTTCTCCTACCTATTTTCTCACTCCCTTTCCCACCTTCATAGAAAATTATCCCCTTGTAGAAAAACTCTAAGCATTTCTGCTACAAGGTTAGTGGAGTGTCCCTGTTGAATCCTCGGTCGAAAGGCCACCACGAGAATTCATGCTTTCTCGTGCATACATACACAGCAGAATACACTTTGTTAAGTAGAGGGACTTAGATTCCTAGAGCATTAGCAAGGAATCCACAAGTTTTTCCACCTAAAAATTTCCTCACCAACAATAATTTTTCTCCTTTCGAATCATAATTTATAAAAATCTCATTTTATCTTGATTGGCCTTTCAAATCATCACTAGTATAGCACATAGTCCTTTTCTCTATCTACTTCATCTACCCTTTGCAAGTTTAATTTCATGTTGGTTTCAAGTTCCAAAATCTGTCATCATGTCAATTCAACAATCGAAAAACCCTCTATTGATTATTATCAATCAGTTCATGTTGTTTAACTTGGCTGATCATGTTCACACTTTACCAGTTGCTCCTAGCATCCTTCTAGTTTTGTGTATCATGAAGGACTGTTTTAATGTTATCTAACTTACTTACTGCCAAACCTAAAGCATAATTTGGTTTGGTTTTTTATCCATGATATATCCTTCTCACATTCATTTATCTCTTTATTAAAATTAAAATTCAGTAAGTGTAAGGACCCAATTAGTCCAAGAACTGTAACCTTCAGCTTTGATACCAAAATGAAACAACCTCCTTATTACGCTTTCGCAACTAGGGATTTTTTTATTGACTTTATGTTTCACCGATTTAAATATCCATCATTTAAATCCACCATAAATATTAATTTCATATATCATGTTTCCTTATTCTAAATTCTCATAATTTAGAATTATCATCTTATTCGATCCATCCTATAACATACTATAAACCATGTGCAACCGCATGAGTCATTAGTAATCATCCCCTCATAGATTTCTCTTTATGAGTGTGTTTAATCTTTATGATCATGTATACAAAGTATAATAATGGTTTCTTTCCTCTATCAAGGATAGTCAATTATTGCATTCTAAGTATCTATATGGGTATCCATCATTGAATCCCATACGACATCCTAAAACTTAGATCTTGGTGAAATCATGAAAGTGTAATCAGCATCTTCCACTACTCCGACCAGAGTTTCAAAGACATGTATGCCATGCTCGGTTCCATGATGGCACACTCATCATTAGGAACTTGTCTTTCACCATATTACTTAATTTATGTTATCTAGATTAGGACTAGATAGTGGAGTTATAACCATTTACAAGTTGCATACAAGGTACCAATTCGGATCATCTTGTATGGGTAAGTGCCACTATGTTGGCTTAGGATGGTTAAGGGAGAGTAAGCTTCTCCAAAATTATTTACATCATTGTGATTCTACTTCCTTTCCCGTATTCATCATAAGATGACATCGAGCACCTAACCATGTAATACAATCTGTGCTCATACCTTTAATGTTACTTTCATCTTAAATAATTACGATCATCACAATTATAAGAGCTAGATGGGATAACTCGACATAATAACTTCTCCTCAGTAGCCAAATAATGACCTTAGTCATTAAATGGATAGTACGTAGCAGCATCTATAACGAGTTGACTTGCTATGTTCCGCTAATTGAAGCATCATATCTTATAGAGTTAAGGTAATTTAATTAAGTTAAATCATATCAATTCCCGAGTTTAACCGATGCTCTCTTTACGATAGAATTCGTACCTAAGGATCTAAATGAGGGATTCACGAATATCAATTGCATTTTTAGAGTCATTTTATCATGATCATTGTATTCACCTAGTTCTGATTTGAATCAACCTACAACATTAATTCCTTATATCATATTGATCTATTTGCACAAGTAAAGTATTAGGTCTAGAATAATACTTAATAGGATTAAATCCAATTATTAAACAACAATCGGTATTAAATATAATGTAAACATATGTAATTTCAAATACACATATATCATTTCATATATTAACCATATCCAGTTATTAAACCAAAAGTATATTTAAAATCCACTAGAGCCAATAGAATGCTTTCATTTTAGAATTACATTCTATTTGTTCACTTAATAATAATAGTATTAATCCTTATAAGTTTCTAGCCATATAATCAATTAAGATAAGGGACCTTTCATCAAATTTTCTCGATGCAAATCAATACTTAAATAAATAAATAATATATCTCAATCACTTCTTTTCGAAACAAATACAAATAAATAGGGTAATTTTGCCTCTTATTCATTTAAATAATATAGTGATTTTCCACTAAATTATAAATCCATGATTTAGTAAATTGCAGATTTTATCAATCAATTTTAATAAACAAATTCTTTCAACTTCATTTGTCTTTCAGACTTAAAGTACTCCATCTGCAAAATGTTAGCAATGGTCAGTTTGAAAGAATTGGCATGATAAGACCTATTTCCCACTTAATAACTTATGTTATCTAGTATTTACATAAATGAAATGTTGCAATAGTTAAGTCAATAAAATACCTACTAGAACCCTATGCATATTTGAACATATCAAGATAACCACATTACATTCACATTAATTGTTTTCCTTTTTCCTTAGTTAAAATACAAAAGGTAAAAAATGTAAATAGTATAAATCAAATAAATTGGCCATCTATACTTTATCCGAATAAGATAATAAGTAAGTTATTTATATCATTTTCATGTAATCCCAAATTAATTTATATATGCACAACAAGAAGTATGTAATCTCAAAATCAATAACCATAATGCATTAAGGTAACAATTACTTTACGGGATGACTGAGTGATTATATCATACAAATATCCTATGATTATCATCCTATCACATCATCACATTTATCATAGTCGAATAACCATCCCTTATTCAAATAAGGATTAGAGTCAACATAATTTATTGAAGAATACAAAACCATAATTGAGGCCTAGTCAAACCTTTGACCTATACTAATCATTGGCTGAATAATAATAACAATAACGATAACTTCACAGTAGATTGGGAACAAATTTTGACAAGATTAAGGTAACTAATATTTAGCTTGGCAATTACGTAAGGTGTAAAGGCCATGAGGTTCCTTTCCCTCTGGAACCAAACCATACTTCATGGTGTTATCAACAAACAATTAACAATTAATACCTACTAAGGGAAGGTATTCAAACAGTTAAGCCTGAGGGCTTGAGCACTCTGTCAAAATACATTAGACACATATGGGATCGACGGTTTTAAGGTAATTTTATGTTACCTTAATCCAACCAAATACCCAAGATTCAATCATCATTGTATTACAGTCAAAGAACACGCAGCCAACAAATAGATCTCATAATGATAATTTACTCAAATGGGTATCTAACTATCCAGGATAGGTAACAGTTTTTAGCATTAATGAAATCACATAGCCATTCATCATCAAACAATTAAATGATGGCACGATTCCATAGTTAACAACCAAAAGAAAGACACAAACCGGTACCAACAAGCTTAAAGCCCTTAAATCATTTTACAAAACAGATAACATTATCAACAAAGGATTTTATTGACAAAACGGTTACAACTTTCCCTTTTTAAGGTCAAATCGACTCTAATATACAACAGTAATTAAAGTAGGGAAACTTTAAGATAAATCCCTTGAATATCTTATTCAATTTCAGTAAGAAATCACCAGTCACTCAAATGATATCATAGCAGGTGTAACAAAATAATTGTTACTCAACACAATTTCCTTATCGCTACAGAGGTTCGAACCCACACATATACCATCATTCACTATTAAAGTAAGTTGTGGTTCTTAACCATTCAAACTCTATCCAAGGTTCACATAGAATAGTACTAATCAGACGGTGACTTTCTTTCCTATCTAAGGATCAAGAGACCATAACATTATGACCACACTGAACTTTCCATAGATCAACTGGGACACAAAGCAAATCCGCTTGTTGAGTGAGAAGAGGTAATCAATAACCTAACTGATTTTTCTCATCCTATCAGTAGAACGCAAACAACAAACACTCAAATCTAGGGATTTGATACATAATTATAGATGTGTATTTATCAAACTACACCCCAATTAGTATGATTTTCATCGTATACCAGCCATAGTATTATCAGAGAATATGTATATGTAAAATACACCCAAGAGATAATATCCCACAATTACATACCCTTCAGTGTCTTTTTAGAAGTTTTAGTGTATACCCATCACCAAGTATTAAAAGAGAAATCTCTAGTATTCAGAAGAATAATTATCATACCAAGAAAACCCAAATCTACAGTTAAGATAAACTATTGTAGAGATTCAACCATGTAAATAATAAATATATCAAACTATTAGAGAATAAATAGGGTGTATCTTACCTGTGAATGGAGGCTCTATTTCTTCTTCTTTTCTCTGCAACACTTCCATGGTTCCCAACTACAACAAGAGGTTTGAGATCCAATGATTTCAATAAGTGCCACACCAAATTTCACCTGAAATATAGTTTATCCCCCTTATTTTATTAACCCCAAAATATCTCTATAACATGCATTAATAGGTTTGCATGAATGGCGGTTCATACAGCCAAAAGAGGAGAGCTTCCCCACATTCTCAAACAAAACATCAAAAGTGAAAACCCTCATTGTCTCATACAGTAGCTTCAACTATAAGCTTCCCCAAATTTTGAATTCCATGAAGTCATTTAATGCACATTTAATTTTAGCAAATCCCCTTGGTGGCACATTTAAATCCCCTCCATCGCCTTCTCATTTTTTCCCGCCATGCATGGGACCAAGTATCAGTTAAACATAAATCCTAATACATGCAAAAGGTTACAATCCAACCCTTAGATAGTTTGAATGACTTCAAAACCATAAGGAGTTCGATTAAATCGACATCAATTAACAATATTAAGTTGAATTAATAAACTTTGAGCACCTTCAACAATGTATATTTTTATATATATGCATATGTTGACATCCCAGTGGTCAATTAATTTAACTGAATTTAAGTTTACTTACCACATCATATATGAATGGGTATGGTCAAAAACCATATTTTATTAAAAAAACCATTAACCTTCCAAAGAAATTAGTCATAAGTCCATCACGCTCCTTATTCAAATTATCATGCAAGCATGGTTAAAAGAATTCAAACCCCACCAACATGGCCTTAGGCCTTCCAGAATAAACATTTGTAAATAATTGTACTATTGAAAATGGTAAAAAGGAAATCAAACATCAAGGAGGTGCTAATCAATGTATATAGTCACCGACAACTTCTTATTGACTTATTATCAAATCATCAAAATAGTCACAAATAAGAAATAGAATCAACATAACAATGATACATAAGTATGTTCTAAACATTAATTACAAAAATTTCATTGTTTTCCAATGTCCTTGATACATTCAATTACGATCAGCAATATTATCATAGGTTATGATAAGGACCTTTCACAAGTAAGTCATCAATTTGTACCTTAGCTCTCATCAATGACCTCTTATAAAAAAGTCACAATTGGCCAAAGATGGAATTTAATATAACAAGTTTATACAAGCTAAAGGAATTCTAATTCGATGTAAATAGGCTAGAAATATGTATTTATTTTTATGGTGTCTACATTTTCCTCTCTTTAAAGTGAGCGAAAGGAAGTTAAGCATTTGGATGCCCAACAAATATAATGGTAAGGGAATGCCCCCTCAAGTAGGTGGGTGATGCAAAGAAAGTGATGGATAGGCATTTGATATTGAAGAAGGATGGAATGGAGTGTGCTCATAGCATGAGCATCATTTGGAGAGTGAAATTTAGAGCAACCTTTTTTTTTGCACAATAGATTTTTCACCATGATTATGAAAGAATCAAGATGTTTAACCCATTATGTGCATAAAACAAACACACAAAACACAAAGAAAAAATAAAAAATGAAAACAACCCCAAAAGACACCATAAAAACATGCACCATGGTTATAAGGAAGCCAAGATGATAACTAAATACATGTAATTGGTCTAAAAAGTAAGATCAACAATGCAACACAACTTCAAAAAGAAGACAATTAGCTATGCCCCTAATATGTGCCACAATGATGATTAAATAGATGTGAATGCCCCCAAGCACTAAACTTATGAAATGCATGAGGATAGGATCAGGCTGAAGATTGGAGTGATCTTAGATACTCCTAATGAAACTCTTGTTGGATCCACATTAAATATTGATCTGACAGTTGAAAAGGGTCATTACCCCTAAGAAATAAACTTATGAATTGCATGAGAGGGAATGAGAACTGAAATTTCTCCAAGCAAAGTTATATCACGAAGGGAATAATGTATCATGATAGTCAAAAATTGGAATGATCACTAGGGTAGTAGATAAAATTTTGATTTTATCAAGATTGCGTTGATTTGTTGAAGTTTTGAAACATGTGTAATTTTTAGGATTTTTGTTTGAATTTTTGAAAAAATTTCTATTTTTAATATTTTTGTAAGTTTTTTTAAGTTTTCAAAATATATATGACTTTTTGGAAAATTTCGATTAAAAATAAGGAAGTTGTGTGTTTAATACACCTAATTTACCTTAGTGAAGCATTGGTGTGCCCCAACAAGAAGAAAATAGCGGAGGAAAAAATGTCCCCATATACGGGTGAGGATCGTGATGAAATGTTAGTCAATAGCGTGAGAGATGAGAGAAAAAACCATAGACAAAATGTCTAGAGTAACGGTGAACAAAATTAGTGTTTTTGGTCACAAAGGCCAAAATTGGAAGAATTAGAGTGTTAAGGGGTATAAATAGATGGGTGGGAGGGTTAATCAAAGATCGCAACCTATTTATGCTAATAGATTATTTTTTCCTCTAAGTGAGATTAGATCTCTGAAAATTTATAGAGATGGATCTCCGATCAAAGAGGAAACATCGTATAGACCGTGTTTGAGAGATCGGGTAGAGGCTAGACGAGGGTGTCGTGGTAAGTAGCTAAAAACATTAATTTTTGGAGCATTTATGAATAGTTTTTAGTAGAGGACATTTGGTATTTAACGCTAACACATACACTTGAGTGCGGGAACATAGCCCGAGGAATGTGCTAGCATTCAAGTGTATGTGTTATCAGTCCATTGAGAGCATGAATGTGAAAGGTATAATACACTAGCATGTTAGTGATATCATGAGCATTGAAGTGAGGGACCTAGCGTGAGTACACTAGTATTCAACCGAGTGTGCTAACGTAAATGCGCTAAGCGTAGAAGTGCATGCACTAGCATAACATAGGGTGTGCTAAAGCATAGCAAAGGATGTGCTAGCGTTAAAAATTGGTTTCTAGAATACATTTAAGAGGTTAGGATAGAGGAAAATTAGTTCTAAATGTGTTTTAAACTGATTTACAGGAGAGACCTTGATCTTTAGACGTACGGGAGCGTCACAACTAGTTGTAGTCATTTGAGAGGAGATTTGCATAGAGTCAACATGGACATTTGGTCACATTATTAGAGGTGATGAGGTTGACATACATTGCATAGCTACCACATATCATCTTGGATCATTTTTTACTGACTTCGTTTGCCGAGAGATGGCATAGTGAGAGTCAAATATTTAGATTTATGACTGGGGAGATGACAGTTACTATAAAGGATGTGTATCGGATCTTGCATGGGTACCCACAGGGTAGCCTAGTGGATTTTTACGAAGATGCCACATGGATTTGAGGGCACATATGGGACATGTTCTTGTTAGAAGACATACCTCAATAGGGGATAGTGGTACAATTATACGAGTGTATGGATGACAACACGGTAGCTCAACTACCGATATAATTTTTGGCACTTATCGGTGGCTATTTACTTCTTGATAAGACTAGGACACATTTCTAGTTAGGGTTGATAGGGGTTGTTACACGATTGATGGATGGTGAGGTATTTTACCTAGGTTTAGTGCATCATTACACACTTATACATAAATTTTTATCCGATTGTATATAGAGGTATGCAGAGTCTTAATCTAGCCACTCTACTATAGATATGGGCTTGGGACCATATTGCGATTGGATGACCAGATTCTGATTTTTTGAGATGGATAACTGAAAATCCCTCATCCTTCGGATGAGAATTTATGGCGCAGTCAAAGGGATCACATGGGGGACAAAGTGCTTTCTATCGATGGGATTTTGATTACCTACATCTTTGTATGATGACTTGAAGAGCATACAGTGATATTAGTAAAGGATGGATGGAATAAAGATGTTTGTGATGGATGTAGAGCAATTTATCATTGGCAGTCATAGTCACATTATGGAGATATACAAAGTGGAAAATGTTCGGAGAAAACTAGGGGTTTGATAAGATATCCCAGTCTTGAATCAACGGTATGTACAAATAGGGAGACAATGGAATTTAGGTGGAGGGTGAGAGTGTAAGCTGTTAGGAAAATTTTCTTTAGTTTGATTCCACATGCATGGGATGCTTGTGCACATATTATGGATTCAGGCACCACTCCTTAGTGTATTGCATGGTATGCAGCAATCATGCCTAGGTGGATTACTAATGAAGGAGCATTAACTTAAAAATGATTATTGAAGTCAAAAATAATTTTGATCATGGTTGGAGGATCAAAGGAGGTTCTTTGATAAGGTTAGAATTCATTAGAAGGCTACAAAACTCAAATTTGATATTATATGAGTTTTCTCTCAAAACTCGATTTGAACTCCTTAATAAGGTGTTTACAACTTTTTGGTTAATTTTGGCTTGTTGGTATTTTAATAGAGGTCTTGGATGTATTAAAAGTATTTGAATAATGTATTTATCCCTTATTGGTATCGTAAAATCTGTACTAGGTAATGTAACTCCATGGTGGTCTCTTAACTCAAGTGATTTAGTAGTTTATGTTTAACAAGTTTTTGCTCTTGTTCCAAGCTAATGAAATAACATGCTAGAAAATAAGAAAATCCAAATATGCGAGGATTTAAGGCTACCTCTAACGTTTGATAATGATGGTGATAGAAGATGGGTGCACAAATCCTTTCCACAACGAACTTGATGACATGCACAACACAAAGAATAGTTACACAAGAAAATATTAGTAGATTTACATGGTGGATTGCCTGACCGAATCCAGTCTCGAGGAGAGATAAAATTCCTAGGAAGGATGTTAGCCCACTTGTTTAGAAAATTGATTGAAAGAAATAAATAGATAATGTGTAGAAGATAACCAAAACATAAATGTTTAGAGATATGCTAAACAGATATCGATATAACGATAAATTGAGATAAAGAATGCAAACCGAAAAAGGTCGACAATGACCGAGAGAATAGATAAAATCAAAAGGCTAGAAACAAAGTGGATCTAGAAATGTGCTTCGAATTTTGAATATGTCCTAGGTTAGGTAAAAGGACAAAGGAAGTATAAAAACATAGATTACAAGAAGATTTGATTAGGGAAAAGAAGGTCGACAATGATCGATGGGCAATTGACGGAAAATTTGATAGAAAAACGAGGTTCTAGGATTTCTTTCAGAAGAACATTGACATTTGAAGGATCTGGGTGTTACATGGATAAATAGATCAATAGAAAGAGGGACATTATAGGAAAACAATTGAGGCATATTGGGTTAACGACGGCAATGGGAATAATTGATGGTGACTAAGGAACAATCAACGATGACTAAGGCTGACTTAGGCCTTGGTGAGGGTTGATGGGTGCCAAACAAGCTATGTGAAGGAAAAAAATCTAGTTGATGTGATTACAGAGCTCCAAAATGATGAACAAACTTGTAAATAGTTGATGAAGAAGTGATGAAAACAAGAGAGGTCTTCCAATAATCTCCAAGCTCTAAATCTTCCAAAGTGATAGAAAAATGCTCCAAATTATCTTCAAGAGGTTGGTGGCAACTCACAAGAAGAAAATAAACCTTTAAAAATTTGCTAAAGGTTGGATCTCAATAGTTTCAACCTCCGAGAAGGGGGTGATGGTATATATAGGGTCGTCAACAACCGATATGGTCATTTTCGATTCTGAAGAAGTCGTGGATTTTTCCTATGTGGATGATGTAAAACTCAAGGGATGAGGCTCAATTAAGGTCGGTTGATTTAGTAGTTTTGGAAGAGATATTGAGTTACATAGGGATGATAAATATTGGTTATATGAGGTGTAAGTGCATTTAATAAAGACAAGGGTGGTTGGAAATATTAAATAGGGGTAGGTAGTGAGTTTAGAAAGGATAAATAAGAGATTTTGGGGTGTAATTAAGGTGATTATGTTTACGGACAACTAATATGATTATGGGTGATGAGTGATAAAATAGAATTAAGATGGGAAAATAGAAGCTACGGGAAATAAATTTGATTTAGGAGGGAAATAGGATTTTGAATTGGGACATGGGTGTGAGTGTACGTAGTGACGACAAAGGGGTGATAGAACATGAAATGGGGGCTAGTGAACCAAATTCTGGTGTTTACATTTACCCTTTTTTTCAAGTAGTTTGTGTTAATCAAACCGAGAGACAAAAATTAGAAGTGATAGAAGATGGTTGAGGTGCTCCCCTCATACTAGGGATTGATGACACAAATAAAATTGATTACTAAGTTAACAAAGATAACTAGATGAAGGGAGGAAAGGGTAGAAAGGGTGGAAAGATGAGAAGAGATGCCCCAAGTGGAGAGTGATATCACCATTGCAGGAAGGATGGGATAAACTAAAATAAATATGGCAGTAATCCTAGAAAAATATCAGTAAGGAACATATTGCACCTCACTTTCGGAGATGACGTTAATATCCTACGGACCCGTGAGTCGGAAAATATCAATGTAGTATGGAGGGAATCCAATGGGAATCCACTCAGATGGATGTTCAAGACATGAGACTAATGGTTTAAAGGAAGACATCAAAATTATGTGTAAAAATGCGAGTATGGTCAAGACTATGGTCTAACAAAATGTCGGGTGACAAAGTGGGGAAAAAGAATATGCAATATCCTTCAAATATGAGGAAGCAAGCAATTATGTGTCCTGGTGGGACAAAAAGGTAAAAATGGCCACAAAGGTGGACTTAAGGTGAGATATGGTGCCTCAAAAGGGAACACAAAGATGGTCACAGAGTGGGCTTCTGGATATGAGAAAGGATGTGCTACAAGATAGGTGGGAAAAAATAGCAAAATAAGTTATATAATGAAAGGAATGGTGTGTAATGGGTGACACACAAATATGAACTAGAAGAAAAGATAATTTGGATAAGTAGATTTGTCAATATAGGATAAAAAGTGAAAATAGGGTTGGGCCAATGGTGACTAGGTCGGGGTTTCAAGGCTTGGGTTGACATGTGGATCGGGTCGGTGCGCCTATAAAATCGACGGAGATATCCAAAAATTATCATTTGAGTGACATGATTTGACTATCGAGATATTTAAGCAATATAAAATCATGTGATTTGAGAAAATGGATACCAACGAAGGTGGAAGGAAGCGCCATAGGTCACAGAGAGTAGTAAGTGCTTTGAAAAAACTTAGCTTTGTTTTTATTAATTTAATTTTTATTATTTTTTTGAATTTTTAAGCGGTCAAGGCTAATCAACGGTGATTGGGCATGGTCACCATCGATTGAAGAGAAGTTGGCATTTACCAATTAAGGTCAATGTTGATTAGATAAATGGTATAAAATTATTGATAATGTTGGGTGATTTGTGAACTGATTGTTGCTTATTTGTTGATTTTACAAGCCAAAGACACCTTATATTTGCAAGATATAATCTCAACCAAATTGGGGACGATCAGAATTGATGATACATATGCAGAGTAGGATCATCTGGAAATAGTTATATTGGGTGGGTTCTGCCATTATCAAAGGGTGCCCCAAGATATAGGGTTGATCATAGTGTTGATATAGAGATGGGAACCTAAGACCAGTAACTTCTAGTTCCGTATAGGGGAGATAACTATCACATTGGAGGATGTGTATCATATATTGAGGTTTTGTATTCATGGGTAACTTATAGTTCCCATCACATTGACATAGGATGGTCATGGATATGCATTGGGACGGTTGTTCGAGAATGGAGGTCCCGCATATCACCTTTTATCTAGGTACCTTCATATTGAGACACATTATCATTTGTTGGTGTCGGGGAACCAGTTTATATGCTTAGTGATAATGGTGATATTATGTTATGCACTATTGGATTCAGGTGGGGCAAGATTCCCATGGGCCTTAAAGCAGAATGGTGGTCGATATAGTGGAGCATGGGATAATATTTTCATTCGGGGTAGCCTTCCTAAAGACATGTCTACTATGAGATGTGGATGTATGTCACCGATAGGAGATCCAGGTTTAGATGTGGGATTTCTATTGCATTGTTGGGCATATGAGCACATAACCTTGGTAAGTTCACCAAGGCTTCCATGGGTCACAGGTGATCATATAGCATTGACATTGTGATTCATGCAAAGTGGAGAGCAAGTTCATGTTCGTGGAGATAGGGGAGAGGGGGAGGAGTGGTATGCAGAGAGACTAGGGAGCCTCACGATTGATGATATTAGATAGAGGCCATACAAAGGCTTCTCTGCATGGTTGGGCATAGATATCTAGCTTACGGTTTTGAGGAGGGTGAGATGGGTATAGGGGAGGAGACCAGATATTGTGTAGGTGATACAATTTCCATGAGTGATGAGACAAATTTAGGATTGGTGTAGATGGTGCATGGGGAGATAATAAGATATAGGCATGATGAGGCGAGAGGGGGATTACCAAATCTAGTGATGGTATATCCATTGGAGGAGGATTCGGAGCCAATGGATACTAATGATGATGACATTGGGGTTAAAGAGAGATATATGGAGTGGATGGCTTAGAAGTGGGCATCCATTGGAGCATGGAGGTAGCATGGGGAGGAAAGGAGGTAGTTCCGGTAGGAGGAAAGAAGGGAGATGTAGGTAGAGCAAAGGATATGACACATTTTCAAGCAGAGCTTGATGTGGCTCACTAAGAGTATGATTCGATGTGCCAAGAGCATGATATGATGTGGTATGAAAGAGACCTGGCTATCCAAAAGAGAGATAGGTATTGGAGGAAGAGAGAGGACTTTTGAAAGAGATATGGAGATCCAAGAACTCTATCGAGGTGACAAGGGGATTTACCCAAGGAGCTATACAGAGCATTGGACATGCAACAATATATGGGGAGTTCGGATGGCTCCTCCTAGTTTTGTGATGATAGAGCAGAATCAAGTGTTAGGGGAGGAAGCGCGGTATTATGAGTGCATATTGACTACAATACGCCCAATGTATTACGTTATGTGGTACACGTGGATAGTGAAAGGATATTGGAAAGGTGAGTAACTTTAGGTAGTATAGTGAGTGTAGCACATCCTAGGTGTGATCTAGGTCTAGTTGGTGGGTAGGGAGGAGGAGAGGCAAGAGGACAAGGTCCTACCCCATAAGAGAGAGTCTCAGATTTTGAGTTCACCACTTAATGGGTGAACATTGTATGGATATAGATTTTGAGATAGATAGAGCCCAATCAAGGCCTATCACTAATGTAGAAAAAAATAGATGATATTGTGTATATATAGATTTTTTTGTATTTCATGTGTTGTGATATGTGGATGAGTAGATTAGATGTATGTGTTAATTTTATGTTTTTATTTGAAATGGATGATGATTATGTTATGTTGAGTAGTTTATAGATGTGAAAATGATTTAATGGATATACATTATTATTTAGATATTGATGTGATGTATTTATTATTTTATACATAAATGATGTGTTGATGGGATTAGATGTGGAATGAATGTGAGATATCTAGATGTTAGACTTCTTTATGAAAATGATGTAATGATATGATGTATTTAGATTAGATATTGTGTTGATGTGGTATAAATATGATATGATGTTTTGATGTGATATGGGTTGGATTATGGTTAGATTATGTGGATTAGATTGTGAATGTGTATACGGAGATGATGTGATGGAGATAGGTGTAAATTTAGGATACAATGGAGTCGAACTAAAAGAGAACTCCCCTAGAAAACTAAGAAATATGTGTCAATGGGGCCCAAAAACTAAATTCTTGATAAGGTACCCATGTACAAACAACATCTTCCTAAAAGAAGAAGAAGAAGAGAAGAATGGGTCCAAGCAACTAGGACTAATGAGGTACCCATGTATAATAAGGATCTCAAGAAATAGAGAAAAACCCCCTAATGGAAAACATCCACTTACAAGAGATAAAAGACTCCCTTAAAAACCTAAGAAGGATGCATCACATGAGTCCCAAAACTAAAGGCATAATAAGGTACTCATGTACAAACTACAATCTTTCTAGAAGAAAAGAAGAGAATAAGAAAGCCCAAGAAGATGGGCAGCTACTACAATATACCTCACCCTAATAAGATGCCACAAGTGAAGATACTTCACCTCAATGAAGGGCTTGGTAAAAAAATTTGCAGCCATATCAAATGTTTGACAGTACTACAAGTCAATGATTTCATCATGGATCATCTTCCAAATGAAATGCATATGTATCTCAATGTGCTTCCTCCACTAATGTTGAACTAGATTTTGGAAAATCGATATGGTGCTCATGTTGTCGCAGTAGATGATAGTATACCGCCGATAATGAATACCAAACTCTATCAAGATATCTTGTAACCAAATAGCTTCTATGGCAGCATTAATTGATCCTCCGTACTCTACCTATGTAGAAGATATCGTAATTGCATTCTACTTCTTTCTAGACCAACTAACAAAACTAGAACCAAGAGAAAAATTCTATCCCGAGATATATTTCGATGATCAAGGTCACTACCCCAATTAGATTCAATATATCCAACCAAGTCAAGGTATATACTCCTCCAAGATAGTGGATTTCATCTATGTAAGTTCCTCAAACATACTAAAGGATCCACTTTGTTTCTTTCCATGGAACTCATGTTACTCCCGCATGAATCGGACATCATCCCAACGTTATAGGATATATTCGGATGAGTGTGAGTAAGGTAATTCAAGCTCCCACCAATTATAAATAAAGGATACCATCAACCAAGGGAGTAAAGCAATAAAAAAATAACTTAACCCAAGAAAGGAAAGGAGTAGGAGGGTTGAGATTGTGGAGTTGAATTGCCTCACAAAGGATCTTGTTTACAACTTAACTTTACACAATGAAACTCGGCATAGATCGGTGATTGTTTTTCGTCACTTAGCGAGACCAATCGGCATCACTTGAGATAAACTGACATCGGTTGGGGTAACCAGCGTCGATTACCTATGCATGATTGTTTATATTTAAGTCACGGGAATTAGATATAATCTTTGTTATAAAGTTGATCTAATGGTTGTAAATGAATGGATAAAGTGCCCTAAGTTTGTATAGGCTTATATAAGCTAAGAAACTAGGGTTAGAGGTTAGATTGGGAGAATTGTAAGAAGGAATTCTTGGTGAGATCTTAGAGAATATTGTGAGAGGAAAAGTATTGTACATCGTGTAAGGTGTGGAAGATTGCAGATCTTCAATTGTACAACCTCTAGAATAATATATTGGTTATTTCTTGGTAGATGTAACCCACACTGGGTGAACCACGTTATATCTTGTGTATTTTCTTTTGTTGGTTATTTTCATGTTTATTGCTTGTATGCTTTAATCGATGTGTGTGTGTGTGTGTGTGTGTGTGTGTGTACAACCAGTTTGGTCTAACCCCAAAAAATAGTATCAGAGCTTTGTTTGAGGGTTGTGTGTGTTGATAGATTTACTCACAATACTCACAAGGATTTCGATTGAGTGGGAGCACAACAATGGCAAAAGATAGTAAATACAAAGTAAAAAAATTTAAAGGCCGTAATTATCAGCTATGGAAGATGCAGGTGGAGGATTATCTGTATAAGAGAGATCTATATTTACTAGTTGGATGAGAAGGCAAGGCCTACAAATATGACTAATGAAGAATGGAAGATTCTTGACAGAAAGGCTCTGGGATCTATAAGATTGATTCTAATAAAGATCTATGGCTTCAAATATAATGAAGCATGATAACCAAGGTATAATTAATGAAATATTTAGCTAATTTATATGAAAAACCAAGTGCATCAAATAAATTTTATTTGATGAAGAAATTGTTTAATTCTAAAATACAAGAAGGTGGATCTGTGTCTAATCATTTGAATGATTTATGTTCTATTGTAAATCAATTAAAATTGGTTAATATCCCTTTTGAGGATGAAGTGAAAGCATTGTTATTCTTGTGTTCTTTTCTAGATAGTTGGGATAATTTGGTAATAATTGTTAGTAATGCATCACGATACTAATATTTTAAATTTTGATGATGTGATTGGTATAATTCTAAATGAAGAAATACGCAAGAAAATTTCAGGAGAATCATCATCTGGGAATGCTTTGAATGTAGAAAGCAGAGGAAGGAAAAAGGAGAGATCCAAGAGCAAGAGTAATAGGAAATCAAAGTCTAAGAGTTGCATATATATAAATCCATAGGTAGAGGAATAACTTTGTTGGAATTGTGTAAAGAAAGGACATGCAAAAAGGATTTTTGGTTCAAGGAAAACAAATAAAATGTACCAGAGAGAAAGGTAAAGAGGTAAATGTAGAATCGGAGAGCTGATGCAAGATGCCCTTATTCTCTCCTTGGATAGTAAAATTGAATCATGGGTTTTAGATTCAGAGCTTCTTTCCATGCTACCCCTAATAAGGGTTATTTCAAAAATTATGTCTAGGGTAATTTTGGGCATGTTTATTTAGGAGATGATGAACCATGAAATATTATTGGTAAAGGTGAATTTCATCTTAAATTACATAATGGAAATACATGGATATTGAAATATGTGAGGCATGTGCCAAGCCTCAGGAGAAATCTTATTTCTACAGGACAATTAGGTGAAGATGGATGCATGGTTACATTCACAGCCGATTCTTGGAAAGTTTCCAAGGGAGATCTTGTTGTAGCAAGAGGCAAGAAGGTAGGAACATTATATTTGTCTACTTGTATTACTGATTCCTTTTCTGTGCTATCTACTTTAGATTTAGATGCAAGCATGTGGCATAATCGACTAGGCCATATGAGTAAGAAGGGAATGCAGATCTTAAAGGAAAAGGGTAAGTTATCAGATTTGAAAGATGTAGATCTTGATTTTTATGAGCATTGCATATTTGGAAAGCAAAAGAAAGTGAGGTTTTTCAAAGTTGGAGTAACAAAAAGGAATTGAAATTAGAGTTTGTGCACTCAAATGTATGGGGACCAAACAGTAGCTTCTCATGGAGGATCCCAATACTATGTGACTTTTATCGATGATGCCATAAGAAAGGTATCGGTTTATTGTATTGAAGATAAATTTGATGTTTTTGAAACATTTAAAATATGGAAATCCCTTCTAGAAATAAAACTAATTTGAAGTTGGAGTGCCTTAAATCGACAATGGTGGTGAAATATCATGCGGTAAGGTTTTCAATTATTATTGTTCAGTGAATAGAATACACAAAGAAAGAACGGTTCCTAGAACTCCACAGAGAATGGAGTGGTAGAAAGAATGAACAAAACTATTATGGAATGTGCTAGAAGCATGAGGATACATGTTGGATTACCCTTGCAGTTTTGGGTAGAAGCAGTAGATACAACGGTATATTTGATCAACCGTGGCCCCTCAAGTGCACTAAATGGTGGAATACCAAAAGAAGCATGGACTGGAAAAGAGGTAGATCTTTATTTTCTTAGAGTATTTGGTTTAGAAGCTTTTGTGCATGTTGATAAAGAAAATAGGAAGAAGTTAGATGTTAAATCCAAGAGATGTACTTTCATTGGTTATGGTTCTGATGATTTCAAATTCTAGTTTTGGGATTTAGAAGATGCTAAGATTGTTAGGAGTCATAACATTGATTGGAATGAAAAGAGAATGTATAGGGATCAAGTTTGGTACCCAAGAATGAACCAAGTGAAGAGTTTGTTGAGAAAAGTGCATTCTCGATTTTAAAAAAAATCCATGACGTATCACGGGCTTTGGTTAGAGTAGGACCAATGTCAGTTAGGTGAACCGACATTGGCTATAGAGGAACCGTCATCAAGTTACGGTGCAACCGACATTGGTCACTATCGATTTGGACTCGAATGTCCAGAGGTCTAGAATGAGCCTCAGGCACCCCAAATTTTTGTAAGGTCTCAAATAGTAAGTAAACCTCTAGAAAGATTTACTCCATTATTTTATCTTTTATTGATTGATAGTGGTGAACCGGAAAGTTTTGAAGAAGCAATGTAGTAGGATACCCACGTTGAGTGGGAGCATGACATGGATGAGGAGATGGATTCCTTGAAACAAAACCAGACATGGGATTTGGTCAAGTTGTCAGCAAGTAAGAGGACATTGCAAAACAAGTGGGTTTATAGGATTAAGGAGGAAGAGGGTGGACAGAAAAGATACAAAGCAAGGCTTGTGGTAAAAGGGTTTGCACAAAAACCAAGTATTGATTTTGGTGAGATATTTTCCTATGTTGTTAAAATGACTTCCATCCGTATTGTTTTGAGTTTAGTTATAGTAGAAGATTTGCATTTAGAATAGCTTGATGTTAAGATGGATTTCCTTCATGGTGATTTGGAGGAGGAGATCTATATGAATCAATTATTTGGTTATGAATTCAAGGGTAAGGAGAAACATGTGTGCAGGTTGAAAAAGAGCTTGTATGGGCTTAAACAAGCTCCAAGGCAATGGTATATGAGGTTTGACAATTTTATGCATGATCATGGTTATATGAGATGTGGATTTGACCATTGTGTTTATTTCAAGAAGCTTGGAAATGGGAGCTATATTATTTTTTATCAGTATGTGGATGATATGCTTATTATAGGATCTAGTATGCAGGACATTGGTGAGCTTAAAGAAAAATTAGCTCACACATTTGCAATGAAGGATTTGGGAGCTACAAAGAAAATCCTTAGCATGCAAATTCACAGAGACAGGAAGAACATGAAATTGTATTTGTCTCAGGAGGATTATATCAATAAGGTGTTGAAAATATTTAAAATCAGGATGTAAAACCTGTAGGTACACCTATGGTTAGACACTTTAAATTGAGCAAAGATCAATGTCCTACATCACATGAGGAGGTCAAGTACATGGCATGAGTTCCATATGCTTTAGCAGTTGGAAGTCTTATGTATGTTATGGTTTGTACTAAACCAAACATTGCATAGGAAGTGGCAGTTGTGAGAATATTTATGTCCAATCTAGGTAAAGAGCATTGTAAAGCGAGTCTAATAGATTCTCAGCTATTTTAGAGGGACATCCGGCATGCAGTTATGTTATGGAGGGTTAGATACTACTTTATGGGGTTATGTTGATTCGTATATAGTTTGAGATTTGGATGGTAGGAGAAGAACCACTTTGGATATGTATTCGCATGAGGTGGGACAAGTAGTTAGCTAGTTTTCGAGATTGCAAAAGGTTGTGGCCTTATCTACTATAGAGGGTTGAGTATGTTACAACTACAGAGGCTAGTAAAGAGATGATATAGATGAGCAAGTTCATAGAAGATTTGGTAAAGGAGCAAGAGGATTGTAGATTGTACTTTGTGATAGTAAAAATGTAATTCATTTTGAAAAGAACTCAACATTTCATTCAAGAACGAAACACATTCAATTAAGATATCACTTTATATGGCAAGTGTTGAAGGATGAGTAGTGAAGTTAAAAAAATCCATACAAATGAAAACCTTATAGATATGATAACAAAGCCATTGGAAAATGAGAAGTTGGAGCTACACTCCACTTTTGTTGGTCTTTGAGTTTGAGACTTGAAGAGAAAGAAACAAATCCAGGAGAGGAACCAAGGATGAAGTTGTGTGGGATAGTGCAGCAATTTATCTCCAAGTGGGAGATTGTTGAGATTGTGGAGTTGAATTGCTTCACAAAGGAGATTATTTACAACTTGCGATTTACACATTATCCAAAGATCGGTCGGATGACTCGCATCGGTCACCTAGTAGTCCAACTGGCGTCGGTTGGGGTAACCGACATTAGTTACCTATGCATGATTGTTTATATTTAAGTCACGGGAATTAGATCTAATCTTTGTTATAAAGTTGATCTAATGGTTGTAAATGAATGGCTAAAGTGACCTAAGTTTGTATAGGCTTATATAAGCTAGGAATTTAGGATTAGAGGTTAGATTGGGAGAATTGTGAGAAGAAATTCTTTTATAGAATCTTTTGAGAGGAAAAGTAATGTACATCATGTAAGGTGTGGAAAATTACAGATCTTCAATTGTACAACCTCTGGAACAATATATTGGTTGTTTCTTGGTGGACGTAGCCCACATTGGATGAACCATGTTATATATTTAATATTTTCTCTTGTTGGTTATTTCCGTGTTTATTGCTTTTATGTTTTAATCGTATATATATTTGTACAACCAGTTTGGTCTAACCCCAACAAGGAGAAGGCTTACGATTAAACATATGAAGTTTGAGTAAGAAAATCAAGGAAGTACTTAGATTGCAAAATTATAATTCCCGAGTTAAATTGTGAATTCTAAATACCAAGAAAGTAATGAAGAAATCCTAATTCAGACATAGAAAATTTGTTGGATAAGGAAATCTTCACAAAATATATGATAGAGGAATAATTGTCTGTGATCATCAAGTCATCAACATATATAACAAGGATGAGTATGGATTCATCTTGCCATAGAATGTAAACATTTGGGTCAGAGTGACACCAACTGAACCCTGATGTAAGTAAAAAGGAGTCCATCTTGGCATACCAATCTCGAGGGGCTTATTTAAGGTTGTAAAGAGACTTAATTTAACATACAAATGAGGGAGGGATCATGGATATAACATGTACGTTGTTCCATGTAGGTCTCTTCCTCTAGGTCCCCATGAAGGAAGGAACTCTTAACATTCATCCGATGGACTTACCATATTTTCCCCACCATAGCGATGACAAGGATCGGTCGAATAGAAGTCATTTTCTTAATCGGAGAAAAGGTTTCCCAGAATCAACCCCAAATACCTATGAGAAACCCTTATATACTAATCATGCTTTAAACTTATCAACATCGCCATCTCGCATCATAAGTTTTTGGAGCACCCACTTACACCGAACGATTTTTCTTCATTTTGGAAGAGGGTGAGATCCTAAGTATCGTTCTTCATGAGCGAGGAATACTCCTCATCCATTACAAAATCCCACTCGGGAATACCTAACACCTCTTAGAAATACTAAGGGTCATAAGTGGAGGCGAAGGAGTGATTTTCAATTAACTCTAAGTGAGTCTTCCTCCTATCCAAAGGATCTCCCATCCACTCTCCAACACTCTGCAAAGTTTTCCTATCCCAATGAGGACCAAGAGGATCAGGCTTAGATTCGAAATATTATTCACTCGAGTGAGAAGGAATAAGGTTCCACTCAACACTACCATCATAATCGGAAGACTCAAGCATGAGGGCCAGGAGGCATATGAAGATCAAGAGGATGAGTATCATGCTCAACAACATCATCATTCGAAGAGTCAGATTTAGAATCAGAAAGAATAAGAACCTCAAAATGTAAAGAAGTAGAAGTCGAATAAGACTCATCAAATTTCACACTTCTCTCGATATAAAGCTCATGAGTAGTAGGGTTCAACAATCGATATCCCTTCATGCCATCAAGATACCCTACAAAGATACAAGGTTTTGATTATGGTTCTAAATCCTGCATTTCTTATTGGGAATCCAGGACATAGCCTTAGATCCAAAAACTCGAAAGTGTTGAACATTAGGCTTACATCTAAACTAGGACTCAAAGGGTGTCATCCCTCTTATTACCTTGTGTCGAACATGATTCTAAATGTAACAAGCATAATTCACTTCTTCAGCCCAATACTGCAAAGGAACGGACTTTGAGTGAACCATATAAGTGGCCATCTCCTTAAGCGTTTGGTTATTTATTTCCGCGACTCCATTTTGTGAAAGGTTGTAAGAAATTGTACTCTACAAGGAAATTCCTTCAAAAGTACATAAATCCTCGAACCTATTGCTTACATACTCACCTCCATTAAAAGTTTGCAAAACCCTTATATACCATTCCACTTGTTTCTCGAGAAAGATTCTTAAAGTCCCGAAAATGTTTAAGCACTTTATATTTAAGATTAAGAAAATACACCCAAGTATAACACAAAAATTCATCAATGAAGGTAAGTATATAAATATCTATAGTAAACAAAGGAGATGGAAATAGGCCAGAGATGTCACTATGAACAAGATCCAAAAGATGAGTATCTCTCCAAGATTTTCCTTTTTCAAAACTCTTTTTAGGGTACTTCCTAAGGGCACAACCCTCACAACGACCTTTAGAAAATATTACATGGGGTGACCCATTGACCATTTCATTTTGGCTCAATTGTTTAAGTTAACAAAAATACATATGCTTGAAATAATCTTGTCATAGCTTACTAACCTCATATACATGAGTGAGAAAAGCAATGGGCGTCAAATCGAAGTAAATTGGGAAAATATATACAACCATAAATGGTGATTTGTCTTTCCCTCAGCTATTGTAGTGTCATTGTGAAGCTCATGAGTAATCACCAAGTTAGGACAAAATTCTACTTGCATTCCTTCACCAAGGTGAGTGATTTAGTAAACCGATAGGAGATTGGTAGAGAGATCATGAACACTCAACACTTGGTTAAATGTTCCCCATCCATCTCTACTTGATCCACTACCAGAAACCAACACTGTCGTGTCATCACCCAACGTGATTTGGGACATGCCACATAGTTTGATGTTGGATAACTCAACATGTGAATAAGCCATGTGGTGCAAGGCACTCGGAATCTATAATCCACGTTCATAAAGTAGAAACTTGAGCTACAAGGTCCTTTCCTTTCTTCTTATCAGAGTTAAGACTCTCCTGCAGTGGAAGACTCGGCTTTCAAAGCATTTTATTTGATATACATAGGAACACCTATATGATTTTTCTCAAGTAAATGAGTAAGGTGATCAATTTTTTTTCTCATACATTGATGCTCTTCATGACCATTCTTCTTGCAATAGGAACACTTACACTTTTATTTCTTCACTTTAGGCTCAGAAGTCAAAGCATTCATGTTAGGTTTTTTTGGCTTAGTTGGTCTTGGTTTCCTTCTTAGGTTGGTCTTTTTTCTCTTTATTGTTTTCAGTTTTCTTTCCCTTACTAGTACTTGTTACAAGAGCATGTGGATTGGACTAGAGAGACCCCATTTGAATGATTTTTTCTTGTTTTTGAATAATTTAGGATGTAAAACTATCAAATGAGGGCATATTCCAACCACTTCCCCGGCGACTTTAAGTAGCATGAAACTTTGACACAAAGACAAAGTATTCAAAACCTAACTTAGAGAGAGTCAACAAGATCAACTAGGAATATTTTTTCTCCACTTTAAATTCCTTTAACAACAATCTAGTATAGACAAACTTTGAGAATAATGCCTGTAGGTTTTCAAAGTCACTAGGATTTAATCCTAATAGTTCATTTTCCAACTCATGCACTCTCATGTCATCTTGTTCTCCAACGTACTATCTAATATTTTCCATGTAAAATTGGGTGTTTCAAACGACTCAATTTGGAATATCAAGTCAAGATAAACAAACATACAAATTAGATCTAAGGCTTCGTCACTTTGGTTCAACCACTTAGATTTTTCAGGCTTGTCATCAAGTTTAGTCTCATCTCCTATGGTGATATGAAATAATCCTTTACCCCCTAGTTTCATTACCATTTGAATAAGTTGAATTTCATAAGCAAAACAATTGAAAGTGCATCCATAGTGAAGAGACAAAAAGATGGAATGTAGAAAAGAAAAACAAGCAACACAACCACCCAGGACAATATTAAAACCCCCATGCTTTCGACACTTTATAGTTTAGTGCATTGAATATAATTTGATGCGAGTGTACATCGTGAAATAGTTGGTCACTCACCTTACAGTCAGCATATTAACGCACAAGAAAGGAGACCACAATCAAGTTTCATTAAACACAACAAATCGACACCGTAAAGAAGCACAACAAACTAAAAATAAGAAAAGGGGTGAAATCAAGTCCAGCTTGTGAGAATAAAGTCCACACATCGCAAAAAAAACCCCTTGTTGCAAGAATGTGGTGGATGTGTTCACTAGTCCGCAAACAATAAAAAGGGTTATTACAATGTAGAAAATGGGCTCAAGATGAGTCTCGGGGATCTCAGTAGGGACGTTGAAAACGCTCTCGAAAGGTAAAAACGCTAAGTAACATCCAATTCGACTAGTTTTAGAGCAAAAGAGGACAAAAATGATTAAAAAATGATAAATCGTTATTTAAATAATCTATTAATTGAGAATATTAAATATGCTAAACTAAAATTAGATACTTATTACTTAATTTGTTTTAAGGCTCCTTAAAATTAATTTAATAAATTAACCTTTAAAAATATCCTAATTTAATAAACTAATATGTAACATATATTAAAAACCTTAAATTAAAAGTAAACTTTATATAAGTACCTTACTTTTAAAACCACGAGCCACTTGATAAACTACCACCTTACCTTAATTTTTCAACACCATGGAAAATGGTTAAAAAAATCGACCCAATTTAATATAAAAGGCTTTATATATGAAAACACCACGTAAAAAAACACCCCACCGCATTAGGAATATAAACCTCCGACTTATAAAACAAACACGGATCCTTATTAAAAACACCACCACTTACATGTAATAAATCGACCACACTAATAAATTTAAATGCTTCCGCAAAAATTGAAACCATGACTTTTTAATTTAGATGGTCGTTGAATTAAAAACCACTCTTAATAAAACTAGTGGTTGCTCCGAGGGGAGCAAGATTACGCCGTGAGTTACCTGAAAAAGAAAAGACATTGAGTATAAAAGCTATGTAAGCACAGCTAGTCAAGATCCGCACTTGCAAGTATTGGCTTTTCCCGGGATGCAACATCTTTCCATGATTTATGATTTGCTGGCAATATTTCCTCGACAGATATCAACATATGGATTGCAACTCGTCAACACTTCAACATCCTATGATTTACTGATGTCTATATTGTTGCACAACAACGGCTATGTAAACGCTGCATAGCTTTCACACATCTAACATTTTGTACTTGCACTGTAATTGTGGATCCAAACTAACACGGAGGCAATTCTTTCAAGAGGGAAGGACATTTTATCAGTATAAACCTTTGGTTTGTTTTCAACTTTTGATCCCACAAAAGTTGTATTAGGATGGTGACAGCTAGACACACACAATGCTTTGTAAAATGCATTTTCTGTTTGAAGCTAGGCTTTGGAAGGATCTTAATTGCATAATTTGTAGTATAATATAGGCACAGATGCGACATATCCAATTTCACATATATGATTAGGTACTACCTATCTCCCGGTATTTTGGGGATTGTTTTGCCTGACTGAGTTTTGAGATAATCGTCACATGGGCATTTGTCATATTTGTCTGCATATGTAACACATAAATGAGAATTCTATATGTGATACATATCCATAAAAGAGCGTGGTTGTCATGTTTAAAGTACCTGCAAAAGGGGGAGGGTACACAGTATGTTAGAAAGGTATTTTGATACAAGGTCAAAATGCCATGCAATCAAGATGTTGTTTACAAGAAAAATTAAATGAGATTGATAAAAATTATGAAAGAAGTAAAAGGATCTTTAAGATTGAAGAGGAGAGAAGTTAATGCATATGATAACTTAAAACTGAGAAGTGTAACATATGTACGAAACGACAACTTTTGATGTAAGTATTTGGGCTCCTGCTCATATAGTAAGATGATTGGGTTGAAATCCCACATTGGCTTTTCTCCGAGCTGAAGCATACGTGGAGGCTGCAAATGCGGTGTTGACTCTGCAACAGAGAGCTAAGGAGGGGGATTTTGTTTATCATCATCAATCGGTTGTATATACTTATAAGCTGAGCTAGGCGTGTCTTAATGCAACTTTGAAAATAATGGAAGAACAACAACATACTTGAATTAGAACTGTGGAATGATTGATGTCTTTGACTTGTAAAGCCATGATGATCATCTGTATACCCAGCTATAAGGTTTCCATACTCAGTTGGGTGTAAGGTAAAAAAAAAGGAAACATGTAACGCAAGTGTCCTAACTACTATCAGCATTATGACTATCCATGCCACTTTTCAATTGTTAACATACATGCAACTACTGAAATATCAGGTTTTTTATGAATCTTTTCCAATCAATTTCTATATTTTTGGACAAACAAAAGTACCATTTTCCAGCCATATTATTTGCAGATTTCTGAGTTGTATTTCAGTCCCTATTTGGTCCCTAAAAATCAGATTTCCTCCATGACTTCAATTAGTTTTTTTACAATAAAGTTTAGAGTTTTCTGCATGGTCAGGGTATGTTATAGAGTGTTCAGTTTAATTTAAAGATTAACTTAGAAAATTAACTTTGCATTTAATTTCCATGTCAACAATTTGTGATAACTTGACTCCAGAACTATAGATGAAGTTGAATAGATTGTTGAATGTTTTGGAATGTGGAGATTCAATTGAATTACAAAACATGTAAGCAATCATTAAGCAGATTATAACACAACATTTAATTTGAAACAACACTTTATTTATAAACCACATTCAATCAATCAGTATATAACATATATACAAGCCAAAAACCAAACACCTTTACTTATGCTGGTACTGAAAAGAGTAGATATGTACAGGGTTTGTGGATTAAATATACCTAATATTTCTCCCTTTAATGGCCTTCGAATCTCTTTTTTTGTTTAAGCTGTCCATTGTCATAAGGTAAATTTTCTCTATAATTACCAAGGTCTAGGTACTTGGTTGTCTTATTCTGCTACTTGAAACCTTAAATAATTTAGTATATAAACCACATTGCAATACAATCTTACTGACAAATACAGTAGATCAGGCAGTGACAAAAAAATTATGGGTATTAGCGGCGATTTTAATACGTGTGAAGATCTAAAAGAATAAAATATTTTGTTGCGCGCTGGACGGTAAAAAAACATATTCAGAAACCCCCAATCTGCATTTAACCCATCACAAACATGAAAAAATAAAAACGTTTTACAAAGATAAGGCATAAAATAACAGGAGAAGAGACAAACCTTCTCTAAATTGTGGGGTGGTGCAGAGAAACCTTGGAGGAAGGAGCGGCAGTAGAAGTCAAATGCAAAAACAGAAACCCAATCACAATCACAAAATGACAAACAAGAAAACAGACCAGCATATCACCCCTGCCAAGGACAGAGACCGCTTGACCAAGGCATGCCACGCATGCAATCGACGACAAGAGACAGAAAGAGGATGGAGCGGCAAAAAGTACATGTTACTATCATTCATGAGAATGTACAGAGATAGGAGAAATAAATGCCATTAAGTAGACACCACAGATTACACAATTTTGTTCAAATTAATGCAAGTTGGCAGCTTTCTCAGAAAGAAAAACAGAAATAGAAAGAAAAAGTAAGTCTCGCTTGATCTTCAAGCCAAGTCATAGTTGCGTATATTTGGGGGAACCAAATAAAATAGATCAGCAGGTTTAAAGGATTTATTTATCATAACTCTTGATAATTTTGAGAAATCAAGGTTGGAAATTCAACAAAGAACAAAATTCAGGATGCACTTCCAGATTTCACAAACAAGAATACATTTTTCATTGCAGAATTTGTTTTGAAGATAAATAATACAATGTTCAGATTTGCATATCAATGACAACCTTTTAAAAGAAGCAAACACAGTATCGCATCTAAGAGAAAGTTTCAGTTTGCATTTTTGGATATCAAATTCCAACAAAGGTTGCAATTTCTCCATCAAGGTTTCGTACAAAACTTTCAAAGCATACATTGAACTGTGATTTGTAGGACATAAAATATACAAGTATAACGTTTTACAAGCTTCCATGAGTAACCAGTAAAAGGAAAGGTTTCAACAAGGCAACATATAGGTGTGCATAGTATTTTCAAAGTACAGTGATAGATCTAGAAAGATCTAACAATCAGCATACCAAGTTATAATTTTCCTGAAAGCAGTACAGTTTGCAACCAACAACCACCCATATGCAAATGAAATAGGGCACTAATTAGAGTCACTTACTTCATGCCTAAACTGAACAGATTTAAGCAGCTACTAAGTCAAAGCTACAACAGAAAATGAGGTGAATTTATCCATGTAGAGAAGCTTTCAAATCTGAAAAGAGACAGAATGCAAATTCGAGTTAGAAAGATTAAATCATGCCTTGAGAAGAGGAATACAGTTCACAGAACAAAACAAATTTTTTGCAACTGCCAACAGCAGGGTTGAGTTCATTTACTTCAGGTAAGCCCAAAATCCATTGCCAGTAGATAAACAAGGTTTTGAGGAAAGTAAATACGTCTACAGTGTGTCATTTATCTTAAATAAATACCTTTCAAACAAATCAGGTGTCTATGACCAATACTTGAGTGATAGGACAAGAGTTTTTTCAAGCAATATTCCCAGACAAAAGGATAATGGAAGTGCAATTCTTTGAGCAGCAGTAAAAAACTTGGAATGTTCTTCATTACAGTGGCGAGTTGTTACAAATACAAGGCCACGGACATACTAACAAAACCAAGCCAATATCCATGAAAAGGATCTGAGTGGTAGCAAAATCCTAAATCTGAGTTTGTCACAAACAATAAAACCCTCCTAGCTCAATTTGCAAGTGCCTCAGGAGTTTGTATAATAGAGTACAGTTAAAGGCAGTGAGTTGGGCACAAAATACAGAAAATAGAAGCAACTATTTCAACCAACAGAAAGGAACATCTGAGTGTGTTGCCAATAGAGCCATTTGATAGTTTTCTGTGCTTTTGGAAATCACAAATCCAAAGAAGTGATGCTTAAACACATTAAAATATCACAAAGAGAGAATCTGACTGAGCAGAGAATATCCAAAACACAGAAAACAACTGTGAAAAGAACTACTGACTTCATGTTAGTATCTGTTATTTCCAAGATCTAGCAACTCAATATATGCGATGTTGCATTTTCCTATGTATAACTAAGTGACATAAAAAAGCAATAAAGAAAGATCTAAATAGTTTACATAGACCGCTGAGTTTGCTCAGTAAATATGTGCCTAGATATATCTCAAATATTTGTAAGTGTCAATAACAACTATCAATAGTTAAATTTATGTGATGTGGAGATAAATCTGATGCAAATGGCACCTAAGATGCTTACAAGTCGCTACAATAATATAAATCATAAATGCCATATCAGCTGCACAGATTTGATATAACATACTCCATCACATAGATCTTACAGTAAAAATATTTTGCTCTAAAATGGATGACATTTTCCTCTTCTTTATTTATAAAGAAGCTAAAAATGAGTGTAACAAAAGTGCATTTAGCCAATATAAGAACATGAATTTGAACACTGTATGTGTTGAAAGAGGCCCTAAACTACACAAAAACCAAGCATGCTCAAGCCCTAGGCACAACCAAACTCTGGAAATAGCCAGATTCAGGCATTTCATAGGAAGACTGAAACAATGCAGATCCCATAATAGGCAATCCCAATACAACATGCAGCATGACCAATACAGAGGAAACAATCGAGAAAAGAATTACCAACCCCGTCCTGATTTATGTTGTTTCCGTTTTCCAAGATATACCAACTCAAGCAACACAATGGATGCTGATTTCTTCTCCTACACTTGACACAAAGAAAATAAGGATGAATGACAGCATCAAAACGGCATCTGGGCATCATGATAGTATAGATTCAACCCCCTCTGTTAATAACCATCCCTAAACTGCGCATAGACCAAAATCCTTCAAACCCAGAAAATAAACAAGTCCAGGCATTCCATTTAAAAATTTGAACCAATGCAGATATTGAATCAGCCATCCCCATATGGCATACAACATGACTTATACAGAGACAAACCCCATCCTAAGTTCTATTGTTTCCAAAATCTCAGAGACAAACCATCACAATGGATGGCATTTTCAACTTTTAGTGATAGCATAGAGGAAATAGACATTGAATAAAGTAACAAAATGGCATTTGGGGATCATGTTAACATAAACTCGAGCATCATATGGGATGAGTTTACCTTGAAAATCATTGAGGCTTTCATAGCAACACCCTGGTATAAAATCACCCAAGAGACATGGTTAGCATTGAGATTGAGTAAAATACCAGATCCAAAGTCCCAGATGACTTTGACCAAAGAGAAAGCACTTGGTCTTAGCATCTAAGCCTTAGAAGAGATACATCATCTAATCCGCAGAAGAGATACCTCTCAGTCATAGGCTATAGTATTGAATATGCAGAAGAGATTCCTTGTGGTCATGACATCTAAGCCATACAAGATATACCTCTCAGCCATAGCATCTAAGATTCTAAAGCATAGAACACCTACTTCTCAGTCATGGCATATGAACCACCAAAGTGATACCTTTCACACATGGCATCTAAGCCTTAGAAGAGATACCTCTCAGTCATAGGCTATAGTTTCAAATATGCAGAAGAGATTGCTTGTGGTCATGGCATCTAAGCCATACAAGAGATACCTCTCAGTCATTGCATCTAAACCATAGAAGAGCTACCTCTCGGTCATGGCATATAAACCACCAAAGTGATATCTCTCGGTGAGGGCATCTAAGCCTCAGAAGAGCTACCTCTCAGTCATTGCATCTAAGTTGCAAATAAATACCTCTCTGTCACGGGCTGAAGCATCTAAGCCATAGAAGAGATAACTCATGGCCATGGGATCTAAGCAGCAGAGATACCTCTCAGTCATTGCATATAAGTTGAACAAGTAATACCTTTCGGTCATGGCATCTAAGCCACGGAAGAGATAGCTCTCCTCTGTAGCATCTAAGCTACATTAGAGATACCTCTCAGTCCTGCCATCTAAGCCAAGAAGAGATAGATCTCGGCATTAGCATCTAAGCTGCATGAGAGATGACTTTCCACTGTGGCATCTAAAGTCTCAGAGGTGAACCCTCTCCATTGAGGTAGCTAATCAGAATGTCAGGTCCGAAGGGGAATTTACCAAAAAAACAAAATTTAAAGGAACAAAACAAAAAAAAAAAAATAAATAAAAAATTTTAAAAACACTGTAAATTCAAGCATTGTGTGCTAAAAATACAAATTACACAGAAACCAAACTCCTTCGCCCTCTATAAACCACAAAAACGTGGAAAGAACCAACTTCAGAAATTCCATACAAAAATTCAAACAATGCAGATCTCATAAAAGACAAATCCAGTACAATGTACTGCAATATCAACCCCTTCAAAACTTAGGGTTTGAATCAAATTTGAAAGAACTTGGAAAAAACAGAAAAGCAAAACCAAGCCAATATCAATGAAAAGGATCTGAGTGGTAGCAAAATCCTAAATCTGAGTTTGCCACAAACAATGAAACCCTCCTAGCTCAATTTGCAAGTGCCCCAGGAGTTTGTATAATAGAGTACAGTTAAAGGCAGTGAGTTGGGCACAAAATACAGAAAATAGAAGCAACTATTTCAACCCACAGAAAGATCTGGGTGAATGCCATGAAAGAATACAAAATAATACAGCAAATTGTTTTTTCCCAAGAGCCACACGAGCATGAAATAATATGAAACAGATCTCCCAGAAGTTTAAATGGCATAACAATATGGCAGTGGAAGGGGGGTTTTTAAGACTGAGCAAACAAATCGACCCATATAGGTAATACGAGCTATACCCATTTTAACAAATAACAGCAAATGATGTAAACTGATAAAATCACAGCCAGCTCACACTCTTCGTGACCGAGTTGAAACTTTTTGGTGAAAGGGAATATCCAAAAGCATAGGTCTAAATCCCAAATCTGAGCACAAGTCAAAACATCAGCATCCAGGCTAAATGTATGAGCTTGACCACACAGGATACAAACCTAGAACACATAAAGTAAAATAGTGTCCTACAACACACAATTCTTGCTATCGAAGGTGCACAAAAAACCTTGAGGGAGAAGTTCTACACTGCCTTCCACCACAAAGAACCATAGACATTCGAGTACATACCATGTACATCTATACAGCAGGTCTTAAAATTGTAAATCCCCACACTCTAAATCCTATCAATATAACTACTCTTCTTCTTAGGTACAAATACGCTACTAAAAACCACATGTACGGTGCAACTTGCAAGCCCGGTTTGGTTATGTAAATAATTTTCATCCGTTTCAAACAAACTGAAGATAAGGTAGACCAGCATATATGTGGAATATAGTGGGAAACTGTTTTAATTTGATGGAAAACTCCAATGTTATGTTGGGTTTTGATTGCTCTTTCTTGAATATATCTATGCCTATTTTTTCATAGTATATATGTGCAATATGATAGGAAACTGTTTGCATTGTTCTTTCTTAAATCTGCTCTGCCAAGAATACTATGAGGTGGGTGTCTAAAAAAATTAATATTCTTGGACAATAATGTGGTTTGTGAGTGCTAGATAAGGTCATCGGATACTTATAATGAAATAAGTACTTACAAGGAGACTCTCTGTTTCTTATATATAAGAATGTAATTTTTTTCAACATTTTTTTCTTTTTATTACCTTGAGAATGTTTGGGTTGAGCAGATTAGGGCCCTTGGAAGAGAAGGCAGCCATGAAAGGAGCAGGTTTGGTTCCCAGTATAGTCTTTGCTGGAACAAGCTGTGCAAGAGGCTTGGAAGTAGAATTGATGGATGCAAGAATGATTGTTGTATCATTAGAAATCACAGCAGTACCTGGCAAAACATAAGCATCCACTGATATTTCTGCTCCATTCACTGGAAGATTGCCAAGAATAATTACAGCTCCACCAGCTCTCTTCACCTCTAGACCTTTCCCAACACGAGGACCGTTTCCTCTCAAACAGAACACTATTTTTCCTTCACTTTCACTGGGTCTAGAGACCCTGGAAGGCATTGCTTGTATTTTATAATAAGAGAAGTGTCTCAATACATTAGCAAAAGCTAAATTATATAAATCTTGGGTGCAGGCTACATACATTATTATTGACTGCAAATTGAGGGAGGAGCCTGAGTCTCACGTACGTTTGCATGTAAAAATAAAGTCAACATTTTTAAGATATACAATGTCAATGATGTGTGGCATAGTGGTAGGACGCTGCAATTGCATTATACAGGTTGTGGGTTCCATTTGGGTATGAGATTATACAATATCTCAAATATTGGTGTCATATCGATCATTGAATACAATTTTTTTTAATAAATCTAAGAATTCTGTGCTCCTTCAAAAACATCTTTAATTAAATTTGAAAGAGTTCTAAAATATTTAATACTTCTTACATAGTTTTTTTCCATTAGTTAGTCAATTATTTTAAGTATAGCTGCAATTTTAAGATGGGAAAGGATGGATAAGAGACATACCAAACAGAGATATTTGCTTTGTTTACAGTGGGTAGATCAGCATCAGCAGCAAAGACCATTGGATAGAATGTATCCTCTAGTTTCTATGGAGTGACAGTTTGACCCTGCACAAATTGATTGTTTTAATATTTTTATACATTGCATGCAATTCAATGGAATAAATGGCTCCAATGCTATTTACTCTTTTAACTGGCAGTTAATTTCTAGTTCTGCTTCATAAGCCTGCAAAGAAGGAAAGCTATTAAATAAAAACCATTTGTTTTTTAATGCAAATGTAAACAACATTGAAAACATTATGATCAAGAGAGACTTTGATTTGAAATTGTCTCCTTAACTTTATGAATTACAGAAACTTGAAGACTTTCCTTGAACATTTTAAACCTCCCGAGCTCAAATTATATGGTTTACAATATCCCTAAGAAAATTATGTGTTCAAAGAAATAAAAATACTTCTTTTTCAGTCTCTAATCAAGTTCTACTTCTACATTAGATAAACTTTTTAATCTTGATTTCTCTAGCATTGCAGATACTTTTGCGCTTCCAGTGAAACAGGGGAAGACTTACCACCTCAAATTTGTGGAGGTGGATGCAATGTACAGAGCCTTTTGAAACCAAATCTGTGGTGATTGCCCCTGGACAAACCAAAAATGTTTTGTTACATGCAAATCAAAATTCTGGCAGGTATTTCATGGCAGCTCGTCCCTTCATGGATGCACCTATTCCAGTTGACAATAGTGCATATCCTGCAATCATCGCATTCCATGAAATCACTTTTTTTGAGGAATTTTGTCAAACAGTTCACGTGCCTTGTGTATTCTTCCACATTTTGCATTATGCTCTTATGGATGCTTTGGCAAAAGCTGGGAGTATGGTGGCTGTAAGATGAGCAAACGTCTGGTTCTTGACATACATGTTGATAAGGTTATTTTGAAAAAATGTGCGGGTAGCAAATGCAACGCCACAGGTGGGTAAAGCTGCATACGGGGACAGTTCATGGGCCTTTTCAACAAATCCATTTTGTGCATATCCTGCAATCATGGCACTCCTTGAGATCACATCTCTTCGAGGCATTCTATCAAACAGTTCACGTGCATAACCATCACTTTTGTGGGAAAACAAAATTTGGAGTGGAACAATTATAAAAAAGGTCCCGACTATTGTAGGGCCATTATGCCATCTCCTACTTCAGATTAGCTACTTTCTTGCAAAGCAGGGCATGAAGTTGTTGTTCTGTATACAAAACTCTGGTCGTTTTAGCAATCATTGTCTGAATCATCAAAGAGTCTTTTATGGTAGAAACACTTGCATGTAGGACTTCCATTTCAAGTTCTTGCAGTGCAGTCATCAATCTGGCGACAGGATGGTTGTGTTTAGCACACTGAATTTTTATCATCGCCTCTTGGCCGAGAATGCGAACTTCTGAATCCAAGCCAGGGAATTTCCCCACACTAGAACCCTTTAGATCCATATTTGTATGACCCGATGGCTCTTTATTTCCAAACTTGGAAGGAAGTACCAGCAATTCCTTTTTTGCAGCACCAATTTGAGTTCGTAACTCATCCCTCTCAAGCTCCAAAATTTGTTGCCTGGAGCTAAGATCGTTGATATAAGAAACATCATCTGCTAGCAAAGAAGCCTCGTCTATCTTTGAGACATTTGGAACCACAGCACGAAGCTCATAGAATTTCTGGTTTAGTTTCTCTCGTCTTTGGCACTCAGCCTCCACATAATTCAGAGGCCCTTCACGGCCATTTGCAGGTTTCCTCCCACATTTCCGTGGCTTTTTTTCCACTATAACAGACTCTGATTCTTTAATTGATGCAGAGGGCTCTACATCAGAAAGCTCTAATTCAATACTGGAACGGAAACTACCTACAGCTATTGCAGAAGGATTAGATGGCAAATGAAGGGTATCTTCAGTTCAGACCTGGTTGGTTTTAATGCAAGCAAGCCCACAGCACTACCATTTTGTTCCACACTATTCATTGTTTCCATAATGTGGACTGTCGGTGCTTCAAAGACCCGAGTCTTCTGAACTTGATGATGCATCAATGATTGATCGCATCTAACAGATAAAGCTCTCTGGTCGTCAAATACAGATAATTTCTGTCTGTCTGTGACTGAACCAAAGTTTGAAAATTCCAATTCCTGAGGAAGTGCAGAGTCCAAAGACTGGACTTCAGCATTACTAACAACTGTTTTGGCTGACTCAATATATTGTGCAGACTGAAAGGAATTGCCATGTGTCAAACTCGCTGGTTCAGCCAACCATAATGACTGGTTTTGAACCGGATTAGCAAACCAGGGTTTGAATGCCAAGTTGTTGAGCTTGTTTTGCCCTGTCACAATTCGATGTCTGCAGTCTCTCCGCTCCGACTAACCAAGCATGAGCTCCTCTAGAAAATGCAAATCCTGGGACTCTGAACCCTAACAAAAAGGTCTGCATCATAGAAACCAAATAAAACCATTCGGCATCTGTAACGTCCTCGTCCTGTTGATTTGTCTCATCAGCTCCACTGATCATGGAATGTAAATCTCTCAAAACCTTCTTCCTGAGCTCCTGGTCGGCTGGGGTTATGGTCATACGGCTGCGCATTCTGAGTTGTTCATCTTCCTCTGCATTCTTGGGCCCCTTATAGTACCCATCCCCCCAGCACAGCTGAGGGGTACCATTAACATCACATGAAACCTGCCAAAATATTGCATATGTCCACACAATTGAGGCGGTCTCGACCAGAATTTGCAAGCGCTGCTGCAATGTCTCCAGGGTCAAATTCGGATCCATCCTTAAATTGGGGGCAGACGAAGATGAAGAGGAGGAGGCCATGAATGCCTGGACTAATGAATTGCTCTCCAAATTATCACTTTTCCAGATATTTTGCCGTGCCATAAACACAATTGCATTGCATATCACACCATAAACTGATTTCTTAAAGGAATACAAATCCCTTCAAAACAGGAAGCTGAGAGTACTTGATATTTATTTTATCTTGCCAAGATCTCTACAGGCTTACAGACGAGAAAGCCCTGTTTGAAAACCAAAGATTTGTTAAGCTCCATGCAGCAAGAACCACACGGCGACAACCAGCTAAAGCAGGTGAGGAAGAACTGGTTACAGGCACGTGGAAGCTGCTGAAGCAGGAGGCCGTCGTCGTTGCAGATCTAGTGCACTGAAGCCAGCCTCCGGCGTAATGATTGCACTTTAAATAAGATAATCCCACTTTTTAAGTGAAAACCGACCTAAAATTAGAAAAGGGCTTAAGAAGCAGAAAAAAAGGTTTTAAAACGTGGTCAAATCAGGATAAATAGGATAGGCTGGGGAGGCACGTCAGGTCAGGGTTGAAACAATTTGGTGAGAGGTGCAGGTTGCAATGTTTAGGTCCATCAATGCATAAATGTGTAGGGTTTCTGCTAGCAAGAGACAACGCAGAGCCTACGAGGCTAAACAAAAACCCATGCAGACAAATAACATGGAAAACACGATCAAATGGAACAAGGAAAATAGAGATGCAACTAAGGGGTGAGGAAACTTGGAAAGATCCAAATGCAGGCCCTGAAGAAAAGCGAGTCGTGTGCAAACAAACCCAAAGAGGCAGATAAAATGTAGTTAATAGCTCGATAAACAAGGAAATAGCTTGGTCCAAAGAAAAATGTAGGGGCAATGAAAAAAGCTCGACCAACGAGGTAACCCTAAGCAAATAATGTCCAAGGCAATGCAAAAACCAAGCAATGAATAACAATGCACTGTTAACCCGATGCAGCTTGAATGAATGAATGAAAGTTTTTAATGACGTCCACGAGACCGAGCAGTCTATGGGACCCAAAGATAAACACGAGCAAGACATCCAAACACCAAAAGATGCCCAAGAAAAACCACTACTTCAACCTTTCTTCCAACTCTTTGCTAATTTTGCTTCGTCTGCTATGAATTTTTATCAGGAAATCTATTGTCTTTGCCACCCTCTCCTCTTCAAACAAAGTTGTAAGATCAACCCCTCTTAAAATATCCATGTAGTTTCTCCTTATGTCCCCGTAAGCGACACATTCCATGACGAAGTGCCATTCTGATTCCACTGCTCCCGAGTTGCAAAACTAACAAACCCTTTCAGACCACTCCTCCTTGGGAATTTTCCATCTCCCGGTTTCACACCTAAGGTGATGTGAACTAGTTTTTAGTTGCACAATTAACATTTTAGCCTTCCACTTTATCGTCGCTCCAATGTAGTGTTTTTGCCCATGATCACAAGTGGGATTAAAATTCTGGACATAGTATTCTCTTTTTCGACCAAGCTGCTTGTTCCACATGGTATTTCTGAACTTCTCTCTTACATACCTCTTTATTTCTTCATTAGTGCTAGGGCACTCCTGCATGCTAATACTCCATTTGCTCATCCACTCGCCGTTTTGCTTCATCCATGTTTTCTTCCTCCTGTTTAACTTTTCCTCAATTGCTATTTTAGGCCACCGGGAATCCTCCATGATTTCCACTTTTTTGAAATATCCTAATAGTCGGGTCATCGTCACTTCCACCGGAAAGGCTCCGGCTTCCGCTAGAATGATTTCATATGGGACCGTGGTTTTTATTTTGAAACTACTTGTAATTAGATGCTTCTGAATTCTTTCTATTTGCTTCCATTTCTTCACGGATGTACTGCTGCCCCAAATCTCACAACCGTATAGCATTACTGGATTACCAATAACTCGAAAAGGTTCAAACGGGTCTTCCAGTCCCATAATTCCGATGTTCTGCATCTATTTTGGAGCATATATAGAGCTTTCCACCCCCTTGGATTCTCTTAGCTCTACACGTTTCCCAGCTGAGACAATTGTGAAAGTCCAGTCCCAAATATTTGTACTCCTTGACAACTTGCAAGGAGTCCCCATCGAATTCAAAGCTTACTTGTCTCCTTTTCTTTTTAAGGTAAATATCATGATTTTGGTTTTACCAATGTTCACTTGCATTCCCACCTCTTGGAAAAATAGCTCTAAAGCTCTCAAATGCTCCTGTAAACCCTGCTCTGTTTTAGCCATTAGGATAAGATCATCTCGCATAGAGCAACAATTTCACTACATAGGAAGCTAGATGAATCCCGCCTCCGCCCTTTTTGTCAATCCATTCCTCTAGCTTGTCTATATATAACCCAAACAAGGTGGGTGACAACGAAAACCTTGTTTGACCCCAATGTCGCTCCCAAAGCACTCTGATAGACCATCTTTAGTCCTGATTTTAGCCCGTACCTGCTCATATAGTCTGTGCACCGCTGCCCTATACTTGTCCGAATGCCCAACTCTTCCATTTTGTTCCACAATTTGCTTCTCGGAACCGTGTCAAAGGCCTTTTTGAAATCCACGAAGCAACAGTACACCTCTTCACCCTTCCTGTCCCAAACCTTTTCAATCAAGTGCCTAAGAATGACGCAATGATCAATAGTAGAGTGCTTTGGTCTAAAGCCTGCCTATCCTTTTGCTCTCTTTCCTTCCTTTTCAGCCCAAAGGCTAATTCTACGCTCCACCATGCCGCCAAATAGTTTTCCAAAAAGCGGATTAATCATAATGGTGCGGTAATTTGCTGGGTTGTTGACATCACCGCTTTTGTGTAGAGGGATGACAATGCTAGTTGTCCAGTTGCTTGGAAAACCGAACTGAATAACTTTATTAAAGATATTTTTAATGTGCGGAGCAAGATCTTCTACACCCCAATTTAAGAATTCTACTTGCAGCCCATCTATGTCTTGAGTCTTACCTCCTGCTAATCTTGTGATCCCTTCCTTGATGTCTTTCGTGGAGAAAAGTTTGTCCCTGTTTTCAATAACATAAGGAAGAAGCGGCAAGTCATTGCTTCTTTCGTAGAGCATCTTTGCATATTCAAGCCACTGAGTGTCTGTGATGTTGTTCTCCACTGTAGTTCTACTCTGCTGAAGCTCTCTCCAGAAACCTCTCGGATTATGCTTCCCCATGAAAATCAGCTCCTCTCTCCTACCTCTCATGTACTCTTCCTTTTTGTTTCTCACTAACTTTCTATATACCTTTGTATTTGTTTTTCCTTTTCGGAAGCATTTAACCTTCTTTTTGCAGCCTTGCATTCTTCGTCAAACCATGGATTTGCCGGAAAACTGTTTTTAACACTTCTCCGAGTTCTAGCACGTTTGCACTCCCTTAGTGCATTGTGTATTATATTCATTAACTGCACACTATTGAGCATGTATTTTCCCTTGTTGGAGTTAACATCATCCTGCATTTCCTGTAACTGTTTTGCAATCATCCCTTTGAAGATGGCATGGTTCTCCTGATTCACAAGGATTTTGCCTTGATACCCTGCTTTTTTGTTCAAATGAAGGCACTCTTTTTGCTGGTCCTTGTTTTGCATATTAATCTTCACATGAATTGGGTTATGATCTGATTTCATTTCTATAGGACAACTTCCTACCTCGACCTCCAAAATCTCAGACATAATGTTTTGTGAGCATATGGCATAGTCTACGACACTTTGACCATTGTATGTTTGACATGTGATGTTTCCGAATTTGGCCATGTCTTTATGCCATTACATATGATCAGATTATGTAAGCTGCATAGACCTAACAATTCAGCCCCAAAATGAGAAACACCACCATTGATATCTTGTGAGACCCGTTCCCATTTCTGTTGTTTGTCCTCTTCCAACCATATAGGATCGTTATTCCATTCTTCTTCTTTCCCAAAGTAGAGGGATTGATTATTAGCTGTCCTAGCATTAAAGTCCCCTATTAGAATGATCTCTCCCTTGGTGCCAAACTCAGCTATGTCTCTTTTCAATGCTCCAAAGGGTCCTCTCTATCCATGTTCCTCTTCTTGTAGGTTTTAGAACCATATGGAGCGAAGTAGCATGCTGCGAGAAAAAGAGTGGTTGCCTTTACGGTCAGTTTCAGCCATAAGTATTGATTATTTGGGTCCTTCTTTTCTTCCTTGATGACTCCTTTCCATGTTTCCCTAACTAAAATTGTCACTCCACCGTGTCCTTTGCTCTTCTCCCTCAACCCATTCCAAACTGAGACCTTCTCATATCCTATAAAATTTGGTACTCTGCAACCTTCATGCTCATGTGTCTCTACAAGTACAATGATGTCTCTACCCTCCGCTATGGGCCCCAACCCAGGACCCCTCCTCCAAGGATAGCCTCTACAATTCCAACTAACCAACGTAAGATAGTCCTGGGGGGCCCGACTCCCTATTTATTATGTGCATGATTTACGCCAAATTGGGCTTTCCCTCTATATAGCCATGCTTCCTTTCCTTCCTTTCTTGTTGCCACCACCTTTTCCCATTCTTTCCTTCTCTCTTCCAGCTGTACCGGAGTTAGATCCTCATCTATAAAGAACTGGGTGCCTTTGAGAAACTTCTTATTTCTTAGAATTTTGTTCTTCTCTTCCACATTCCTCAAAATAACTTTTATATTTCTTGCTCTGTCCCCTCCTGCCACTTTACCAATTCTATTGGCTTGGTGAATATGTCCTGTCCACTAGAGTTGGTCTCGAAGGAAGTCTCCGACTACTTTGTTGGTGATTTCTCTTTCTCCATGCTCTTTCAACCCTTTGATGATAATGTTTGTTGCTCTTTCTTGGTGGTCTTTTTCTTCCCATAATTGCATCTTGACCTGTTTATTTATTAACTCCTTCTGTGATTCTATTGGTTCCTTTACCACATGTACCCATGACCTGGCCTCTTCAAGCTTTTCTAGTAGTTTGGTTTCTTTAATTTCCATGTCTGCTAATGTTGATTGAATATCCTTGATTTGCGGGATATCCTTTTTACTGCCCGTTGGATCCATGTTACCATTCTTGCTTTTCTTTATCTCAAGTTTCAGAGCTATGATCTCTTGCTGCCCTGTTACCATGATGTTATTCAAACTGTCAATTTTCTTTGAGTACCGTGTTTTCTTGTTTCAAAAGTCTGCCAGCTTCCAGTACTTCCTAAAGCTTGGCATCTTTCAATTGTTCCTTCGTCTCCAAATCATCCACTCTCCCCTTCAGGCTCAGTAATTCCTTGACATAAAGCTGTGATGACCATGTTAAAGGCGTGGATATAGGGCTATAAATATCTTGTGGTTCTTGATTTCCTCCTGCAACCTTCATGATTCGCTCTCGCTGTATTGTTATGTCCTCGTGTTGTTTCATTTCCATGTGCTGATAGTTTACTGTCTTTAGATGACCATTTACACTAGGAATGTTGCCAGGTGTCTTTGGAAGGATTGCCGTGAATTTTTTGCTTCCCAATTGCTTAATCTTTCTTGCAATTTTTACTTGTCTGCGCTGTAATATTCTTCTGTATTGTTTTGCATTTACGTATGTCAACTTTGCCTCTGATTCCCCCAGTTTGATCTGATTCTGCCCTTGTTTGTGAGAGTACACGATTAGTGCCTTTAGTGCTTCTTCTGCTTGAGGGGTGCAAACATCCTTGTTTTCTTTTACAACATTAGATGTGCCTGCCGTGTGGTTCTGTGTGTCTCAGAATTCTGCATTCTCTTCCATGATTGTTGAAGTTGGAATAAACTGTCCAGAGATTTTAATGCCTTACGCTGAAACAAATTAAAAGTAATTTGTGCTTTGATTTTCAAACAGGGCATTAGAATTATTAAAATTGTCCTCTGTCTGCCTCAATGCATCAAGGCATTTTGTCAAACACTTCACAAGCAAGCAAAATTACCCCATGTCTGGCTCAATGCATCGAGGCATTTTGTCAAGCACTTCACAGGCAAGCAAATTAAATGTACATTGCTACAGCTGTATTGTGTTTTTCTATAAATGGGTGATCGAGTACATTGACCAGGGTGCTGTCGTGTAAGAAGACAGTGTGAAGAGCCCCCTGGTGTGTATCCGCACAAATTATAGTTCAACCAACTAAGCAGAACTGCCAGCTACACTGTTCTCTGCCCGTTGCTTATTTTTGCCGTGAGGGGTGTTTCACCTCCTGCTTCCGTGCCCGTTCATATCGCTCCGTTCTCTGCTCCGTTCTCTGCTCCTCTTCCCGTTCTCTGCTCCCTGGAGAGATCGAAAAATGTGTATCGCGTAGCAATGTATGTCGTTTAGTGGCCTGGTTTCAGGACACGAGCCTATGGGAGGAGTTAAGCAAAGCTTATTGGCCGTTGAATCAAAGCCAATATTGTCATCACATTCAGTAGGCTAACCGATCGAATCTCATCCCTTCGTTGACTTGCAGACAAAAATACACGTTTACATAATCATATCCTCACCAAAACTTCTCAATTACTGCATTGCGTCTTTTTCAGCGGTCCTTCGAAAACAGACAAATAAAGGAGTGCATTCCAATGTGATCTGCAACTGAACTGTTCACAGATATAGCCATAGCCAGATCAGGACTGAAAATGGAATATATGAGGATGCAACAAGACGCAAGCAGATCTTAGAGTATGCAAACAAAAATGCAAAGGAAAAATCAAGGAAACAACCCAATAAGCACAAAGAACCAACTCACCCAAGAAGCATTGGAACAAACTAGAAAGGAAAAACACTAGATTTTTAAAAAAACAAGTTTAATTTGAAAAAGATGATAAAAACGATAATTTAAAAAAATCACTTCTAATTAAAAATTTTGATACAAAACCAACACAAAATCCAAGAAACAGATTATCAAACTTGTTAATAAGATTCCAAATGAAATCGTATGAAAATTTGCATGAGAAGCAATAAAACCAAAAATGAAGTAATCAGCAACTAGAATTAAATTAGTGCATGTTTACCGAACATCCACTCGATATTATATCATATTTTTCTCGCGAGGATCAATGTGGAACCTCATGCACATCGAAGAGGGTTTCACTTCTAATGGACGAGAACGCTTCGTGTAATCAACAAGAGCATGAATCACAAAATGAAAATCAAGTACGTAAAGACAAGGGTGTGTCTGGCATGCTCATAGATCATAAATAAGAGGTACATATATGAGTGTTGTGTAACTTCTATGCATGACACGTGTATGTACAGAACCCTATTGATCTATTCAACTATGACATATTCTCACTAAGTGAGATGCTTAACCATCTCGGTGGACAAGATGTTGAATGACGAAAATCATGTCATATACACCAACAATACAAAGCTTTTTAAGGTTTTTATTTTTGAAGGACTTTTGGTTATCCATGATGATTTTGTGAGGAATGTCAAAGTGACAGATGATGTCTTGATAGACAAAGTTGATTATTTTTGGATTTGGTTGACCAAGTGGAATGGCTTCCACCGATTTAGTGAAATGTTCCGTAGAAGTGAGGATGGAATGATGACATTGAGAAGAACGTGGATTAATGAGACCAATGAGGTCGAGTCCCCATTGTGAGAAAGGTCATAGATCTTGAGTCGGTTGTAAATCCTAGCTAGGGATATGGGTGAGATTGGAATGTTGCTGGCACTTAATACACTTCTTAACATATTCACATCAGTCTTGGTTAAGGGTGGGCCAATAGTATCCCATCCAAAGAATGCACTTGGCGATGGCCAAACCACTAAATTTTTCACCGCATATGTCACCGTGGAATTATTATATGGCTCGGATAGATTCATGGGTTTTAAGGCATTGTAGTAAAATATCATCGATCCCACATTTATAGAGAACACTGCCAAGGATAACATAGCGGTTGGTGCGTTGAAGGAATGTCCTCCTATTATTTTTGGATAGGTAAGAGGGAATTTTGGACGGTAAGAGGGAATTTTGGACTAAGAGAGATAATCGAAGAACTAGGTATACCAAAGATCATATTGGTTGGATTTGATGAGATTGATAGAAGCAATCTCATTGGTGCGGGGGATGTTTGGTCAATGCCATGTACAACAACGAAGAGTTTGGATTCTTCCATTTTCAAAGGGATGAGTGATGCAAGGGATGTCATGGTGTTGTAAAAGAAAGTTTTTGATTTCCGACTTTGATTTAATAAAATGAAATAACAAAAACAAATCGACCCCGAAGAAGGCGCAGGGTTTACCAATACGCACAATGATGATTGTTGATGTGGATGGATAAGAGCTCCTTTTTTATGAAGAAACGTTTGGATCGAGAGACAACTGAACAAAATAGATTAGATAAATGGATAAATGAGATGCTCATAAAAAGTTGATTCTAAGAATCCAAAGGGACTTCTTGGAGGATGTCATCTCACCTTGATATAATTAAATATATTGATCAAGATAATGATAATAATGTACATAAATAACAAAGATAAATTGACAATAGATAATAAGCGTTGGAACTCAAGGTTGAATGGTAAGTCATGTGCAACTTCTAATGTGACCCAAACAAGGGTAAATGCAATCGAACAGACTTAAAGTAGTTGTAAGAAAATTCTTCTGTCTCTTGTTGGATCTCATGGAGGAATGCAAACTAATCCTCAATGTCTTCAATATCGATGGCGAAACATATTGCACATAGTGTTAACTCATGAAGGATGTTGTATTGTTCCAAAAAGAAGGGTTGTTGAATAATGGGAAGGTTGTAAATTCTTGTGATGGAATGAGGGCGGCTAAGTACTTCCATCTAAAGGAAATCCATGCTTGTAGAAAACAAGTTAAAGCCACGAGATCGACAAATTTTGAGATAAAATTGATGATTTGACAAAAATGTGTGAATTGGCAGGATCATCGGTGATAAAACAAAATCGATGATGATTCGGTGATCACCTATGATTACCGTAAAAATGGCATATTTTTGCTAAAATGATAAACAAAGCTTTTAAATGATTTTTTTATTGCTTAAATGAAATATATATGATAAAAGAGATAGATAAATACCTTGAGTTGTGGAAATAGGTTGAATAGAGTCTCCAAACATTGAATGGAGCTTATTAAACTTGATGAGTAGTTGTTAAACTTCATGAGAAGTGATTGATGAAAAAGCTCCCAAAATTATGTGTTTGTGAGAGCTTAAAATTTATGTAGGTTCTTGATAATCTTTGGAAATGATTGTAATTCACTATTGAGTCAAAAATAAAGAGAAAGTATGTGAAAAAGGTTTCATAAGATCCCTAAAAAGGAGCACAATCTTCTATTTATAATTGCTTAGCGATCGGTTAGGATTGCGCGACAAAAACGTTTGGGAAATGGTTGAAAAACCACTTCCAAACGGGTATTTCAGTAAATAATGAGGGAACATGGTTACGGGGAGGTTATGGAGGAGTTGTGGAGATTGGGATGTGATGTTAAAAAAATTTGAGTTGTTTTAAAATGGTTAAGGTGGATTTAAAGTGGTTAGGTAGTTTAGGATAAGTGAATAGTAATTTTATGAGAGTGTAAAAAAATTTACAGAGGTGTGGGGAGGGTGACTTAGGATAATGGTTTTATCTATGTTTTAGACTAAATAATGTATGTATAATATGAAGTATGAGGGTGGCAAAAACCCTGTCTATTGATTAACTAAAATATGGATTTATTAAGTTAATCTAACTAGAAACATAGAGTCAAATAACAATGAAATAAATGCAATGAATAAATATAAAAAGTGACCCAAGAAACTAAACTAATGAAAATATGAAACCCTAATTTATAAGTAGGGCTCGAAAGAGCTTAGTTGATTTAGAGGTTAATCTAGACTATGTTGTAAAATCAACTGAATATTTTAGAAGCAGGAACGAATATGTAGAGGTCCCAAAAAGGACAGATCCGATCTATATGGTCGGACTGGGTGTCGGGAGAAGATCAAGGCGTTAATGAATGCCCCGGTCTAAGTTATGGGTGCCTTAGTTTGTGCAGGAGGTCCAAAACCAACTTTATAGGGCCGATGATGATTTGAATCCTTTGTTGTATCATTGTGTGTAACTCACTCCTATATGTCGAATGTCGCCAATGATCAATGATGAAAGAAAGACTTGTAAGACCCCAAAACAAGCATCAAACCCTAAAAAATGCAAATGAAGGGGTCGACTATCCTCGCGACCATAATGGTGGACTTACTAATTGAGCATTGCACTACATCTCAGACCCGATGTAGTTCTAGTGTGTGTGTGTGATCATGCCCTAGGTTGCTCTTGTGCCATTCATACTTTATGAAAGTAGCAAGCAATAACTATGTGTAGAAAATGTAATAGAATGGTGGATGGAATAAAATAAACTTCCCTCCTATGCTTGTGTGATGCAGATGAACCAACCTTGTCCCTTGTGATGAGCTAGATGGATACAAATGAGCTCTAGATGGATGTAACCTTAGATGATGATAGTAGTGCCTAGTGCTTGGTCCCTCATTATGGTCTCATAAATTTATATTTATATGGTTCTCTTGTTCTAACTTCATAATTTACCCCGAAAAGGATGACCACCATAAATATAAGAAGCTTAAATGGTTAGAAAGTGCCCAAAAAGTGGCGGGAAAGTGTAAAAGGATCGGGGTGTCCCAACTAGGACTAGGGCACTGTGGGGGCCCTCACAAGGCTAAAATGATGGAAAGTGATGAAAACTGACTGGGCATGTATGCGGTGGAGTTCGGGAATTGCATAGAAAATAAATTAAAATGACCAAGAGATGGGGGTTAATTATTATTTTCTTCACTCAAAAACCATATGAGTAGTAGTATAAGACCGGACTAAATAATACCCAAAGTGCGTGATTTAGTGTCTACATTTGCACCAACTTTATGTTGGTGAGTGGAAATCTCTCAGAATAAAGTAGATAGAGATGCGTACTGATGCCCATGTAGAGTGATGCGAGAAAGTGTGTCGAAGGACTAGACAAAGCATGAAGTGACAAAAAGATGAGGGAGCGTAGAAACTAAAGATGAAAAATGAGCAAAATGGGGTGAGAGTGAACCTAGGGTGGAAATGCGTGTGTAATTATTGATGTATGTCATGTACCGAATGGTTAGTATGGTGTTTTTCCGCAAAGTGTTGTTGTTGATTGTTTACTTTTTATACGGTACGAGTTGTAAGGAGAAGATGATCAAGTAGTCAAATACACATGTATATGTAAAAACACATGTAAAAAATGCATGTATATGTATGTAAGAGTATGTAAATGTAAAATACACAAATGAAAAATGGAACATGTGCACCTGATCCATGATGAGAGAAAGGGTGTAGAAAGAGGATATCTTGTCCTAGGTTTTTTGGGCGATCCGACACTATAGGCCGAAGAAGTATAGGGAGGAATTCTATTGTATCCTCCAACCTTTAACTACTTACCTAATACTGTGTAAAGTGATCTTTGTATTGCATGGTTTGTTGGGCGATCCGACACCACTAGTTGAAGAATTATAGGAGGAATTCATATATCCTCTAACCTTTAACTACTCCCTAGAATGTTAAGGACAACATGTCCTGTAAAATCCCCTTTGTATGGAGTTCGTAGACTATTCGAACCACTCGATGTATGTAACCGACAATGCAAAGTGTGGAAATTTCTTTGAACTAAACCATTATAGAAGCACTATGTAGAATGTAAAATCCCAAATGATGGCCCCCTAATTTTGGGGCGCGTGCGACGTGACTAATAGGAGAATGTGGCCCCAAAAGAGGACCAACCACATGAACTCTATAAATCTACCTTATATGGGGAAGGGAATGCACTTGGTAGAAACCAAGGCATGCATAAACAAGAATGCTAGCCAAAAACAAGTGTTAGTATGAAAAAGCATGCATGTAGAAAGCTATGTGTAAGCTACACAAACAAAGGTAAAAGCTACCAAATAATGTAGTAATGTAAACATGAAAGATGAAAAAGTAAGCCAAAAAAGTGGGTTGCAAACATGGGACACCACTCATGATGTCATAAGACACACAAGGCCATCGAGGCCACATACATAAACAAGTGTGCACACAAAACATAAGGCAAGGCTCGCATACGAGAATAAACAATAGTAGATAACGTAACAAACAAGTATGGAAGAAAATAACCTTGCATAACAAATGATGAACATGAATCACCCAGTAAGCATGTTAGAAAGATAACCAGTATGTCAAAAGTGTGTATAACCAAGTAATATAAAGTGCGAAGTACAAAATGAAACAATAGCCCCTCTCATGTGGATGCCCCAAATGATGAGTGTAGGAAGGGTAGAAGGAGAGCATTAGTGTTGCGTGAAAATGTCTATATCTACAATCACAGCTGAATAAAGGCATGAGCACACATGTTTGTATGGTAAATATAAATGACATACAAGAGATATAACTAGCATGTGTAATAAGCGTCATGTATAAGCAAATATAAGCAAGAATAAAAGCTACCATTCTATGCAATATGGTATGGATGGATGGAATGAAATGCAAGATGGATGGTATGAGCCACGTTCCCCCAAGTTAATGGATATGTATGTAATGAGGTTCATTTGGTTTTCCCCCTCAGCAATCAAGAATGAACCATAAACGACAGTGTGTCATCGGGAAATGGTCAAAGTGTGTGTTGTGTCTAACGTGTTGTGATGAATATGTATGTGTATTTATGTCATGCAGCCTATAAATGGTGTGTGTGTGTGTGAGCCTTATAACCGAATCATATATCATGACAAGATGATCAAAAGATTGATGATGTAGCCTAAAGTGTATATCACTACAGGATGAATAGAGGGAGTGGTGATGTAGCCTAAGAGTGTATACCACTACAAGATTATAGAATACGTGACAATTTAGCCTATAGCGTATGTCACTAACCTAATACTGTCGCATGATGGAAGTTTGAATGATAAATGTGTGTGAAGATAAGTTCCATTTATTTGTAAACCCTCGCAGTCAAGTATGGACCAAGGAACTAAAGTGCATCATAGGGTAGTGGAGTACAACGCATAGAAGATGATGTAGTATGCGTAATGATAGATGACCGTATTATGTGGAAAATGTGTAATGGGCGATGTATAAGATGAAATGTAAAAATTTTATGGAGACTAAAAAGTGTAAGATGTGCACGATGAGGATTATGTAATGATAGACTCGTAGACCATGAGGGTCTTGTATATGCATGATGAAGACTAGTAGGATATATGATGTGTAAATATGTAGTGTATATTATGTAATGCAAGATGTGGAGATAGAATATAGTATGAAATGTATACTATGTAGTATGTGGACCGAGTATTATGTAATGGGATACTCATGGAAAATAATAGTTTGACCCATGTGTGATGAATAATAGTATAATGTGTAAAACATGCATGATATATAGATGTGTAAACGTTGAAATGACGTAGACTAAATGTAGTATGTAGAATATAAGACGTAAGACGTAATATGCAAGATGTGTGAAGAGACACGATGTGTAGTACCTATGGTGTAGTGTGTGGGGTTCATGTGTAGTAAGTCCTCAATAGTCAAGTGTGAAGCGAAGCACAAGATTGTGTCATAGGGTAATGACGACACTAAACATGTGGTGATTATGTATATGCAAGGAGATTGATGTGTGATAATGTAAAAGATGAAATATGTGTTGATGTGAATATGAGGGGGGGATGTGTTAGATGTTATGCCCCAAATATGTAAGATGAAGGATGCAATCATGTAATGTCATCTAAAATATCATCACACTCAGGAGTATAATCGAATGGATAAGCATTGTTGACTTGATAAGAAATAGTGTCTAGTTGATCATGTAATGAACCATTTAGGCGTAAGTTATACATACCCATGGCATATTATTCATCAGTAAATGAAGGAAGTGTACAACCATGCACATACTAATGAGTGATATTTTGTGTATGACCTAGAAAAGAGCTATTACAAATGAAGATACAGCCAAAAGGCATAGGGAAAGAGATGTCTATATGATTAGGATCTAGAGGGCCCCAATATAATCAAGCCATGATTTCCCTAATGTAACTGGAGAAGAGAGAGGAGTGCAAGATAGATAAACTGTAATATGAAAGACATGTAATCCATAAGAAGCGGCGATTTGAACAAACTCATAATAAAGATGAGGATCATATGGTGTAGGATAGATGTCCTCAAAAGTAAATCTTAGTCGAGCCAAACCCTCATGTGTATATATAGTGTCATCGCATGTAGGATCAAATGGAATATGTTCCCAATATGAATTATTTGTGAAAAGTGTGTAAGTAAATGGTAGGAGTGCTAATGTAGGTAGTATATGTGAAGGTGTAGGTGATAGAGCGAAGTCATGTAGACTGTAGAAGCCCCTGATAAGGAATCATAGCAGTAGTAGTAACAGGTGGCATAGAATAAACTACATCTATCACACAAATGGCACCCTCAAGTGGTGGCAAGTGAGGTGGTTCTTCCATAGGTTGAATTTTTTTGTAGTATTAGTGCATGGAATAGGCAGACTAGAATTAGGAGCGTAGTCACAATATTGGAATGGATTATGGTCATGAAAAATAATATGCTCAATAACCTCATGTAGGAATTTGACACAATGATGCACAATAGATGTTATTGCTATCATGGAATGAAGCCATCGTCTACCCAGTAAGAATTTATAGGAGATTGGAAAATCAATGATGAAAAACACGGTGGGGATAGTCTTGGGTCCTATTGCGGTAGTGTAATGTGACCAACACATGGATGAATAGAGCCATCATAAGCACACAGTGAAAGACAAGATGGACTAACGTCATGAGCTGAAAGACTTGTGGCTTCGAGGAATGACATCGGACATAAATTGATTTCATATCCATTATCAATTAAAGTTTGATTGACACCTACATTCTGAATATGCCATATGATATGCAAAGGTGGGTCATTATCAAAATTAGTGAGGTCAGCATGAGGATTAGACAAAAAATAAATATGCTTTGAGAAAATGCATCCGTAAAGGTAATATAGACTATATCTAGAAAAGTGGTGTCAATAATATGAGTTGTAAGGAGAATATTGATGATTTTAGCTCACAATTCGGGATGAAGAAGTAAAAAGGCATGATTGGAGATAACCATGATGAATAAACCCTAAGAAGAAAATGAATGAATAGCCTAGAAGTGTGAAGATCGAGTCTGGTTCACCAAAATGATTAACTAAAATGTGGATTTATTAAGTTAATATAACTAGGAACAACAATAAATAACAATAAATAAATGCAATGAATAAATATAGAAAGTGACCCAAGTAACTAAACTAATGAAAATATGAAACCCTAATTGACAAGTAGGGTTGGAAGGAGCTTAGCTTATTCAAAGGCTGATCTAGACTATGTCATAAAATCAACTGAATATTATGGATGCAGAATGAATATGTAGATGTCCCGAATGGACAGATCTGATTTGTATGGATGGACCGGGCACCAGGGAGAGGATCAAGACATCTATGGGTGTCCTAGTCGAGTTCTAGGCATCTTATTCTATGCAGAGGTCTAGAAACCAACTTTGGAGGGTCGGATGATGATCTAAATCCTTTGTTGTGTGTCGCATGTAATTCACTCCTTTGTGCCGAATGTCACCAATGATCAATGATGAAAGAAATACTTACAAGACCCCAAAACAAGCATCAAACCCTAAAAAATTGTAAATGAAGGGGTAAGACTGTCCTCGGCCCCATAATGGTGGACTTACTAATCGAAGGCGTTGCACAACATCTCAAACCCGATGTAGTTCTGTGTGTGTGTGTGTGATTATTCCCTAGGTTGATCTTGTGTCATTCTCACTTTGTGAAGGTAGTGAGTAATAACTATGTATAGAAAATGTAATATAATGGTGGATGAAATAAAAGAAAATTCCCTCATATGCTTGTGTGATGGATATGAACCATCATTTTCCCTTGTGATGAGCTAGATGGATGCAAATGAGCTCTAGATGGATGAAACCTTAGATGATTATATTAGTGCCTAGTGCTTGGTCCCTCATTATGGTCTCATTACTTTATATTTATATGGTTCTTGTGTTTTAATTTTGTAATGAACCCCAAATACGCCAACCACCAAAAAGATAAGAAGCTCAAATGGATAGAAAGTGCCTAAAATGTGGCGGAAAACGTAAAAAGAGGTCATGAATTACAAGTAGAAACCAAATAAAAATGGCCAAAAGACAAGGATTAACTAGTACTTTCTTCACTCAAAACCATATGAATAGTAATATAGGACCTGGGACTAAATAATACCCAAAGTGTGTGATTTAGTGTCTACATCTACATTTTCCCCTTTTTTCAATTATTTTGCAATGACCAAACTAAGGGCGGGAGGTGATGGGTGTGAGGGGATGATGAGGATGATGGTGAGGGTGATTATGGTGCGAGATAGAACGGCCTGAGGCTACGATTACATGTTTGATGGCCAAAAAGGCTACAAAGTGGAGACAAAGAGAGATGGTCTATGGAAGGAGCGAGAAAGTTTGGTGACATAGAGGGATGGATTAAGGAATGGTTTTAATAGTCTCATTCAGTGTTGACACAGATACAACCGATCGTGACCGATATAGACATCACCAAGATACCTCGAAGGAGCTCTCGGCATCACGGGAAATTTTTGTCGGTGCCGAGTTAGCGGCTCGAGCACAAGCTAGTAGTCAAACGGGTATGTTGGGTATGGTTATCTTAGCTCACTACCAATCGATGTCACAAGAGGATTTGGCATATTATGATAAGCTAGTGATACGAGAACTTGCCTACTACACTTCATTTTGTGGATCATCTAGACCAACAAGGAGTAGTTCTTAGTGTTAGTGCAAAGATTGTGGGTCACCACCACCTCGAGGTCCTGATGGAGGGGGCTGTATAGAGGGAAAGGTGGATGAGATAATGGGGATGGTGGTGCGTAAGGTCTTTGGCAAATGTCAAGCTACTCGGGGAGCATTGTGCATGGTAGTGAGTTCTTTTTGGTGTCCAGTTTACTAGATAGATATATTGTATTTTTATATATACTACTTCTTATGAAGCCTCAATTTTTTTATGTATAGATTTTGATATACGAAATTTGGGGGACTCTAGATGATGTACAGAGATATTTTGATATGATTATATATATATATATATATATATATATATATATATATATATATATATGATGATGATGATGATGATGATGATGAGTATGTGTCTTGACCCATGATTCATGTGTTGGTTGTGATGTGATTGGTTCATGATTTATACTCGATTTGATGGATGTTAAATGTTTTTTATTTGTGTTGATATTATGTGAATTTCATGTTTAAATATGTGATGTGTTAAGAACATTGTGACTTTAATGTGATCAAAATGTGTCCTAACTTTTGGATAAGAATAAAATATGGAATGATTTATTTTATATTGTATTTGATACATACGTGATGGGAATAAATATGGTGAAGGCACTTGCACTTTTTGCCCTTATTACAAATGTTAACATATGAATAACAATGGGTAGTAACACGTAGGATCTTGGATATGGATGGAAGTGAGAAGTATACCTTTCTATGGCATGGGAAGGGTTAAAATATGTAGGTTATAGGGGATAAAATATTCTCCTGTCAATGGCTTTATAGAGATATGCCCCAACTATTGATTATATTTTTAACGCAAATTGATCGATGCAGGAAGTTTTCTTTAATGGTAAATCTGATCGATGTAGGAATCTTTCCTACGATGATTTTCAACATTTTCTCTTTGAAAGGTTGATCGATGTGGGAAGCCTTTTTATATAGGTATTGATACTTCAAGGGAGTGGTCTACAATTTACATTTCTTCATTAATTTTTCTTTTTAGGATAGTCATCCTTCTAAGGATCGGTGTATGATTTTTGATAGCTAATTGTCCTCCAAGGGATTAGTCTAATTTATGACATGGTTTTTTATTTTTTGATAGTTTTCCTTCAAGAGATAGATCCATGTATTTTTATAAGATGCATCCATAGATATTTTTGACTTTCTTTTGAGTTGAGCAAAAAAACCCCAATAGAATGTTTCAAGGAGGGGAGAGGAAATCAGATACAAACTACACATGTGTGCCCTATGACATGTCTTTAGTTGGTAAACAAGGTGGATGGATGTAATGATCGTGGGGTTCCTGCTAAGGAGGAACTTGTCCAATTGAAAGATGTGATGAACAAATCCATGGTGTTCATCTTTAAGGTTTTTAGGGTAGTGAAAGAAAACCACACACTTTCAAATCATTACGATGATAAGATAGTTGGATGGTGATGAAATAAAACCTTTTATATGACTATTGTCATGATGATCAATGTGTTTATAGTATAAAGGATATAATTTCAATCCATTCATAGGTTCCTTTTCAGTGTACCATCTAGGAGGATAAACAATACACTCCCGACCCATACTTATGAGTGATAATGTATGGACCAATCCAGTTAGGGGAAAAAATTCCACGTTTAATCCTTTCTAGAGTAGTGAATTTTTATTTTCCTTGAGAACGATATCACCTATGTTAAAGTCACTTTATTTTACATGTTTTTATACATGTGTTTGATATGCTCTTGATAGATATGATGGTTCTCGAGGGTTGTTAAACATTTTTCATCTAATAATTCTAATTATGTTAGATGGTCTTATCGATATTCCTCATCAAGGATAAAATCTTTGAGACACACACGAAGTGATGGGATTTTAACTTCAAGGGGTAAAACCACCTCGAAGCCATAGACTAGATAAAAGGGAGTAGCACTTGTAGGAGTAAAAATGCTAGTTTGATAAGCCCGAAAAGCGAACGAGATTTAGAGATGTCAATTCTTGCCTCGCTTTGTCAAAAACTTTCATGAGGACATTATTAAGGGTTTTATTATAAGCCTCAGATTTTTTATTTTCTTGTGGATAATATGGTGATGAAAATCTTAGTTTGATATTAAATGTGTCACAAAGTTTCTTAACATCTTTATTTTAAAAGGATTTTCCATTATCAGTGACAATTTTGTGAGGGATACCAAAGCGACATATGATATGTTGATAGATGAAGTCAACAATTTTATTTGCTTTAGTAGAAGTTAAGGGAATGGATTCTACCCATTTAGTGAAATATTTAGTGGTGATGATAGAATGGTGTTGTTGTAATGAATGAAGATTGATTGTGCCAATGAGATCTAATCCCATTATTAGAAAGGCCATAAGTCTTATGTAGGTTATAAATATTGACTAGAGATGTGAGTGAGGTTTTAATGTTGTTAACATTTGACACATTTCTTAACATACGTGCAACAATTTTGATTGATATTAGGCTAGTAATATCCCAGTTAGAGGACACACTTAGCGACATTAGTATCATTGAAATGTCCACCACATAGACTATCATGGACTTCTTGAATGGCTTTCGTATACTCATGATATTTAAGGCATCGTAGTAAGAGTCCATCAAAGCCACGTTTATAAAAGAAACCACCTACAATGACGTAGTGGGTAGCAAGCTTAATAAAATATCATTTAACATTTCTAGATAGATCAGGAGGAATTTTGGATTTTGAGAGATATTCAAATGTATGTGTGTACCAAAGGTTAGTTGGATTGTTTTTGATGATATTGATAGAGGGGAGTTCATTTTTGTGGGATGGTTGATCAAGTCTATGGACAACAATGAACAACTTAGAGTTAGCGATTGAATCTTTAGTTGACAATGGATGAGAGATGTTAGATAACCCATGGTATCTATGAACTTGTTAGAAGACCATGGAACTATCTAAATAGTGTAATGATCAAAATCTTAAATGAGGAATTCAACAATGGATTTATATTTCTGTATAATTTCATTTTTACATTGGTAAATTCCTTTGATCGGATTGATAACAAGTTATGAGTATCCATAGATGCATAAGACTTTCACACGAGCATGATGACGGTTTGAAGCCCCATGATTAAAGTTTTGTATTTGGTCATGTTACTAGTACATTCGAAGTTAATTTTAAATTATTTAGGGATGGGAATTTCCCGGGGAGGTATGATAACGATACTGATCTCCTCCCCTTTGCTGAAATTTACATCCATCAAAGAAGAGGGTCATTTTGTCAAGAGTGAATTCTTGATCGGTGATAATGTTGATAGATTCATCAGGGAATCATTCATGAAGTGCTTGATTGTCTATAATAGGAGCTTCGGTTTGCTAATCTACGATGAATTTTCCTTGATATATTGTTGCAAGATAAATTCAATATCAAACTCAGTCATAAGCATAAGACATCGAGTGATGCAATCAACGTGATATGTTTTCTAGTGCATGGTCTTAAGCATTAAAGCTGGTAACGACATAAGTTTTGTGATTGACTAGATAATGGGTAGTTTGGAAGTTACATAGTATAAGGCACAACATAAATTTTAAGCTTCATATAATGATTTTTGTATTCATGGATGGTGTGAATTATATATTATATGATTTGTTCACGAACCTTCTCATCTCGATGAGCAAGCATGACACCTTTGAGGTGTGATTTGTAGCGGATATGTAATGATAAAAAGGCTCCCCCTTATGAGATGGTATGAGTATAAGTGGCGATAGGAGATATTTTTGAGCTCTTTGAATGCTTTTGATAGTTGTGATCCCAACTGAAGTTAACATCTTTATGAAGATTATGGTGAAATGGCTAACAATGATCTGATAATTGTGATATAAAGTGATGGATGGACTGGATCTTACCTTGAAGGCTACATAATTGTTTGAGGTTTGATGGAGGAGTAATTTTGATAATGGATTTGATTTTATTGGGGTCTACTTCAATGCCCTAGATAGATATGATGAACCCTAAAATTTTTCAGTGAGAACACCGAATACACACTTAGTGGGGTTAAGACAAAGAAAATATTGAATGAGACGAGTGAATATAGCGTCAAGGAAAGTGAAATGATCCCTACATTGTTTTTATTTTCCTAAAATATTGTCTACGTAATCTTCTACAATTTATTAGATGAGGTCATTAAATATGTATGTCATAGTGCATTTATTAGTGTCCCCATTTTTTTTGAGTCCAAAGGGCATGATGCGGTAATAAAAATTCCCCAAGGGGTAATGAAGGATGTTTTGTGTTGATCGTCGGTAGCGATGAGGATTTGATTATAACTAGAGAAGCCATCCATAAGGGAAAACATCTCATGGCCGAAGGTTAAGTCAAGCGGTTAATATTTGGAAGAGGGAAGTCATCTTTAGGACAAGAAATATTGAGATCTTAGAAGTTGGTACAAATGCGTAAATTTTGTGAGGCCCATGTTTTGGGTGCAATATTAAAGACCCACTATGGATAATCAATGGGTATGATAAAGTTAGTAGAAAGAAAGCATTATAACTCTTCTTTGATGAGAAGAGCTATACGACAGGTGCATCCTAAGTAGATTTAGGTGATGATATTGTGGACAATGATGTTGGGATCAATACCTAGCATATCACTATATGACCAGAAAAGGCTTGACTATACTTAAATAGGAAGAAAGTGAAGTCATTTAACTCTTGTTGGTATAAAGATTGAATGACCTTAACTATGTGAGGCTCATGTGGATTCCCTGTATTGACGTCGATAGTGGATTCATTAAGGAGTGTTGAAGTGTTAGAAGGTAAGGATTTATGAAGTAAATGGTCCTCTTCTCCCATATGGGATCGTGTTGATATTGAAGGATGTTGATGATGGATGATTCCTCTTTGATCATTTCAGGCCAGATAAGAGGAAGTATTTTAATATCGTGATTAGTTTGATAATTGAAGCTCCTAATGCAATATTATTGACTAAAAAAATTATTCGGGATGGAGATGGTGTTGTTCGTGTCCATAAGGTCATCTTGCACCGATGAGGAAGATGGTTTCAATTCTTCGGTGGTTTTGGATGTAGTATGTGTGAAGGATTTGGAAGCAGGTCTCTTGTAACCTATTCCATATTTTTCATGTGGTTTGAAGGAATGTTGGATGATTAGGTCATGGATTTCCTTTTCATAACGTTTGAATTCAAATCCTTTCTAGGTGTAGCGATGGAGATACATCTGTATGAAGACTTGATTATATAAGAACTTAAAGTCTTATATGAATGGTATGGCAGGACGCTGATAAGTAGGTTGTGAAGAGGATAGTCGATCCCTCCATAGATAATATTTGTTTTCAGATGTAGGGACCGTAGGATATGACATCTCCAATGTTAGGTTCGTATACATGGGTTATTTATCATGCCTTATATATGTCTTAAGTATGGGAAGTGAATTAAGTGTAAGGAGGTGATACTCCTCTAGTGACAAGAATTACAAAACATCATCAAAGGAAGAGTCATCTGAGTAGTTTGGATGATGGGATGGATGAACTGGTAGATGCTTTATCAGAGGATCATGGGTTTGATTTGGGAACAAGTACGTCATTCAGATGATATGTCATGTTATAATCTCTGAAAGGGTTGGGATCTGTGGGAACTGTAAAGGTTTTACCCTTGTGTTTGTACTTAAGACATCGATGAAGTTTTGAGGGGATATAATGCATAGTATGTATCTACGATCAACCTAAAATTATGTTATATAAGAACTCTCCTTCTACTAAATAGAGGATTTCAAGGAAATTTTGAAACCAAATTTAAGAGGTAAGATGATTGTACCCAATGTGGGAGTGATTATATCATTGAAGTCTTAGAGTACAACTGGTGTTTGGGTGATAATGGTATTAGGTAGTCGATTTGGTTAGAGGCGTATGACGATATGATATTAAAATTATCTCTGTTATCGATCATGACTCTTTTCACGAGGACATCATTGATTTGGGTGGTGATAAAGAGGGGAAGATCATGGTCTTCTAGTTGTAATGATGGTATTTTAGAAGTGTTAAAGGAAATAGAAGTGGATATTTTGAGGGTGCCTACTAGATTTGCAAAGAGTTATGGATCATCCAAGGCACTTTGAAATGGGTTGGAGAGATTCATTCATGGATTTTTTTGTGAAGTTGAGGTTTGCACTATCTCGTAAAGATACATTTTGACTAGATCTTAAAAAAATTGTTTAATGAATTTTTTTGGTACCATAATCATGGATTGTGTAGGAGGAGTGACAAGGATGGAAACCTTGGCTTTAGTAGGGGTGTTGGAGTTGACGAGTTAGGAGTAAGTGGAACAAAAATTTAGATTTATCTTGATCTTAAGGACCAGGTTTGTCGTTATGTGATCTAGTGGTTATGCATATTGTGTTGATTTGATGAGGAGGGGTAGATGTAGATGATGAGGTAGGTACAATGGTTGTGGGTGTCTTACGAGACATTTTTTATTTTTGTAATTCTAAGGAAGAAGGCCCTTATTTGCAAGGTTTTTGATGGCAGCATGAAGAGCTTTACAATCTTCCGTAGACTATCCCGTGTATTATGATAGTCACGAGGCTTCAAAATTCTATCACGATGGTTTCAAACCTTCGAATCGAAAGGTTTAAGAGAAATTAGTGTTATGAGTGATTGTTGAAGAATATTTTCAAGGGTTGACGCATAATAGCCTTTTGAGGTGGATGTTGAAGGGAGTGATGTTTCTCTTGATTTGATGGATGTGGAAGGAACTATATTTGGTATAGCTATTTGGTCGGTTCTTTGGGGGTTGTTTTTGATTGTGTGATAGTGACAGTACTTGGATGAGGGATGTGGTCCCAAGATAGAAGGCGAAAGTGGTTTCAATTTTTGTTTTGAGGAAGTAGGATGGTCACGGGATATGATTTTAACCTTTTTAGATTGAGGGATTCCCGAGAAGTACTTCTAAAGGTTACCGTATGTACCTAAAATTATAGGGTACTGCACTACTAGAACAACATTACACGTGCCCCAATGATGATACATGTCTCCTCGCAAGGTGTTCAAAATCAAAAAAATCTCTCAAAGCATGCATTAACATCCTGCATGCCCCGCTTAGCCCCTGTGTGCTTTGTTTTCTCTTCTCCCCTCCTTTTCTTTGTGTTTTGGTCTTCAGTGACGAAACCGCCGCCTGCTCAGGGCGGCGGTCCTTCACGCATTTTCCAGAATGCTCTTTTAACGTGACTCGTGTAAATTTTCAACGTTTACTAGCTTTTTTCACCGCCTTTGCTTGTATTTATGATTCTGGTTCCTTGGAATAGTGTTTTGGCATTGTTTATGGTTTAAGAGATCAATTTGGTTTTCACCTTTGGGTAAATGGGATTCTATAAATAGTTGGCTTGTGCTCAAGAAAATGGCCCCTCAAATTTTCCTCTGAATTTCTCATTTCAATAGCTTAGCCTTTCAATTTTGTTTAGGATTCATAGTTTCATTTGTTGTATGCATAGTTAGTGTTATTTAGCTTTTAGAAAGCCACATATTCTCCTTGTCACGAAATGTTTGTTATTATTTCATCCAATCAATTGGAGTAGGATAGTTTTATTTTTAGTAGGAAGCCATTAAAGTTACAGGTTTTTCTCATCAAATAGGATAGTTTCAGGTTCTGGACGTTTTATGTTGCATGATTCACAATAAATCCCGCTAGGAATTACATAAGCCAAGCTTTGTTCTCTTGCATGATATCCCTCTCCTACTCACATTGTATTCAGTCTGCATCCTAAGCTGCCATTGTTCCAATATCTACTTCTGTTGATGCTAGCATTACACGCTTTTCTGGATCCATGTGAGCATGAAGGAACGAGGAGATCACACTGAGGGGACAAGGCCACACACCATCGGATTCGCCACTGTTCTGCAAAATCCAGGTTCAAGATTTCAAAGTTCTAGTTAAAGCATATCAAATAGAGTAGCCAATCATTTCATTTTAGTTAATTTTACTTTCGATATTGCCAGGGAAGCTGTGGGGATTGATAGTTTCTAAGAAACTATGATTCACTCCTCACTTCTGAGGTAGGATCGAGAGTCTTTCAAATAGAGTAGATCAGTTATCTGTTTATTTAGAGTAGATCTACAAACTACACAGACAAGTAGCTATACTCAGTTGCTTTGTCTATTTTAATTATGTTATTAGTTTAGTTGTCAATTGCCAGATATATTAGATAATTGCTCTTTTAAATTCTGTTCAGTAGCTTATCAATAAAATCATATTTAGGAATATACATAGATATATCTTGCGTAGTTAATTTATTCTGTCATTAGTTAGATTTATATCATTTCCTTCTTGCATGACAATCATGGGACCTAGAGAGCCCAGAGAATACGTATTCGAGCCAATCGTGCCTCAACCCAATCTTATTACGGAAATAACTGATATAGATCAGAACCTTAGAATCCAAGTCTTCCAAACAACAGACTTACAACAAATCAGCTCATAGTTAAGAGGATTAAATGTAGAAGACGACAAAGCGTATACGTTTTGGTCAAACCGGTCAGACTACAGGTTAACCTAGATAAATATCCACATGACTGTAGAAGGGCTTGAAAGAGAGCAAACGTTTGGTTGTGATCCTTTGGTCCCACAACTAGACACAGGAGACACTCTCACGGACATAGATACTAGTTTAAGAATTCAGGTTGCAAGAACACCTGTAAGATACTCTGAAAAGATTACACAACTGTTAATTCTGAACATAGAGGCCGAAAAGGCATACGACTATTGGATACTAGGGATTAGGGACTAATTCCACACATGACCATAGCAGGTCCACAACAACCACGAATCTATGGTTGTGATTCACAAATCCCACAACCCAACGAGTCCACAAGTCAATCCGACGTTGACACTGGCTTACACACATTAGTATTCAGATCCACCCCACTTCCGCCTATCATCATCACACAGTTATCCTTGTTAGATGTAGCAGCTAACGAAGCTAAGGATTTCTAGACTAGACCAGAGAATCGACCGTAGAGTCCACTATACCCATCATCCATTTTCATGACCCTATCTAGAGACATACACGAAACAATCCTAGGTCATTTTCCACGTATCCCACAACCCATAGATCAAATCACGCCAGAGCTTGATATTGATTGGAGCCTTTGAGTAGTCATCCTTGCCGATCGATCTATCATGCCATTTTAGGTTAGGAGGGCCTTCTTTGCCTTAGATTCATAGATTCCACTAGTGCGCGTCGAAGACATAAGATTGCCTAACTAGTTTGTTTGCATCCCACGCGTATTCCATCCCCATCGGCTATCTCGGCATGACCTCGGGAGGTTGGGTGCGAGGAAGAGTTACTTGTAGATTCCCACGCTTGCTTGTCACTTTTCCATCATACGATTCGTGCATAATTTTGGGCTACGTGATTGTAATACGAGATTTTCAAAAAAATTATGATAGGCTTATTTTTTAATATGTGTGAAGAGCTTATAGATAGGTTTGATGAGGATGGAGCAGATGTGGATGAGGAAGGTTTATTTTCAATGATAGAGCCTAAGGGTGTTATTGATTTGATGTTTGATGTCTCTATAGTGGTAGTAGATTGTTGGGGTGTGGATTCCATGATGGGAGTGGTAGATGTCACAAGTGATTTCTCATTAATTGTGTTTATGGTATGATGGGCCTAAATATGATTATTTTTATTGACTATCGGATGGAGAATGGTTTGTAAATGGTTGTTTAAAGATGTCAAGGTTTTGATTTTAAGGTGCATTAGGATTGTCTAATTGTAAATCACCTTTATCAATCATATCTTGGAGGAAATTGTGGAATGAGAGACATGTTTTAATGTTATGGCCTTTTACCTTATTGTATTTGCAATAATCATTGTCTTTGTACGGGTTTTAAAACAAACGTATCTATATGACGGATGGGTGGAAGAGTGAATATATTAGCAATGAGTATTTTATCAAAAATGCATTATATGATTCATCGATAGGAGTGTAGTTACGTATAGGATGAGAGTGTTTGGTGGTCAAACATTCTTTGGGAGCATTTTTGAAAACTACTAAATTGGCCGATGATTTGGATTTGTCTTGACTGGAGGATGGTTTTGATGAGAATTCAGATTTTGTTTTCTTCTTTAAGTTTGACTTTATCTTCATCAAGAGTATGGAGTTCAATTTTGTGAGCCATTGTAAAGGCTTCACCAAATGACTGGAAGGACTAGATTTGAAGTGTGGATGATATATATTTGGAGCTAGAATAAGAAAATAACTCAATTAATTCAGTTTTACGAGAGGGAAATGATAGTTGATTAAGAATACCCCTCGAATAGGATACTAATTCTCGATGGATTCATCTTCAAATTGTTTGATTGCATATAGGTTGGTAATAGTGATTTTACAGGTGATATTGAATTAGAAGTGTTCAAAGAAAAGTTGAGTAAGTTGCGTGAATGAAAAGAGTGAATATTGTGGGATGTTTTTATACCATTTAAAAGAAAGACTAGCCAAGGAAATGGAGAATGTTCTCGAATTAAGTCTTGGTCATGAGCTATAAGGTAACAAGTATAACATAGACCCAAATGTGTTAATAGGGGTATTATTTCTTTGTATAATTTAAGGAACTTAGGAAGCTCCCAATGAGGGGGATAAGATTTGTACGGTATAGATGGATGAATGGGTTTGTTACATATCTGTGCATATGATAATGTGTTTTTGGGGCCCATAGAAGCATATTTGAGACTAGATGTTGTTTTCATTAAATCCTGTAGAGGGTCTGTTTGTGGTAGTTTTTGTGTATTGAATGAAGAAGAACTAGGTTGATTGTATATGAATTAATGTGGTTATTGGTATCATTGTGGAATATTTTCTAATGAGGGTGTTTAGGGAAATTTTATAAGGAGGTTGTGAAATCAAAGGTTGTGACAGGTTGAATGTATTGATATTGGAAAGGCATGGAAGTGTTAAAGAGGGGTTGTGATTGTTGTGGTATATGTTGAAAGGAATTGATGTGTGAATGAGAGGTTGTGATTGTTGTGGAATATGTTGAAAAGGAATGGAAGAATGAATAAGTGGTTTGGATTGTTGAGTTATGTTCGAAAGGGGATAGAAGTATGAATGAGGGGATGAGATTGTTGTGGTATGGATTGAGAGGAAGTGGGGATATTAGATGATTGTTGTGAGGATGGGAACACAAGAAATAGAGTTGGTATTAATAAGTGGGGTTGATGTCGGGATAGACATAGCTACATTTTGGACAATAGATGTGGGTTATTGGGAAGGGGTAGGTTGAGCTACACTTGATGGGATGGATATAGAACTCACATGAGGAACTTTGGATAGTATAAGGAAATAATGGGGTTCTTTGTAGATGAAGATACATTGGTATTTTTATGAGATGAAGTAGATCCATATGAGAGGTATCTTTGAGGATGTGGGTTGTTGATTATTATTTTCTTGTGACGAGACCAAATTAAGGTCAAAAGCTATGATAGGGGTTGAAGACACATTGCTTTAGATACTTCTAGTTGATTTATTAAAAGAATAAGGATGAGTTTATGTAATGACCGTGGTTCATGATTCGATTGATAATATGGGAGTAAGCACATGAGGGTTCAATTACATAAGGTCATGGTTCAGGTGTGGATGGTTGAAGGTGAACACCTCGGGTAGCAAGGTATGCATTAAGAGCAACATGTTTTGAATCTAAGATTTTAGAAAAAATGGGTTCCCAACTATTGAAGAAACATGGACTGAAAGGATCGTGTATTTTGGATGAGGCGGATCGACTACTAGGAGAATGTATAAATTCTTGTTTTAGTCAGGGTGATAGAGACGCTCATCGTTGTTCTAGTAAATGTGATGAGGCATCCTATATGAGGGTTTGAAGATTTTAAATATGTCATTGGAATTTTTTGTCATATTATTGGAATTTTGAAGATGAGATTGTTCTCTTGTAGTAACCATAAAAGCAAACAATCACCTAAAATAGGAAATCAATCTAAATAGTTGTTTACAAACAACAAATAAATTGTTTTGGATTATCTCTATTAATTAAGAAATAAATATGAAATGTGTAAAATGGTTGATGGGGTCCTAAGAAATGGCAGTCTATGGATGGTTTCAGGTGATGTTTATGGATGGATCCTTGATATACCCAAAGGTACGTGAGGCCCAAATTCTTTGTTAGTTGTGGTATGGGGCCTGGTATTTGGGCCTACCCCCTCACTTCACGGTCTTGCATCAATAATGGATTCGGTGCTTAACTAATAAACCAACCCCCAAATTGATTATACCTAGACAGACAACAAGAGTCAACTTCTCCTCTTGGTGATCAAATCCAAGTAGGTCCACCTAGGTAGGAATTTTTTATGAAAATTTGTGTTTGAATTGATTTGGTTGTGTGTGGGGGAGATTTAAGTGAATGTAATCTATTAACCTCCTAATTAAACTATGTGATAAAAAAGAATGACATGTTCATTTTAAACCCAAAAGAAAGATTGATTTCGATGAGGATAGAAAACAAGAATGCAATGCTTTGAAATAAAAGAAAGGAAAGAGATGCACCCATAAAACACTTCCTTTTTAATTTTTTTTTGATTTTTTTAGCACAATTATAGTGCAACAAGAAAACTCCCAAGACAACAATGCAAGTGTTAGATTAAAATAGAAAACATAAAAGAGAAATGAACATTAAGGGATGGTGACTAAGAAATCAAGAACAATCTATAGATATAAATCAATGATTCACTTAAATTGTTGGAAATTTGATTAGATCATTAACAATTACAAAGAAAAAACCTAGGGATGAAAATTAATTAATTTGAAACTAAAGAAAGGGAATAGGCTCTTATCGGGCATGCCGAATGTACCGAGAGAGTTTTTATTTCTAACTTTGATTTAATAAAATGGAATAAAAAAACCGACCTTAGAAGATGGTAGGGTTTACCAATACCCGTAATGATGATTGTTGGTGCGAGATGGATAAGATCTCCTTCTTCTTTTGTTGATGAAGAAACTTATGGATCACGATGAAATGAACAAAATAGATTAGATAAATGGATAAACAAGCTTCTTAGCAAAGGCCAATTACAAGAATCCAAAGGGACTTCCTTAGAGGATGTTAACTCACCTTGATACAATTAAGTAGATTGATCAAGATAATGATAAGAATGTATATACATAACAAAGATAGATAAATAAATAAGAAGCTCTATAACTCAAGGTTGAAGGGTAAGTTCCATGTGCAGCTTCAATGTGGCCCAAGCAAGGGTGGATGTAATCTGAATAGACTCAAATTAGTCATACTAAAAGTCTTATGTATCTTTTTGGATCTCGTGGAGGAACGCAAACTGATCCTTGATGTCTTTAATATCAGTGGAAAAATGTATTGCACACATTGTTAACTCATGAAGAATGTTGTATTGTTCCCAAAATAATGGTTGTTGAATAATGGGAAGGTCGTAAATGCTTGTGATGGGATGAGAATGGCTGAGTACTACCATCCAAAGGAAAGCCATTCTTGCAGAAAACAAGTTAAAGCCGCAAAATTGAAAAAAAATTAAGAAAAAATTGATGAATTGACAAAAAGGTATGAATTGACATCGATCATCGGTGATCGGACATAATTGCGACAATTCAAGTAATTGTTGGCAATTCTTGTAAAAATGGTAGATTATTGCTAAAATGATAAACAAAGATTTTAATTGAATTTTTCGATTCTTTTGTTGTTTAAATGAAAGATGAATGATAAACAAGATAAATAAATACCTTTAGTTGTGGAAATAGGATGGAAAGAGTCTCCAAATGTTAAATGGGGATGATTGAATTTGATGAGCATCTGTTGAATTTCCCGGAAGTGATTGATGAAAAAGCTACCAAAATGATGTGTTTGGGAGAGCTTGAAATTGATGTAGGTGCTTGATAATATCTAGAAATGATTGGAATTTTTTGTTGAGTGGAAAATAAAAATCAAGTATGAGAAAAATGTTTTAGAATATCCCTAACAAAGGAGAAAAAAATCCTATTTATAATATCTAGCAATCGGTTAGGATCGTCAGTGATCCCGTTTTTTTAGGGAAAATGTTTGAAAGTGGTTGAAACCACTTCCAAATGGGGCTTTCAACGAGGGAACATGGTTAGGGGGAGGTTATGGACAAGTTTTGGAGGTTGGGATGTGATAATAAAATAGATTTGAGTTGTTTTAAAATTATTATGGTGGATTTAAAGTTATTAGCTAGTTTAGGATAAATGAAAAGTAATTTTATGAGAGTGTAAAATTATTTTTATGGAGGTGTGGGTAGGGTTACTTAGGATAATTGTTTTTAGATAGGTTTTAGATTAAATAATGTGTGTATAATATGAAGTAGGTGGGTTGACAAAAATCCGTGTCTACGATTGTCTGCTGAAAGGATGAACGAGGAACGGTTTTGGTAGTGTATTGATCGAAGGCTTTGAGGAGAAAATGGAAAATGTCCTTATATTTTTGGAGGACTTTGTTTTTACATTTATAAAATCCCTTGATTTGATTAATGATAAGTTAGGAATCACCATAGATTTCAAGGATTTGGATGCCTAGCGTGATAGTGGTTTGGAGTCCCAAGATAAGGGCCTCATACTTAACCATGTTATTGGTACATTCAAGATTTATCTTGTAGGTGACGGGATAGGAGTCCCCTAAGGAGGAATAATGTTAATGTTCGCACCTCCCCCTTATTAACACTTAGAACTATCAAAGAATAGTGTCATTTTAAGGGGATAATAATGGGGATCAATTGTTTTGATGGATTTGTCAAGAAATTTCTTATGGGGAGTTTATTATTAGGAAGCGGGGCTTTGGCAAGTTGATCAACGATAGTTTGACCCTTGATTGATTTTTAGGAGATGAACTCTAGGTCAAACTCAGTCATGATCATGAGCCATCAAGTGATGTGATCATTGTGATAGGGTTTGGAATGCATGGTTTTAAGGGGGTTAAAGCTAGTGATGACATATGTCTTGTGATTGAGAAGGTAGTGGTGAAGCTTGGAAGTTGTGAAGTAGAGAGTGCAACACAACTTTTTGGCTTCGATGTAGCGAGTTTCATAGTCATGAAGAGTGTGGATGATATAATAGATAGTTTTATCCCTACCCTACTCATCAAGGTACTCCCACGTGGCACCTAAAGCATGGTCAGTGGTAGAGATGTAGAGATAGAATGGCTTCCTCGTGTAGAGGCATGAGCACAACTCGATAGAAGATGTTGCTTAAGTTCAGCAAAATATTTTTTCGTAATTGTTATCCCACTTGAAGTGGGTGTCTTTTTGGAGGAAATCATGGAAAGGTTGGAAATGATCAGAAAGTTACGAGATGAAGTGACAAACTGATTGAATCCAACCTTAGAGACTATAAATTTTCTTTAGATTGATAGGAGGAGGCATCTCAAGTATGGCTTTGGTCTTAGTGGGGTCAACTTCAATACCCCTGATGGAAATAATGAAGCCAAGGATTTTTATAGTTAGGAATATAAACACATACTTGGTGATATTGAAGCAAATAAAGTATCTGATAAGGCATGCGAAGATTATTTAAAGGATGGTAAGGTGATCCTATCAATGCTTGGATTTACCCAAGAGGTCGTCGACATAATCCTCTATGGTTTTTTGGATGAGATTGTGGAAGATATAAGTCATGGTGCATTGATAGGTGGCCCTACATTTTTCAAACCACAAGACATAATGTGGCTTCCCAAGGGGGTGATGAAGGATGTTTTATGTTGGTATTCTGTTGAGATAAGGATTCGATTGTAACCAAAAAAACCATCCATAAGAGAAATCATTTCGTGGTCAGTCGTTAGGTCAACAAGTTGATCGATGTTAGGAAGGGGGAATTCATCCTTGGGACAAATGAGATTTAAGTCTCGAAAATCCATGCAGATGTGAAGCTTCCTAGAGGCTTTAGTAATAGGCATGATGTTAGAAACCCATTGAGGATAATCGATGGGTTGGATGAAGTTGTTTGAAGTAATACATTGTAATTTTTTTAATGAGGAGGGCTACGCAAGGATGCATATGAGGTAGCTTCTACTTTACTGGTTTTGCATTAGGGATGGTGACGATATTATGGATGAAAATACTAGGATTAAGGTCTGTCATGTTAGTATATGACCATGAAAATTCATGGTTATGCTTGGAGAGGAAAACGGTGAAGGCTTCTAGCTCTCATGGATCAAGAGATTGTCCAACTTTGAGGATGCGAGATCTCTTATGAATTCCCTATGTTGATATCGATGGTGGATTCGTTAAGAAGGGTGGATGTGTCAAGAGGTAATGCCTTATGAAGATGAGAATATTCCTCCCCATAAAGGAAAGGATAGAGTCATCATTGCTCACTCATTGCTACATTGAAAAAATTTGATGGTAGGGGAATCCTCCTCTACCATGTTGTGGAATTTAAGAGGAAGGTACTTAGTTTCACATTTATCTTGATAGGTGATTGGTCCTAGAGTGATCGTAGAGATTAAAAAAATTAAGGGAAGGGACATGGTGTCATCCATGTCCATGGGGTTGTTAGATGAGGAAGGGGGTGATGGTTTCGTGTTCATGGGGGATTTAGAAGAAGAGTGTGTAAGAGATTCGGTGTAGGGTGCTTGGAATCTCAATCCGTACTTCTCGTGGGACTTACGGGATTGATCAAGGACAAGATCATGTATACCTTGTTCATAGATCCCTAAACCAAATCCCTTCTATGTGCAACTATGGATATAGGTGCAGGTTAAATACTTATTGTAAAGGAAATCAAATCCATTGGTGTATGGCTTGGTATGGGGTCGATCATCAACATAGGAAGAAGGGAAATCAATGCCACCGTAAACAAGATTAGTTTTCAAGTAAGGTGGGATAAAGGAAATAATATCCCTAACGTTAGATTGGTACATGAGAGATTTTTGGGTCTACCAAATTGATCGAGCATGTGGAGAGCATTAAGATTAAGGATTTAATACTCTCCTAGCGAGAGATTACTCGCATCGCAATGCCGAAGGATTCATCATTGGGAAACTTAGATGCAGGTATAGAAAAACTAGTGGAAGCTCAAGAAGACAAGTCTTGTTTGGGGATGAGCATGTAATTTGTCTTGTAGGTCATATGACATTCTTTGAAAGGAGGAATATCATAAGGGAGTTTTTGGATTTCTCCTTGTGATCGTACTTAAGAAAACAATACAGGTGGATGGGACATAACACACAAAGCAGCGATCCATGGGTCTCGAGAAAGATGTTGTATTATAAATCCCCTTTTACGTTGTAGAAGTGTTCATGAAGGATTTTTTCACCAATGCAGATAGGAAGGATGATCATTCCCAATGTAGGGGAAACTGTCATTAACGGATCGAACGACCATGGGTAATTAGGCAATAATAGTGTCGGAAATCTTGAGTTGATTGAATGTGTGGGATGAAATAATATTAATGTTAGCACTATTATCAATCATGGATCGTTTGATGAAGGTGTCATTGATACAAATGGTGATAAAGAGGGGAAGGTCATGATATTTGGATAAAAGCTCAAGGATCTCACAATCATCGAAGAAAATAGTGGTAGAAGTTGTAAGAGCTCCAACAAGGGTCGTGAAAGGTTGGGGTTCATCGTTTGTGATTGGGATGTGTTGTAAAGGTTTAATGAGAGCCTGTCGATGGTGGGAGGAATATTTGGATAAGCTCATAAAGGGAAATTTTGATAGAAGGTTGATTGAGTTATTTCACGATGCTTTATTCTATCACAATAGGCTCATGGAGTGGCTAGAATAGAAACCTTAGCTTTGGATGAAGAGGGAGATGTATTATGCTCATTAGGAGGAGCAGTTGATGATAACTCTTGGTTTTTTTGGGTGGATGGTTGAGATTCATAGGGGTGAGAGCGAGTGGAAACGCGGATGACATTTATGTAAATAGGGGGACCCTCTTTCGAAGGGGTAGAATTTTTTGGTGGGTGTAGACACCTATAATTTAGCTCCAACAATTTAAATACTTAAATTGCACTAATTATCTCCTTTCCCGCAAATTGATGACATATCGTCAATATAACACATTTTCTCTTCTATCATCGTTAATTAACTACATTACGCTAGTTAATTGGCCCTTATATCCAGCAAAGACGACAATTAACGACCTTCCATTAATTAAACCCCTTTCTACCTGAATTAATTAATTATTCTTAATTAATTAAGTTTCATCTTCTATTAGATAAATAAATCATCATTTATTTGATTAAACCCTTCTTATCCCTAAATCATACTAATTATTCCTCTAAAAAGCTTCTATAAGTTTCTTCACCTATTAATTAATCACTTGGGTTAATTAATAAATCCCCTCAAACCCCATGAGTCACTAAAGGACAAAATAAACTCTCCTAAGGTTGAATCAACCCCCTTTCAACCATCTTTATCCACAACTAACTCAACCTAGCTATTATCCCACATGTAAAGGGATGTAGAGATTATTTTATCCATTGGGCTATATAAGGAGCCCTCCTCCTACCTTTCTATTTACACCTTTACACACCTAAATGAGCATAAAGCCTAAGCTATATCCATTTTATCATCTTAGAGAATTCTTCATTAGAGGAGCTAGCTATTTTCATTTCTTGCATTCATTCTTCCAAGTTTGAAGTCATATGGAGATATGTCAAATGGTCTTGTAGCCATCGATTGATAAGACTCCATTCTTGAAACCTTGGGATTCAAGCATACAATCGAACCCTTTGATTTCTAAAGATCTAAATAGGTTCATTTCATTATCATTCATTTAGAGATAGAGGTTAATTTGTTTAGCATGTTAGTTTGAATCTTCATTTCATGTTTTAATGTAAATATGTTAATATATTAGCTTTGCTTAAACTCTAAGAATGATAGTATATTGATCTAGTTAGCATTATATTGAAGCTATTAGGTGTTAGATTTGATTTGCTTTGCTTTGTTAACTAATTCATGTACACATTTGGCATGCTCGGTGGGACGGATCCTTAGTCCCTTAGCATTGTAGATCAATTTTTGTTGTTATTTCAATATTTGGCTAACCCTTGATATGCACATGTGTGAAATAATGTTAAATTTCTTATGATTTTGCTAACTTGCCATGTGTTGAGTCTTGTTTAGGGGTTTAATTATGATGGGTTACTCTTTGATTTGAGACAATTTGAGAAAATATTGAGCTTTTTGAGCTTGCCTATATCATTTCCCATGTTTTGATGTCATCTTTAGGTATAGGCATACACAAAAGTGATAGGGGAGCGCACACACTAAAATTTGAGCACACACATCATTCGGAAGCAAAGGAATTCACATTCTATTATGTCTATCCTTTTTCAATGGGTGGTGTAAAAGTTGTGTGCACTCACCAAACATTGAGCGCACACACCAAAAGTTGAGTGCACACACCAAAAGTTGTGTGCACACAATCAAAGCCGAGGGTACACGTTCTACTTTTTCATTGTCATTTTTTCTATGGGGAGTGCACACACCAAAATTTGAGCACACACACCAAAATTTTAGTCCACACACCAAATGTTGAGTACACACACCAAAAGTTGAGCGCACAGACCAAAATTTTAGCACACATACTCAAAGTTGAGGGAACACGTTCTACTTTGTCATTGTCATTTTTTCTATGGGGAACGTACACACTAAAAGTTGAGTGCATACACCAAAATTTATGTGCACACACCAAATGTTGAGTGCACACACTCAAATTTGAGGGTATGTGTTCTCCTTTTCATTGTCATTTTTCTATGGGGAGCGCACACACCAAAAGTTGAGTGCACTCACCAAAATTTGAGTGCACACACCAAAAGTTGAGCATACACACCCAAAGTTGAGCGTACACACCAAAATTTGAGCATACACATCACAGTTCAGATTTTAAATTTACTTTAAAGTTTGTTAAAACATGTTTTTCTAGATTTATTGACTCCTTGCAAGTTTAAATTGAAGATTAAATTTTGTTTTGTAGGATTTATTTACATGTTTTTACTAACTTGATTTGATTTGTTTAAAGGGTTAAATGAACATTGCATGCTTAATCATAAGAGTAAAGTCATGTATGCTCTTCCCTCGTGCATTTTAGGTGATCTTGGGAATCAGAAACAATTCTTATCTCATTCATTTTCTTTGAAAAACATTCAGAATGTCAAATTTAGTTAAAATGAACATGTGTCATGTTTGAATCAAGTATTTTCCATTTGTTGATTTCTTAAGTTAAAATTTACGCCGTATGCTCTTCTCTTGGATCTTAAGATGATCTTGAGAATCAAAAATGGAATTTATGTCTTTATGTATATGGAAAACTACTAAATTTGTCATACAAGACCTAAAACACTTGTCAAAGAAAGGGGAAATCGTCATACAAAACAAAACTACTAATACAATTTCCGTGCAGGTGCCAAAAGTTGTTCAAGAAAACCACATTAAGTTAAACAAGATAAAAAACACACCACAAACATCACACTATATTTATAGGTTTCGAAAAGGGTACGTCCTTATCCGCTCAATTAGAACATAACCTCTTTGGCATAACGCCTTAAGCTACAAAAATGGGGGTGATTATAGGAACCCTAAAGTAGTCCATGCAAGAGGGAACGTTGTGGACGAAACAGAAGTGCTCTACATGACCTACTTGACTAGTTTTACCATTTGTAAGATTTAGCGTCGAAGTAATATGTATTGCATGACCCCAAAGAGAGTACATAATGGATGCATTTGTCGCCCACTATACTTAAATGGGGTAAATTAAATCCGAGATACTCTAAGAACAAGTTAGTGCGATTTTTTTGGCAAATCGAGCTTGCTCTTAGATAAATTTTGACACCTAGTTGAGTGAACCACCTAGGAAGGCCATTCAGTATTTGGAGCCAACTTGACCAAATCATTGTTGTAAAGAGCCATCATTCATCATGAAACATGTGAAGCATTACTTTTTCTTAGTTTTTCACTCGCCCTAAGGTGAGGTGAAACTTTTCCAAAGTGAGGCCAACATTTTTCATCCTCACTTATACTACTTCCTTCACTTTCTTTTGACACTTTGTTGATCAAAAGAGGAGTGACCACACGTGTGTTTCCAACTAATGGTGTCACCACTTTTATGTCTATTTACGCTCATCCATTTTTTCGAAAGGGTTGTTAAACATCTAAATTGTGTGGGCATGTACTCGTATCATTGGTAATAGTTTGATCTTGATATCCAAGTCAAGATCTTCATCATAGTTAGGTTTTGGTGTCACCCATATTTCATCTTGAAATCTGCGACTACCCTATCCAAAAAAAATTCGTACTTTTAAAATAATGGGTTGTTTTGTGTTTTTATTGCCTGAAAGTTCTTGTATTGTGTCAAGATATTCCCAAAGAGCCATATTAGCCTTTTTTCGCCAAATACCCAAATGCCCAAAATTGTTATATTCTGTCGTCGGGATTTGTCTACGGGAAATTTGTATTTAATTATTTTGAGCCCCATATGAGGCTATTTGTGCTCCGTTTTAACTCTGTTATGATTAAATAGGTCATTACTCTTATTTACCATAAGGGTTTTAACTTGGAATAAGTTTTGGGCTTTATTTGTAACTTTTGGAAATTTTTTATGTTTTTGTGTTGTCCCATTTCGTTTTCTATGAAATTTCTCTAGAACAATTCCTTTCTTGGAAGCCCGATTTTGGCCTCGGAACAGCTTGAAAACATATATGCACGTTATGCCCGAGGAAGTCGCATCGGAGGTCCGGATCACTGGGAAAAAGCAAATTGCGTGCACGAGAAAAGCCCCTGCAGGGTTGGGCGCATTTTTGGAAAACAAAGGATTTAAGTTGCAATGGGAAAAATACAAGCCATGGGCAAGGTGGGAATTTTATACGTGCCTAGCAGGTACTTTTTCCCGTGTTATAAAATTCACTTAAGTTGCAGTGGGAAAGTTAGAGGCCATAGGCAGGTGGGAATTTATTACCTGCCTTGCAGGGTGAAAATTTCTATGATAAAATAAAAGGAAAGTGACTTAAGTGAAATAATGGGATTTTAATCCCTGCCTTGTAGGGTAAATAATCCCATTGTCAAATTCAAATCACTTAAGTGGATCATGGGATTTTGGTGCCTGCCTTGCAGGGTAAAGAATCCCATTGTGAAAAATTCTTAAAAATAGAATTATATGTGCAAAAAAGTGCGCCCCCTTTGGTGAGATGATGGCAGCCTTTAAGTGATTATTTTAATTAATCTATTCTTCTAAAAAGTGTGCCCAAGCTTGGAAGAAGTCAACAAGTCAAAAGGGGAATAAAAGAAATGGATTAAATGCATTAAATTTAATTTATTTAGTGGTTGCCCCCTCTCTTTCAAAAAAGTGCGCCCCATTTAGGAGATATTTAATGATTTTTAAGGCATTAAATCATTAAATTAATTTCTATTTTCAGTGGCTATGGTCAAGGCACACCGTGAAGCTTAAGTGAAGTGATGTGTGAAGGATTAAATTGGATTAATTTAATTTATTGGATGGTTGTCCTTAAACATGCTATTTTTAAAAGAGAAGAGCATGATTTTTAATTAATTAATTGCCTTTAATTGTTAGGGCAATTATTAATTATAGAATTGTGAAGGTTATATAAGCATGGGAAGCCATATGGGTGAATTATTTAATTCACAGTAAAGAATTTCAGCCAAGAGGAAAAGTGCGCCCCCATTTGAAGAAGGATTTTGCTCGTGCAAGGTGGTAACAAGGCTAAAAGCTTCCGTTTTGGCGCATGCTTTGAAGGAGGTGGATTTTGTCTACATAATTGTTTACATAGGTGTTACAGGTGCTCAGGTGTTGTTGAAAGGATTCATGCTCTCTTTATGTGTAAATTAAACACCAATTTTTGGGGCGGCGGGCTTGAAAAGTGCATATTTTTACAATTAAAATTAACTATTCATGCTCCGGTGGCCATTTTTGTCTGAATAAATTGTAGGAATTCATTACATGTGCTTTACAAAGGAAAATGAGCTTTTATCAATGTCCAATACAATGCATATATCCTCCGAATATGAAGAATTGTCCAGATCTGCACTAATTTTGAAGAAATCCGGCCAAGTAAGAAGAAAAAGAATTATTCAGACAAAGATAGACAAAGCCATGGCGAAGAGAGATGAAAAAGAAAGCACGATGGAATCATGCATCACTTCCAAACTTTTAGACATAGGAGACATAGATCTAGCCCGAACCTCTTGTTGATTTGATTGATAGATCCAAAGCGGAAAGACTTCACTCATGTGTGCGGTTAAAAGCAGTGGAATTATCCGAGTTGCAGCTTTTCCATGTACAACCTAGTTGCCATAATTTGTTATGGAGTGCAATAGATCTTACCATCCTTCATCTAGATTAGTGTGTGATGCTTGGGGAAAGACAATAATTCGTTTGGACGTAGATTTCATCAATTATTGTTTGAAGATTCCAGTGTGAAAGGTGGTGACTTCCATTAGTCTTCAGGATGCCGGCAGCAGGTGGGAGAAGCATAGAGCTGATTGCGTGAGCATAATGAATAGCCGATACATGAAGAAGCCTAGATCTCCTTCAAAGTTCCCAAGAAATATTCCTCGGTCCAATTTGGTGTAGGAGGTAGATGATGTCGTCAAATTGCTATGTAGAATGAATGGCGAAGTGAATGCCTACACTTTCCGTACATGGATGTATGCTTTCATCAGGACCATTGAAATCAACAAGGTTGATTCTATAATCAATTGGTCGGAAATTATTAGCAACAACATTGGTGAGCAACTCCGGAACGTGAAGCGTACTTTCAGCTTCAAAATGACTTCCTACTTGGTGTATGCTGCAGCTTCACAAGGTGTCTTTTCCAAGCTAGATAGATGTGGTGTTCTTTCTAAGGACCCCATTTTCGAGTGCTACCCGCAGCTTACTGTACCTGCATGTGAGAAAGATTTCAAAGTGGTCAACGATGAATTCTTCTATGATTTCATCTGTAGGCTAGACAAAGACTTGAAGGCCAACAGGGTAAGCAAGGAAGCGTGGGAAGTTGTGTCCAAGATTGGCAGTCTATTCATTCAATTTGTAGATTTCACATACCTCAGGGTTACAGGCTTTTCTAGAGAACCAATAAAGATGCCCAGGTATCCGAATGATAGATTGATCGCCATGGAGCTGAGCAGTAACTTGTGGAGTTACATGACCTTTAGTCAAAGCGGCACAAGTCTACGGGCTTCTTCCCAATCACTGTGGGATATTACAGCTGCATTAGCATTCATAGAGCTCGAGGAATGGAGGCGCAAATGTTATCCGAGTATGAGCAAGAGTTCTTCCCTACACGGCTGAACTTCGATCCATTTGGAGTAGCCAGGAAGACAATCTCCCAGGAGTACGCACATGTGCCTTCATTAGAAGATTTCTGGATGAAGTGCAAAAGTGAGTACGAGGTTAGAAAGAGAGATTTTAGCAGGTTATCAGCAAAGCAAGTGTTCTAATTCGGACTAGTGCGGATACCTGCGGATCTTAAAGATGATGGGAATGTGGTACTTGACACTTACCATCAAATGGGAGGAGATAAAGCCATACTACAGAATAACATAGGAGGCTGCAACACAATTGAAGAAAGGTCGGGAGCTATGTTGGTGAATACTTCAAACTGGTTGCTGACGAAGGGATATTGCCTTGATGAAGCATTGATGAATCAAGTCACGGGAAACTTCGGCGCAGGAGATTCCCTCAAGCGGAAGCACGAGGAGAAAGCAATAGGAAAGTCGAGAAGTTGAAAGTGCATAGAAGATCTAAATACAAGGAGAGGATCACTTATACGACCATGAATTTTACTCCGGTTTCTCCAAGACTGCCAAGACTTCACCAACTATTGCACCGTAGCAGGATGTTTCCATGCCTCTCTTGAATCCAGCGACATTCATCTTCTCCCCTCAGCCACTTCGTTCAGTGCCTATTCTAGAGGATACGTTGAAGCTGCAAATGGCATAATTCAAAAGGGATTTGTCCTTGGATGATTCAGAAGATGGAATCCATAACACTGTGGCACTTTCTGATGGAGAGGATGTAGAGCAGAAGATGGTAGTACACTCAACGACTTCAGCGACTTCTCATTCTCTAAGAAGTAACTTCTTAGAATGGTTGGCTTTGCAGTTGGTTCCAGAAGCAAGAATGGAGATGAACTTAGAGGAGCATGACTTGCAGCTACTCCAGAATTTGGGCAGAAGAGACAGAAGGCCTAAAGTTGCCAAAGCAACTTCTAGGTTGATCATCGAGGATTCGGGAGAGAAGTTTGCTGAGATATCAATTTTGGTAGAAGGAAAGATAGAGGAGGAGCTCACAAAGAAGATGTGACAGTAACCAAAGTACCCCTCGGTCAAGCCACCACTGAAGGATTGAAGCAGGACACGCAGACATTGATGGATGCTTTATTCCTTAGGCTTGATAGTGAAAAGGCGGAGAAAGAAGAGCTATAGAAGCAAGTATCTCAATTATGTGAGATCATAGCCAAGGTTGCTAAACCTTCCATTCAGCCCATTTTAGAGCAGGTGAGTGATCATCTTATGCAGGAAATGGAGGACGCAAGCAATCAAGTAAAAGCTATTGACGAATGGAAGGATTTGATTATTCGTAAAGCTTTTGTACAACTTGTAAAAGTGCCACCGCCTAAAGGTTATGGATGATGCAAAGAAATCAACCAAGTAACTGATGGAAAATATAGAAGGCATGAATACAATTAGAGAGTAACATGAGTATTTTGGTCAAGATCAACAAGCTACCGAGATGTATTGATTACGGAATGTTTGTACCTGGATGGATCGACCGAGAAGGGGAAGTAGCTAGAATTTGCAGTATTTTTTCGTTTGGAAATCTACAGAGTTTTGTGAAGAGGATGCAGACACTTGAGAGTAGGACACTAGACTTACCGAAAGTGTCATTTCTTTCACTGAGGACAGTGGACGGGAATGTTACTTCATACGTGTAAATCGTCTCAACTAAGGTGCCTAATTCCCTGGAAGGGTCTCTTCTGATGGTACAAAAGAGAATTGATAAAGCTACCAAGCCTTTCACGATGAATTCTATCAGTAGACTGGTGGCGCTGCAGGCAGACATTGTGAGGTTTGGGCCGAGCTTGGAAGATGTGGAAGCGTGCATCAAAGTGTTGAATGAAGGGTTGCTGCAATTTAGGACAGAGAAAGAAGCAGTGGCTAAAATAGATGGAAGGATGCTGAATTACATGTTTGACAAGTATATCTAATATTAGAACAAGAAGAAGACATTAACATTACAGCTGGCATGACTTCTTCTATTTTCTATGTTCCCTGGATGAAATTGTAAAACTTCTAAGTTATTGGTTTTGCAACCATTACTTAAAGTCATGTGGAACCATTCTATTAGTTAAGTGATACATGTGTCACTTAAGGAGAAGATAGTTTAGGATGATTGCCAAATGCCATCTTTACTTGTTTAGGTTTCAGTTCATTGAGTTTTCCATTTGTACTCTCCCTCCTACATTTTATAAGTAGGAGAAGAACCTCCGTGTTAATGATGGATCAAAATTTATAAGCAGCAATATTGTGTTATAGACTTTGTGCTGAACCCCTGAGAGAAACTTGGAGCAAAGGAATACAAAGGAGCAGGTTTCTAGAGAACTTTGTGTCATGGTGTACTTTGTTTCTTGCTTTTAATCTTAGATCTCTTAATAAACTTTGTGTTATTTTAGATCTGAATCTAGAGTTGCCTTTGTTTTATAATTCTGTGTGTTCATATCTATTAAGTTTCTTCTATGTGCATGCAATTAGCTCTGTTATCTACTAATTGGGATGCACATCTTCCCCATTTCTTCTCTGTATTTCCTTTACTTCCTTCTTCTATAAAATACTTCCTTTCTTGAACAACTACTTACTTGCTGCAAAACTTCTTAGTTATGGTTCATGAACTAAGTGGTTAAAGTAAAACCCTTGATAGATAATAACACATTTTTATTGACAAATCTGACATGGGAGCCTCACCGGTTAAATGAGGGAGATTTATCTCATGACTAGCCTAGGTTTTGTGATATGCGAAAATCTAGCCAACAATTTTTGGTGACTCCACTGGGGAACAACTAGCTTTGCGAGATCAAGGTTTATCTATCAAGATCGAGTGTTTTCCATACAAATCTCAACTCGGCCGAACGTCCATTCACCCGATCCATGAAGGCACAAGGAAGGACTGATCATTTCTTCTGACTGCAGGAGTAATTTAATTTCAATCATCCTCCTCAAGTTAGAAGCCACAGATCTAGTCTCTCACTAGGAAGGAGAGTACACACCCATCTAGATCCGGATCGTCTTCAGCATAATCTGACAGCTAGAATTATCCATCAAGTCTATCAAGTCTACCTAAGGAGGAGATGTGCTCAAGTCAACATGGGGCATCAACTAGTACTGCTCCATGGGGAGCGGCTTTTGGACCTCTCGAACTTGGCTCCACCTATGCACAAACTCGCCAAAGGGATCCAGAAAGAATTTTCTAAAATTCTTTGGTGATGGAAAGAAAAATGCGGATGATCATTTGGCGGCCTTCTTCATATCTTGTGGTGTGCTTGCAGTAGAGCATGAAGATGTCTCGGTCAGAATCTTCATTGAGACTCTACACGACTTGGCTAGAGAATGGTTCTATCAGCTAGCTCCTGGCACCATAACCAACTGGGCGACTATGCGTGAGTAATTTTTGAAAAGATTCAAGCCCGTAGAGGATGCTAGCACATTGATCACCCAACTGATGCAGTTGAAGAAAGAGCCAAGCGAGAACATGCGGGACTTTATTGCAAGGTTCCAAAGGATTTTATATAAAATCCCCACTTCTGCCGCATTGAGCGATGAAAATCAAAAGACATTTTTTATAAACGCTCTATTGCCCGAAGTTGGATATCAGCTAAGAAGGGCAAGACCTGTAAATCTACTTGAAGCACAAAATGCTGCCGTGGAGGTTGAGGATGACTTGATCATGGCTGGAAAACTCAAACAACCATCTCACAAAGGTGATGGTGCTTCTTCTAGTACTTCAGATCCTTTGTTGCAGAAATTGGCTAATGACATGTTGCAAATCAAGAAGCAGATCTCTCAAGCAAGGAGTGCAACCCCCTCAAGAATAGCTCCTACCCGGACCTTTAATGGTCAAAATCAAAATCAAAACCATAACAAACTTGTGCTTACACCACAACGGTTGGCAATAGAAGCTGCTCCAAGGAATAACTTGGAAACTAATGAAGAGGATCTCGGCATTGATGAATCATTCGATGATGAAGACTTTATATATCCTCCTCGGCGACTCCAATATTGGTTACCTTGACTACGAATCGACAATGGCTATTATGAATCTTTTGAAGATTTTGATGGTCACACTTTTGTGGTGTTTACAAGGTCTCAGATGTGCCAAAATGCCAAAGCATCCACAAGCGGCCAAAGAGAAAGAGAAGATCCTGGCCCGGATGTTACTATCTTGAAAAGAGGTAGCACTCTTCCTTCTTCATTAGCACCTAAGGATAAATATTCAAATTCTTTCAATTTGCAGCAAAGAGCCAACACACATCCTACTGAAGCAAGTCAAGATTTTGACATAATTGATCACATCAAGAGGAACAAGGTCCAAATGTCAGAAGCTGAGTATTTGAGAGCATTTCCTGATTAGTTGAATAGTTTGGTCAAATATGTGCAAAGTAACGGTCCCCAGCCCAACAAATAATACTTCACGGGGTATCTTGTCAAGCCCAAAGAATACTCCCCCTTCAAATAATGCAGCTACAAGTTCTTCTCCTTCCATTTCTTCTCCTGCTATGTCAAAAAGGATTGAGCCATTTTATGTGTCATTGCTTATCAATGACACAAACTTAGCAATTGCATCTTGGACTCTGGAGCTTTTGACAATGTCATGCCTGCAAAAGTTGTTGATGCCTTGGGTCTCACATTGACAAAAACCATCGGAAGATGTTATTCAATGGAAAGGAAAGTCCCTCTTGTGGGGAAAATCAAAGATGCACAGGCAGTACTTGCTTCTTTTCTAGATAAAAGACTGAAAATGACTATCCTTGTAGCAGACATTCTAGTCTCTTATGGCATGCTTTGTTGAGTAGAAATTTCTGCAAAGAGCTGGGTGGAGAAGTCAAGATGGATTGGTCTTGTGCACACATACCAATCAAAGGAGTAAATCAAAAGCTAGAACCTGAGAAGAAATCTAAGTACACAGTGTCAAAGTCTGAGGATCCTAGATCTCAGATCTTGTTTCAGGAATCGGATCATGGAGTCTATTATCTAGAAATGGATAAAGAAAATGTTTAACCGATGATTCAAGAACCACATCAATTTAACGACAAGATTTGGACTCTGGAATTTGATGGCAGCTGCTGTTCATTTGGATCTAGCATAGGAATTGTTCTTATCTCTCCTGAAGGGAAGGTGCATGCACACTCCTTCAAATTGATGTTTGAAAATACTAACAATACAGCTGAGTATGAAGTGTTGTTGTTAGGCATGGAGCAGACAAGAACAATGGGAATCAAATTATTACACACAAAGGGAGATGTTGAGCTGATTGTTAAGTAGATAAGAGGTATCTACCAAGTCAAAAAAGACAAACAACGGCACTATAGAGATCAGGTCTACTCTGCTATCTTGGATTTTTCAGCTTTCTCGGTATCTTACATTCCGAGAGAACAAATTCAAGAGCTGATTCGCTTGCAGTGACTTGCAACCTTGTTGAATCCAGATCAGCCTCCTACATTCTTTAGACAGGGAGACTACAAGGTGGAGATGGTCTTTCACCCAAAAGTTCCTGACAACGTTCAGCAATGGCAGGTTTTCAATGATGACACGTAAATTGTTGCGTTTCTCCAACAGAAGGACAACTTTGAAGAGATCTACTATGAGGGAAGTAATTCACCTCCTAGGTAGACTACTTGTGGGATAAATAGATGTAGATATCTCAGGAAGTCAGGATATTATCCAGCTAAAGGGAAATAAAATTCCCAAAGGCTTGGTATCTCTTGAGGAAATGTTTGATAAGCATGATCAGATGCTTAAGAAAAATGAAGAAAGTGGGGAAGGTTCTTCCTCCGACACACAATTATTAAATTTGGGAGTTGGCAATGATCCCAAATTAGTAAATCTGGGTAAGTGTTGTTCAGAGGCCGAAAGAGAAGCTTTCACTAAGCTTCTTAAGAAATACATGGATGTTTTTTCCTGGTCTTACCAAGATCTAAAAACATATCAGCTTGCGGAAGTTCAACACTACATCCCACTTAAACCAGAACAAAAGCCTTTCAAGCAGAAGCTGTGGTGGCATAACCCTACCATTTCGGGAACCATCTTTGCAAAAATTTAGAAGTTGTTAGACGTAAATATTATCTATCCCATACATCATTTCAAATGGTTGGCCAACATAGTCCCTGTAAGAAAGAAGAGCGGCGAGATTAGGCTGTGTGTGGATTTTCGCAACCTTAATCAAGCTTCACTGAAAGATAACTACCCCATCCCCATCATGGATCACACTCTATAGGTGGTCACTGGATCTGAGATGCTCTCCATGCTTGATGGCTTCTCAGGCTACAATCAAGTCAAGGTGGCCGAGGAAGATCAATACAAAACGATGTTCATCACACCTTGGGGAACCTTTGCATACTAGAAAATGCCATTCGGCCTGATTAATGTTGGTGCTACATTTCAAAGAGCTATGGATCTAGCCTTTGCTCATCTCAAAGATATAAGCATAGTGGTGTATCTGGATGATCTGATAGTCTTTTCCAAAGATAGAAGCGCACACATTTCAAACTTGGAAGAGGTTTTCATACAATGCCGCAAACATGGTATTTCTTTAAATCCCAAGAAATCTATCTTTTCTGTAACAGAATCAAGGAAAACTACTAGGGCCCATTGTTTCCAAAGAAGGAACAAAGATAGATCTAGAGCATGTCAAATCCATTCAGATATTGCCTTTTCCCACATCCAAAAAAGGAGTTCAATCTTTCTTTGGAAAAGTTAATTTTCTCAGGAGATTAATTCCTGACTTTGCTGAGCTAACTCATCATATTTCGAATATGATGAAGAAGACACAAGATTTTAAATGGAGCAGCAAAGGGAAGGAAGCTTTCAAGAAAATTAAAGAGGCCCTGTCGAAAGCTCCAGTCTTGGTTTCACCCGACTTCAGTAAATAATTTATTCTTTACTGTTATTCCTCTAAACACACCATGTCAACAATACTGATACAAAAATCAAGAGGACACAAAAGCTCCTATTGCTTTCATGAGTACGCCTCTTAAAGCCTATGAGTTGAAATACACTCCCATAGAAAAGCACGCATATGTAGTGGTGAAGGCGTGCAAAGCATTTAGGTATTATATTCTTTCCTCGTACACTGTGGTTTTGGTTCCAGATCTTAGATTAAATCTATCCTTACTCAGCAAGAGTTAGGATTGTTGAGAGGCACATGGGTGACAAAGGTTCAAGAATATGACCTGGATATTTAACCAACAAAGCTAGTTCGAGGAAGAGGTCTGTGTGAATTAATGACAGAAATGAAAACATCGGTGTCGGTCAAGCGAGATCAAGATGAGATAGATGGGGATTTACCTACGTATTACTTTTTATAGATCTCGGTAGAGGAGTGATACAAGAACATTGCTTACTTTCTCGACGTATGGAGAATGCTCGATCAACTTTCCAAAAAGAAAGCGAACCATCAAACTGAAATCCAAAGATTTTGTTCTTTGGGATAATGGTTTGTACAAGAGGGGAATTGATGGCATATTTCTCAGATGCGTTGATAAAGCTCAACAGATCAGCTACTAGAACAGCTTTCATGACATGGCTTGCATGGTGGTCATTTCTCAACCCGAGTCACTTGCACATAAGATCCTAAGAGCAAGGTATTACTATCCAATCCTTTTTCAAGATACTTGCAGATTGGGTAGCTAAGTGTCAATCATGCCAACATTTTGTTGGGCATGTGAAATTACCCGCATTACTTCTAAAACCCATTATGATTGTTGAACATTTCAATCGTGGGGAATGGATTTTATTGAATGCTTAACCCGGCTTCTAGTGCTGGTCATCATTACATCCTAACAGCTACTGACCGATTATTTCAAGAAGTGGGTGAAGCTATTCTGTGAAGAACACCACTTCCGCCGAGGTGTGTAATTTTATAAAAGAAAATATTATTGTTAGGTTTGGCGTGCCCAATAAAATTGTAGCAGAAAATGCTCCAAATCTTTCTTCCGAGGAGTGGTTGAATTCTCGCTACACTTATGGGATTCAAATGGTTCATTCCTCAAACTACTATCCACAAGGAATGGTCAAGCTAAATCTAGTAATAAAAATTTGGTAACTATTGTGCAAAGCTAGTAACGGAAAATCAAAGGACTTGGCATAAAAATTGTTTAATGCATTATGGGCTGATAGAATCACACCAAAGAGGGCGATAGGCATGTCCCCATTTCAGTCAAGTTATATGGTAGAGACACGGAACCGCCTCTTACCTTGGAACCCTTACCCTGTAACTTTCTAAGGCCTTGGAGGATTCCACTTTCACGGATGCTCTTGATAAAAGAATTATGTACCCGATCAATTGAGAGAAGTACAAACTCAAGTTGCGAGATAGGTTGACAGAACATCAAAGGAAGGTGAAAGTCATCTTCGACAAAAAAGCCAGGGAAAGAAAGTTTGAAGTCAATGACTGGGTCCTTCTATGGGACAAAAGAAGAGAAACAAAAGGCATGCATGGAAAGTTTGATTCACTATGGAAAGGGCCTTTTGTGATCAAGAGGATCGCCGGAGCAGATAGCTTCATTCTTTCTCATCAGGATGGAGTTGAATTGCCGTTTCCTTTCAATGGGCAACACTTGAAGCTATTCCGGACATGAGAAGCAGGGTAAAACTTGTATGTGCATAAATAAACTTTGTTTGTTTTTCCTTGTTTTGTTTTTGTTTTCATGTTGTGTTGTGTTTGTTTTCCTGACCCCGTGCCCAATAGATAAAGACAAGATATGAAACTAGAGATGTTGGGATCTCATCTTTTCCCTTTGTCATTCTGATAGAGAAAAAGATGTCCACAGACGGAGCCGACTGTGTTACCTAGATTTCATCCTGAAATCTGCGACCACCCTATCCGAAAAATTTTCGTACTTTTAAAATAATGGGTCATTTTGTGTTTTTATTTCCTGAAAGTTCTTGTATTGTGTCAAGATATTCCCAAAGAGCCATATTAGCCTTTTTTGCCAAATACCCAGATGCCCAAAATTGTTATATTCGCATTCAATCGAGATTTGTCTGCGTGGGAAATTTGTATTTAATTATTTTGAGCCCCGTATGAGGCTATTTGCGCTCCGTTTTAACTCATTTACGATCGAATAGGTCATTACTCTTATGTACCAGAAGGGTTTTAACTTGGAATAAATTTTGGGCTTTATTTGTAACTTTTGGCAATTTTTCGTGTTTTTGTGTTGTCCCGTTTCGTTTTCTGTGAAATTTCTCTAGAACAATTCCTTTGTCGGGTAAGCCCGATTTTTGGCCTGGAGCAGCTAGAAAACATATACGCACATTATGCCCGGAGGAAGTCGCCATTGGAGGTCTGATCACTGGGAAAAAGTGAAGTCATGCACAGAAAAGCCCCTGCGGGGTTGGGCACATTTTTGGAAAACAAAGGATTTAAGCTACAATGGGAAAAATACAAGCAGCAGGCAAGGTGGGAATTTTATACTTGCCTAGC